>MU281336.1:0-373341 GCA_022385595.1 Xylaria palmicola | reverse complement strand
CCGCCGCCCCGCCCCCCCCCCCGCCCCCCCGCCCCCCCCCCCGCCCCCCCCCCCCCCCCCCCCCCCCGCCTTGGTGTCACTTGGAAGGCTGCAGCACCACCTTAGGTACGTACCAACCTACCAACAGGCCCTATGGATGTGGCAGCAGAGCCTGCAGTCAGTCAGTAAGACGGAAGGAGTGGAAGGGCAAGAGCGGGGGAGCGGGCAAGGGCTCTTGGGCTCTTCTCACGAGAATCAGCCAGTAACATACCAGGTAGTAAGTACCTAACCGGGAGCAGGAGGTATGGTATCCCAGAAACCAACAATCTTCTTGTCTGTCCGATAGGGACCCAAGGCACCAGCCAGTCTTGTAGCACCTTAGCCTTGGGGTATGCAGGTATCGTGGTTCGTGTTTGGGTTGATTGTTTTCCCCAGCCTTACAAGGACAGAATGCACGTACTATCGTACCAAACCTACCAAGTAAGTCGTTGACTGTAGGCCCTCCAGATGGTTTCACCCCGACTCACCCACGTACTGACCGACCGGGCTGCACCCCGTCTTTTAAATCACGTTTCAGCAGGATGCGACACAGCCACACAACATGCATCGGGTTCGTTGCCCAGGCTCGGCACAAACGGCTCGGGCTGGCACCGCGCTGCTTACCCAGCAAAAGTCTTGGGGCTCTTGGCAGGGATTTCTGCTTGGGCTTGTACGGAGTAACTAGATAGGTACGTGAGAGCCGAAACAAAATCAGAGGGGGAGAGGCAGAAACAAGGAGCAATGTCACGGTTGCCATGGGCTAGGTGCGATCAATCAGTGCCCCCCCCCCCAATTGGACGTAGCGAATAAAGAGAGCATCAGACGAAAAGCTAAAAACAAAACATGAAAAGAAAACAGACACGGCTGGTGTCAGCACGATTGCTATCCACTAAACCTCGTATGCCCAATCTAGCTAAATACGTACCGTGCCGCCTCTTTTCCTTTGTTCGAAAGCTACCAAGTATCCGGCCACAGGCTAATGTCAGTACATGACAAATATCAAATAGGTATCAATTAAGCAGAGTCCTGTCAGCCCGTATTCTGTGCAGAGCAGAGCAGAGCAGAAGAAAACCAAGAGTCGGCACCTTTAAGCCGGGACTATCTAGTTAACCATCAAGACATTGCAGCCCCGCTCTTGATGGCTATCCTTGGATGTACCTACTGTGAATAATGTCGGTTTGACGTAGACAGAGGGGAGCGGCTGAGAAACGCCATTGCCTTTCCTCGGGCTGGTGGCACCTGGGTAACAGGCCTAGCCCAGATGCCTATTTTGAAATAACTTTATTCTCTAACCTTAAGGTAGGTACTTACTTCGACTTGGCCTGATGCGCAGCATGCTGCCACACGCCAAGTACCGCCAGGTGATACACGTACGTAACGACCAGTCAAGCCCCTTCGCCAAGTCCAATTGACGCGCACGCTTCAATATGTATCTCACCTTCTCGCCACTACCATTGGCGTAACTCGTGGCACTGCGTCTGGAGGTAGGCTTCATCGCGGCTTAACTCCGCCTACCTATCGGTATTCAGCCCTTCCGAGACCTGGGCGGGCGGCATGTCTTGCCGGTCGGGCCAATGACTGCCCAACATCTACCCCGCTCTTCGAGTCCTTGTCCGGCTGAGCATGTCCAACGTCACCAGTGGCACAGCCACAGCACAATCGCCCGGCCGACGCCGGATACGTAGCGACGGAACCAGACTGCATTGGCATACCCACGGCATAGGTGCATGCTCTTCCAACAGTTCTCATAAGCAATAACTTCTATTCAAAACTCATCATAGTAATGTAACAATGTGGTATCAAAAACCCGCCGCCAAATAGTCAACAGTTGCTTATCATATATGTCTTTGCTTTTTTTTCTTTCTGTTTATTTTACTTCTTTCTCGCTTCGTGGACAATGCTGATGATCTTCTCCACGACCGACGGGTCCGAGAGCTACGTAAACATGTCACGTCAGTTTAAGAGGTTTTCCTCAGAGCGCAACAAGTTGCGAAACTTACTGTTGTCGTGTCGCCAAGCTGATCCTCCTCGCCCGCTAGAATCTTCCTCAAGATACGGCGCATAATCTTACCGCTTCGGGTTTTTGGCAGGTCGGGTACGATGTATACGGCCTTGGGGGCTGCGAAAGGTCCGATGCTCTTGCGAACCTGCAGGATAAATTCCTTGCGCAGGGCGTCTGTCACCTCGATGCCCTTGTTGACCGCCACGAACGCATTGACGGCTTGGCCCGTCAACTCATCAGCAACGCCGACGACAGCGGACTCAGCCACTGCATGGTGCTCGATAAGAGCTGCTTCGATTTCGGCCGTGGATAGACGATGACCACTGACGTTGACGACATCATCAACACGTCCTCGGATCCAATAGAAACCCTCGTGATCGCGGCCAGCTCCATCACCAGTGAACTGCCCCTACGTTAGTCGAGACTTCGCCGATTACGGAATGAAGACACCTACGTAGTAACCCTTGTAGACATCCAGATATGTCTCCATATATCGCTTGTGTGCTCCCCAGACGGTGCGAGCCATGCTCGGCCAGGGCTGCTTGAAAGCAAGAACACCTTCGACGTCATTTCCATGGATCTCGTCGCCCGAAACAGGGTCGATGATGGCGGGCTCGACTCCAAAGAACGGCAAAGACGCGCTACCAGGCTTCGTCGGCGTCACGCCGGCGAGTGGTGTAATCACGTTGGATCCGGTCTCGGTTTGCCAGTAGGTCTACTTCGTTAGCGCTCGTTCAACTCACGGAATGGCGGGGCCAGCTTACATCAACGACCTGCGCTTCCTCCCTACCGACTACTTCGAAGTACCATTTCCAGACTTCAGCGGCGATTGGCTCTCCAACCGATCCCAATACTCTCAGTTTTGGCATCCGAGCCTTTACAAAGTCGTCACCCGCACGCTTTAGCAATCTCAGGGCGGTAGGGGCCACGTAGAATTGCGTGATCTCGTGCTGGTCAATGATTTCCCAGTAACGGGAGAAGTTGGGGTACGCTGGCGTACCCTCGAAGACCACGGTAGAAACACCGAGGAGTAAGGGCGCGTACACCACGTACGTGTGGCCGGTAATCCAGCCGACATCGCCACCGCAGAAGTATCGGTCGCCATCATGGATATCAAATACATATTTTCCGGTCATTGCAGCTCCGAGGAGATAGCCACCAGTTGTATGCATTACGCCCTTCGGCTTACCGGTTGAACCAGAAGTGTAGAGGAGGAACAGGGGATCTTCGGAATTCATGACTTCCGGAGCAATGTACGACGGCCACTTCTGGACTTCTTCGTGCCACCACAAGTCGCGCCCGGGCGTGAAAGGAACATCAGCACCGGTGCGCTTGAAGACCAACACACCAGTGACGTCAGGGCATTGCTTGAGGGCGTCGTCGACGATTTTCTTGGTTCCTATCAACTTGCCACCTCGCTTTCCCTCGTCAGAGGTGATGACGACCTTGGATTGGCCATCAATAACACGGTCGCGCAAGGAGTCGGCCGAGAAGCCGGCAAATACGACCGAGTGGACTGCTCCAATACGAGTGATGGCAAGCAGGGCAATTAGCGCTTCGGGAATCATGGGTAGGTAGACGGCGACGGTGTCGCCTTTCCGGACGCCCATCTTCCTGAGCACGTAGGAGACTCTCGACACCTCGCGGAGTAGCTCCCCATAAGTCAGGTTACGACCCTCGCCAGGTTCGTCGGCTTCGTAGATGATAGCCACCTTGTTGGGGTCCTTGAAGGCATGTCTGTCGACACAGTTGTAGGCGGCGTTGAGCTGACCCTCGGGAAACCAGGCTACATCGCCGTTGGCCAGGGTTCCGGAGCGGACAGTTTCGAAGTCACGCTGCCATGTTAGGAGCTCCCTGGCCTTCTTGGCCCAGAACGTCTCAGGCTCGGTGATCGACTCCTTGTATAATTGTTGGTACTCTTCGAGGTCTGGGTGACGTTAGCAAACCACGGCTGACAACAGCGCGCAACCCGCGTCGCAAGGGGACTGCCACAAAAACTTACTGCTGAGGTGTGGTTTGCTCGGGTGCTCTGTATGGCGTCAGCTATCGCGGCGCACACAAAATGAGGTAAGCCCTGAGGGAGCCGGCTGCAGCTTACTGTCGAGCATCTTCTGGGGGGGATCTGTATGCTGTGTCAGCGCCATGATGCAGTCGGTAACGGCCAGTGGCGCGCAACACAACGCCACCAGGTATTCTTACGGAAAGTGTCGACGAGATGAGCCTCGGCGACCACAGGCGCCTTGCCTTCTTCACCCATGTTTGCGGCGCGGGAGGGAGTCGATGCTGGGAGAGCGGTGCGGCGGCGGGGTGGTTGCGGGGTGAAATGCGAGGGTCTAAGACACGCAGCAGATATGCATGCGCAGTCGCGGATTTTGGCGTGGGGGGTGGACAAAGGAGGTCGCAAGCGATGGCCTGGCGAAGAGGGTGGCGTAGGAGAGTCAAAGCAGCATGGGGTAAGGGGAGAGGACAAAGCAGGTGGAAATCGGTTGAAGAGTCGCTGGCGAGGGGACGGCGCAGCTTTGTATGTTGATGAGATGCGGGAGAGATTGGGAATTGGGAAGCACAGCAAGCACACACACACCTGCCCTAGGTAAGTACCCACGGAGTAGGTACCTACCTAGGTAGGGTCAGAATCGCATTACGTGCAGGAGTACATGCATGTGCACCACCTCAACACTACCACGCTCCGGTACCGTATACCAAGTACGGAGAATGGTCCCCTTATCCCGTCGCTACCAACCTTACTCGTCGCCCACTCGCGCTTTACAGAGCTACCTTACCCCTGCGGCCGAATGTGGAATGAGTGGCTCGGGATCAATCGAGGTACCTGCCCGCCCGCCCAGAGCCCCAAGTCTAGTCCCAAGTCCCAGTGGACAGCACAGAACACTCGGAATACCCAAGGTACTTGGTAGGCAAGCAAGCCAGGGCCGGCGGTACTTTCGCCATCCGGTGTGCCTACCAGAGGCAGTGCCTTACCCCGAGACCATGCTACAATGCCTACCGACGACTCGAAGCCTCAGGTACGCTACCGGGGAGCCAAGGTGGGGGCTTATCCTCCACTTCCGCTCGACCGTCGACCGTCGCCGTGTCATGTTCAGTCCCAACTGCAGTTCCTATACCAACACTAATCCCCCAAGTGCTAGCTGGCCTTGGCGAATTCTTGTCAACAAAGAACCTAGCACGCAGGGTGGGTGGATCGCCAGGCATTTGTTGAGGCTTTTCCCCCTGTATCGAAGCATGACGGAATGCCCATGGCCTTCTTTGTCTGCGGTGCGGTTCTGCGGTACGGTTCTGCTAGCGCCCCGGATGTTGGCTGTGCGTCTCCGGAGAGGTGATGCAGCCGCCCAAAGAGCGAAGAGCAGGACCGGTCAATGGATGCCAGCCAGCACGATATGCCATATGTGACAGGTATCCGGGGTCTACTGCGTTAGGCTCGTCAACATACAGTGCAGGGCGGCGTGCCTTGCCGGCCCATGATCAACATACGGGTCGGTATAGTAACTAGTTACCGGCTGCGCTGCGACTGCGACTACAACTGCAACCGTGACGAATGCAGCGGAATGATTCAGGCCCGGCGCGTCCTCGTCCGCCCCATTGACGACTATCAAGGCTGCTACTTACGTACTGCGTATTAATCTGGTACATATGAGCCTACTACGTACTACTATAGTAGGTATACGTACGTCCAGTACAGTCGCATTCGCTTCGTAGATACGTACTGTACGGGCAGGTAAACGTACTATGTACCCTACTACCTTAGATGCCACCCTGGGAAATCCTCCCAGGCGTTTGGGTATAGTGTGACTGCGTAGTGTGACTGCGCGTAAGTATGTATAGCGCGTGGGTGGGCATGGCAAGTCTCGTGGAGGCTATAACAGACCCTTCTTATAATGCGGTCGATGCCACTGATCGATGGCCCAGCGCGCACCCAGACTCATGGTTCCTGCCATGGTACCCTACAATATTCCATTGCCGAGTCCGGAGGAAGCTGGGCACTTTCCATGCTGCCAGATGGTGCAACCGAACCCCACGATACGTAACAAGCTGAAGACCAGGACGCAGGGATCGCTCGCGACATTGTAACCCGCGCGCGCTGGAGCGAGGACTCGGCAGGGAGGTGGAATCGCGCTCCGATCAGAGGCTTCGCTGTCGTGTGTGCAGCCGGTCAACCCGCAGTAGCGCTTAGGTAGCCGACCGTACCGCTACTACCCATGTAGTACTAGTGTAGCACGGGTAGGCACATGGGCTGGCTCTCCTCTCGTACATACTTAGTACTAGGAGTACGCAGAGGCAGTTGGTTGCGTACCTGCGCGCCGCGAGGCATGCTTAGGCCCGGAGATGCGGATGGACAAGGTAGGTACTTCCAGGCTGGAGGAGAGGAGACAGACACATGAACCCCTTTGTCCAGAGCCAGAGCCCAAGCCCAAGCCCAAGCCCAAGACGTGCCGACCCCTCACCTGACAAAACCCCGCACTGGAGTGCGGCGCAATGCCCCACCGGCTGACCACGCAGTGTCGCTGGGTTGGTGGTGGCTTGGCGCCACCAACCGATGCTGGCGTCGCGCCGCACTGAAGCGCTGGTTCCGGCCTAGGCTCAGCTTGAATCCCCAAAACAAGATTACGCCACGCGCCTCGCGAGTCGCTCCTTTATTCCTTTATTAGCGCATCGTAGCATGGGCGAACTGCTAGCCTCGTTTCTCGGAGATCCGGCCGCTTTGTCTCGCCAGCAGCATGACGCTTCCAGATCCCGGCCTGCTCCCTGCTTGGACAAGACAAGAAGAACATCGCGTGGCCGAGAGCTACCAGGCGTCTGGGCAGAACGCGGGGAATTCCACCAATTCCGACAGGGATTCGGGGTCTTGTACCCTTGGCAGTTGGCCAGGTATCGTCATAACTGCTGACCAACGAGCATAGATGGGCGACTGGACCCGACACCTTCGGGATGCCAGTCCACTTCCTTTGGGGGGAAAGGGGCACGTACATAGAGCCAGTCCATTCAGCCCGTGTCACTGTTGCGCCGGCGCACCGGAAACCACATGTCGAACAAAGGTGGCGGGTCTCGGCTACGGCATGAAACTACCTGATTGCCCGTATTAATGGTTCTCTTCGCCGATAACGGATCCAATCAAATTGCGCTCGCTCTTCTCGAAGAACCGGGGTTCCTATTTCTCCCCGTGCCTTGGCTATTTTCCCCGAACGCCCGTTTCCACGTAAACTTCCGAGTCCATGTGCCCAAACAAATATGTAAAACTCCAACTCCGAATCAAGCTACGTGCTACGCCCTTTTAATGCCATCAGGTCGCCCCTCGCCATTAAATGTCCATACTCATCAAATACATCTCCATTATTCTCATGAACTTGGCTACGAAGGCCTCAAGGTGGAAAATGACTTTAGAGCCTGTTCTGATCCTGTGCTCATAGAATGCCGACCACTTGACTACTTCCCATTTCAAATCGTCGTCGATTTGGGGAATCAGCTTGAATGTCAGCGTCTTGAGGATTGTCGTGGGCGGTATGCAATGCGTCAGCAGGTCATAGAGCTTGGATCTGATAATGAGAATCTGCGCCGGTGTATGCTGATCCATCATGTCTTTGGCAATCTGTGATATCAAAGCTTCCCAGTCCGGGGGCGGGATCGGGGTCGTATCCGTCACCTTCTCGCTAAGAAAGAGTCAGTGCCACGAACCAGTGGTTGGGTAAGTCCTGGGGCATACTTTTGCGCGTGGACCGCCTCGTACATTAGCAGGGCTCGCCGTAAGTTTCGCCCGCTCTCCTCAGCGATCCTCTTATGCAATCCCTCAACGACCGGCCATCCCTCGCGCCTGGCCGAGTCGGCTAATACGCTGCAAATCTCATCCACTGTCGGGGCGGCAACACGAACGAGCAGGGTTCGACTTCGGATCGGAGCAATAATATTGGCTGTGCTATTGGCCAGCAGGATCAATCGCAAGTTTGGGCTATATTTCTCCATGGTCCTTCTCAGCGCAGCCTGGGCATCACGTGTGAGGTGATCTGCCTCGTTGATTACGACCACTTTAAATCTCTGCTTGGCAGACTGGTCAACCTGTTGTGTCTGGGCGACTTCCTTGAGCAAGTCCTGGATCACGACGCGATCATAATTGCCGACGTCGGATGGTGTGATTTCGAGATGGTATATCGACGCTACAATATTGAATTCGAGCTTGCGGTTGCTGCTGGTTTGGAAAACGCGCGCGTCAATCTTGATCTTCTCCACGCCGGGGCCGTAAAGCTCTTTAAGGGTGGCAACGATGCGAGTCTTCTTGCCGGCGCCCGAGGGCCCGTAGACGAGGAGGTGAGGGAAATCGCCGCTCTGTGCCTGTGAAGAGACGCATTAGCATCTACCCAGGTAGCTTCTCACTACGCCTTAGGGGGAACTATGTTTGCCGCTGCGATGCACATACCAGCGACCTTAGTCTGTCAGAGAGCTCGGCGTGGTAGGTCAGGGCATCGAGAGACCGTGGTCGATGTTTATCCACTATGAGCGCCATGATTTGTTGAATTGTGTCGACCGATAGTCGTTGTTGGGCCAGACGAGGTGCTATCCTACAGGCACGGCTCTGCTGACTGGGGGGGAGGAGTGGTCGTTGAAGGTTAGGTAGATACTTGTGGGAGTGGAGGACGTATTCTCACTTCGCACCCTGTCGTAACAGCTTGTCGCGTAAATTGATTCCAGAGCGCGTCGTAGATTAGGCCTGATACAGCAGCAGCCCCGCCAATTGCCAGCTGGCACTCCGCTGGTGTCAGTTTCGACTCATCCGGGTGTTGCCGGCCGGCATCGCCGACTCACAGTATACAGCATCCCTCATTATTTTCGTCGCCATCATGCTGTGCTCCAAGGCTGTTTTATATCATGCAATGCAATCCTCCTAAAGGGTCACAGCGGTGGTTAGCGGGTAGTATCGAAGCCCCTATCACTCCGTGCTGCCTGTATGCAACCTCTAGCAGGATTTGGGCACGTTGAGTGACGATACCTATGTACCTGGGTCCTGGGTACAGTTTGCCTACCTCCTACCATTACCATGATCTGGGTTCAGCATCTTCTGCCTGCCGGTGCCAGGGCATCTGTTAGGTCCCGGCAAGGCTCATGAAATGCCGGGCAAGAAAGTACCTAAGTAAAGGTATGTACCTTACGTCGACAGCAAGCTGTTCGTAGATGTAAATGACGGGCGACGACCAACTGGCAGTGCCCGCCTAACGCGTGGTGAAAAGCGTGCAGGCGCATGGCTCTCGGAGAGACCAACGCCCACGCCGAATAGCACCGACGATCCACCGCCCAAACCGTGTTTCAGCGCTCTGATTTGCGCCGTCAAGGCACAGCCCCCACTTTACCCATGCGGAGGGGATATCACTGGGCAGGAACCTCCCAAATTACGACCTGGGAATTATTGATTATGTATGGGCTGCGCCTGGCTGGCGGTGGGACAGACGTCTGGTGATGGCTGCTTGCTTTTTTTTTTTTCCCTCTCTCTTTCTTCTCCTTATCTTGGTCGAGCTCTCCTCCCGGGTAGAACAGTACCTCTCTTCCACAGCGCATCCGCAGCCCGGCCCAGACCAGACCCAACCAACTACCGGCCCGTACAGCTTGGCTGATTGCTGCTTGTGGCTTCGCATACCGCCAAAATGTTCAACAGTCGCAAGTTTTCCATGTAAGTCGGTCCGCGGATGGAGACAAAGCCCTGCCGCCTCGCTGCCCCTCTTAACAGGCGGCCTGACGGGGGCTTTGTATCGCTAGGGTCATTGGGGATGGCTTTTTGCTGACCGTCAATCTAGGAACAAGAACACTGGTGTTCCCAGGCGGAGGTTTAGCATCGGCGATCCTGGCCCTAATGGTATGTTATCAAAGCTCCCGTGCCCAGGCTATTCATGTGCTTGGGTATTCCAACCGCACATGTTCAAATGCGCGCGGGGTCGCATGTCGTTGTCAGACATACATACATGCCAAGGATTATATAATGGATGTGTCTGGTCTGTTCGCCGCTGGCAGAAGCAATACCTACTGGTATTTGTACCGGTACCCTAAGATGATGCGCAGCTGGGCTGGCCTTGGCTCTTGGCATCCATGGTCCATCCTCGCCCTCCATCGCCACCACGTTTCGCCCGGCTTTCTCTGCTGCGTGAGACGCCTGTGCTAATCACTTTCCTTGGCAGAGACGAGCTCCAAGATCCATCGCCAGTTCCGTGCTGCGAACCCTGGACATCTTCCCCATGCCGGCCTTGACGCGAGCCGTGCATCAACCGGTGTTGTGTGGTGTACTGAGCGTGCTGCCGAACATGGGTTCCTTGAGGAGTCTGAGCTGTGGGCCAATCTAGGCCAGGGTGCACCCGAGGTTGATGATGACATTGAAGGCTCGTTTCCTCGGCCTACTACCATCGACGTATCTACTGCTGCTAGGGAGTATGGGCCTACCGCTGGGATCAAGCCTCTCCGTGCGGCTGTTGCTCGCATGTACAATGAGATGCATCGCCAGGGCAAAGAGAGCCAGTATTCTTGGGAAAACGTTGCCATTGTGCCTGGTGGTCGAGCTGGCTTGATCCGCATTGCCGCTATTCTCAATAATGCCTATGTTGGGTTCTTCATCCCCGACTATACGGCATACAATGAGATGATGTCTCTTTTCAAGAACGTGGGTTTCGATCACCCAAGCTAGATAGGAAACGCCTGCTCACCTATGCCGTAGTTTGCCGCTATCCCCACGCCTCTTTCTGAAGAGGATGGTTACCACATCCACCCGGATGTGATTGCCCACGAGATTGCTCGAGGCACCTCAGTCATTCTGACTTCTAACCCTCGTAACCCGACTGGTCGTGTCGTTGCAAACCCCGAGCTTGCTGAGATTCAGGATATTTGCCGTGGACGTGCGACGCTTATCAGTGACGAGTTCTACTCGGGTTACAATTACACTAGTGACTGCGACGGCACTGTCATCTCAGCCGCTGACAATATCGAGGATGTCGATGAGGATGACGTTCTCATCATCGATGGGCTCACCAAGCGATTTCGCTTGCCGGGATGGCGAGTCGCATGGATCCTTGGACCCAAGGAATTCATCAAGGCGTAAGTAGCAAGAGGTTCTTTCGTCTCTGTCATGTTACCTTCACAGCTAACAACTATACTTCTATCAGAATCGGCTCTTGCGGCTCTTACCTTGATGGTGGAGCCAACGTCCCTTTCCAGGAGGCTGCCGTGCCCATGCTCGAGCCCTCACTCGTTCGTAAAGAGATGCAAGCTCTCCAGCGCCACTTCCGAGTAAGTTAAAGGCTTGGAGTCTACAGGTGCTCGCAATCTGTTCCTTTTTACTAACTCAGTTATTCCAATAGGACAAGCGTGATTACGTGGTTAAACGCCTGCGTGACATGGGGTTTGTGATCAAGTATGTGCCGGACAGTACATTTTATCTGTGGCTTAATTTACAAGGCCTGCCTGGTCCCATATCCGACGGCCTCAATTTCTTCCAGGCTTGCCTCGAGGAGAAGGTCATTGTTGTCCCTGGCATCTTCTTTGATCTTAACCCGGCGCGCCGTCGTGATCTGTTCGACAGTCCTTGTCACCACTGTAAGATGCCTCCCTAGCCGTTCTCTCCTGTCTGAAATTGCGCTGTGCACTTTCAAACGCTAACGCTGACCGTTCCCATAGTCGTCCGTTTCTCTTACGGCCCTCGGCTCGACGAACTGAAGCGAGGCTGTGACGGAATTGAGAAGGTAGTTCAGAAGTAAGCCTCCCTTTCATTTCCTTTCCCTTTTTCTCTCCCTTTTATTCAAATCTTAGCCCCTACCATGTTGCTTGGCTTAAGCGAGGTACTGACGAATTTATTTTATAGGTTCAAGAACTATAGGGAATAAAGCCTGACGGCCTGAATATCTGCTGAAGCAAGTGGAACGTAAACATACGCTCCCGTTGGACGCGGCTGAATAGACGTTTCCATACCTATCCTATAGTTTTTCGAGCTTCGTATGCATGCATTTTTGTTAACATGAAATACTCTTGATAATAATAAAGCGGTTTTCTTGTATTTTAGCGACCCTTCACTAAACAGATTTACTTAAAGTTTAATAATCACGAGTAGCAAATACTGCGAACGGCAAAGTGAATGTCTGAACATGGAAGTTGGCAGTATTTGTTCCTACAATCTAAGCAGCTTCACTAATCACACGCCTAGCAAATCTATAATACTGAGGGGGAGATATAAGCTACCCATATAGAATAGTCCTCTATTGATCCTTAGCAAAATTACAATTTGTGTTTTATGCCCGAGCACTGCAAACTATCCGCCAATACCACCGATGCCAGAAGAAATCTTCGCAGTAAAATCCTTACTAAGGTCTATAGCAAGGGGGAAGGGGGCAAAGACACTATGGAGGGGAAGAAATTGAATAGCAAAACTAGACGGGAATCCTCTGCAGAAACATTCTTCTAACCCCATAGAAGCTTATCGTCCATCATCGTACCAACGATATTCAAACTCATCATCAAGGGCCTCACTAAAGACCTGTTAGTATCGCAGGATTAGCCAAATTGACCGAAAGGCTTACTGAAATCTCCTCGTCATCCATGGCTGCATCACCACTTGTGTTGGTAGCAGCACCGTTGGCATTCTCAGTCTGGTCTCCCGAATTGAAATAGTCGGCCATCTCGGAATCTAGTTCCTCAGCTGTCTTCTTCGCCGGACGGCTGCTACGGGCAGGACGCTTCTTTTGGCCTTGGGCGCCAGAGCCAACAACTTTCCCGGCGTTCTTCTTCTTATTTGCGGCAGATTTGGGCTGGGCCTTGGGCTGGGTAACACGCTCAGTAAGCGTCTTCGGAGCGGGAATGATTTCCGCAGCCTTAGCAGCGCTGACAACGATTTCGATCTATCAGGTGAAATATTAGCAAACGAAAATCCATGCCAAGGTATGCAGAAGCCTTACTTTAATAGGGCGGTTGTCGACTAGAATGCCATTCAGAAGATTAAAGGCCTTGCTCGCACCATCAGGCTTATGGAAGGTGACGGTAGCAATACCACGGCTGACACTATTGGGGCCGTAAGACAGCTCCACTCGTTTGATAGGCCCAACTGAAGTGGTGAAGTACTCCTACGGAGGGCACGAAGGTTAGTCTCAAATGTTCCATTTGTGGTCGCGCGCGGTCATGTAATATCGAACATCGAGGAAACCGGCGGGCGTAGTCGTCCCAGGACAAGTCCATTGGCGTGCGCATAGCAACGAGCACGCAGTGAGCGTTAGTAAATAGAGCAGTTCGAAGACTGCAAATCCATCAGGAACCAGTTAATACCTCAACGCTATCCTAGACAATATGTCATCCCGCTGGCAGAGCAATAGCACACTCAACCCCCTGACCCAACTTATTCTGCGCAGTTACCCTTCGAGGGACGGCCACCATGCATATTGCCCACATATCAAGCTCGGTACAACTGGTCCTATTCGAAGTTGATCACTCCCGATGCTGTTGCTCTGCCAAGCTGAAAACAAATAGTCATCGCTTCAGCGTTTCCCGATGCACTATCTTTACCACTGCAAGTAGCCTGGATTGTGTATCGTGACGTCACAGAAACTGACGTCTCTCTGTTGCTCACTGCAGTGCTCGCAGTTTTACCATGTTATGGCAAATTGGAAGGGCGCAAATAAAAAGACGCCTCCTCCGGGATCCAGCCTCAGGAGCTTCAGTCACCAACGCCATAGCCTCCCATAGCAGCGTACTGTAGCCTCTGGCGGATGGTTGCCAAGCCAGCTCCAAGATCTACAATGTACGTGCGTGGTGGCGAGACCTACTCAACTTCCGACATGGCAGCAGCTCAAAGTGTCTTTGCTTTCACAGTCAAGGAAGGAGACGGGCTATGGTGACAGCTCCGTGGTAAGAGGCGATCCACCGGATAATATTCATCTCGACCGTCAAGGCTACGCGAGGGCGATTCAAGGAAGATGTCGACGAAATTCCACAGGCAAGCGCCCTAGGAAACATACCTTTATCTGGGTTTCGTTCACATCCTTAGGCTGCGTCGGCTGTTAGCATCGGGCGAGCAGGCACGGATAAGGCCGAAAGGCTGGTTACTTACCAGGTTGCTAACAACAACCTTGCTCTCCCCATTTCCGCCAGCAGCCTTGGTAGGAACCTGCTTGGTCGCAGCGTTGCGGGGCTGTCTAGCAGTCTTCTGTACACCGCCGACCGGAGCGGCGGCGGCAGGCCGGCCAGTTGAACGACGTTGGGTTCGACGACGACCAACAACGCGGCGCTGGGTTGAGATGATCTCATCAAGAGGCTGATCGAGCTTGCCAGATCCCGACATTGTGGATGATGAGCGATATAGTTGGAGGTCTAGCAGAGTCGAGATGCCGAATAGTGTCTGGCGACCGATGACGCGAACGTAGGAACTCGAGGGCAAGCGGCTTGGTGAGTTCGCAGACGAGTATCAATGTTGGTACAGAGCCGGATCACTCGGCCGAAGACTTGCTGCTGTAAAACAAGCAACGATTGTGCGGGCGCGCGCAGTCGTTGTGGTAGAAAAGAAGAGAGTCTGACTTGCTACTGGGTACTTGCTTGCTTCGTGACGAGTCGCGCTTGTGCAGACGTCAGATGGTGGCGTTGGTAAAGTCAAAGGAAGTCGAGGCGAAGAATAGGAACGGCGGCTGCTACTGCTTGTGCAGGCAATCAGAAGTTGGTTATTAAAAAGAAGTCGATGCTTGGGTGAGGCGGGTGGCTTTGGTATGTCCTCGATGTGCAGAGAGGAAGTAGGTGGATGGGATGGGCGTGAAGGGAACAGGAGAAGTAAGAGAGGATGGGTCGGGGTGGCTACTGCTGGTTTTGCAGGGCGGCTTCCAATAGGTACCAGGCTGGAAGGAGGCAGGGGGCCAGATTGGGCTGGATTGACGGATTGACCCATTGATTGGCGGGATGGGGCATGACCCGACAGTGGCGCGCTGTTTACTTTGGTACGCGTTTAGGCAACCTTGCTGCACAGCCACATGTGTGTTACCGTACCTATTCCGTGATTAGGTACGTACTGTGGTACCTTGATCTAGATAAGTACCAGGTAGAACAGCCCGGCATAAGCAGGTACCTTGTAGGTAGAGAGCTACCTACTTGTAGTAGGTGGCCTACTCGCCAAACAAGAGGTGACTTTAGAACCTCAGTGCCTCCGACACCTGGGTGGGTATACCTATCAGCCTTCAAGTATCTACATACCTAGGTAGTAAGGCAGCCTTCAATGGGATTAGGGGGTTGGGAGTGCCTGCTCGCATACAGAGCTAGATACATATGTGCGCATGCATTGGTAGCCTACAGTCGCGGAAATATCGTCAAGATGTAGTCTCAAATCAATTCGTCCCATGCGACACCATCACAGTTGCTAAACACTAAGACAGCTAAGACAACCGGCTGCAACAATCCGATACCACGTTCCCATGCTGTACTGATCCTCAAAAGACTACCATCTGCTGCATCTCGAGTGGATGATATGGTGTACTCCTCGACGAGAGCGTACCTCTAGCTGCGGTCAGCCTTACGGCCGCATGCCCTTGTTTCCATGCCTGCGCTCTGAGCCGTTGGGATAGAGCTCAGGTCAGAACTGTCCGCCACTCAAACTGAAACGATGCGAGCCCGTATACGCCATTTAACGCCGACCCAGACTGTGCGCGTGGTTTGATTGCCTATTTTGTCGCTGGCGATTGCTTGGGTGTTGCAGCAGCAGGTTGCGCCGGAGAGATCTTCGCGGTTTTGTGGGCAAGCGCAGGGTCGTCTTGCGAGTTGACCTCGAAGAAGTGATACAGCACAATCAATATCATGGCTACCGAGCCAAGGAATATGGCAAGTCTGTAGAGGTCATCGTCGGAAATCATTATCGCTCTGGATGGCGTATCGGTATCGGTATCGGCTCAGGGATGCGCAACAGTGCTGGGAACGAACGCTGGTCCGGCTAGATCAGATTGTCAATTTCCGGTATGATTGAAAAAAGGCCTGGGGCCATTTGGACTTGCATACAATCTGCAATTCTGTGGCCAAATCGAGTGTTCGTAGGGCAGAATGCGAAAAAGGTGCTTGGATGGACGAAAGAGGACAGCTTGAAGCTTCCAAGGTCCCCTACAACTGTACAGTCTGTACTTACTCTGGAGGTACCTACACCTTGGGTACAGTACGGAGTATGTACTATGTAGTTGTTGCAAGGTGGCGTTCTGCGTGCGAGTGGCTGAATAGTGGCTCCCTAGTAAAATCATGTGACGTAGGTAGTGGGATGTGAAAGTCGCAGCCCACTAACAAATTGGTGCTGCAACATCCACTACAGTTTAGCGGAGTGCCACCGACGCTTAAACCGTACCTACATCTACTTAGGTACCTAAAGTTTCTCTCCTCGAATCGAAGCACCGACCTGTGGCGATCTGCGAAGCCATAACGTTGGAATATCGTTCCGGAGCTAGAGCCTACCTATCCCCTCGCAATTGACCCAATATGCCTCCAAAGAAGAAGGATGACGCCAAGGGCAAGAAGCCCGTAGTGTCCAAGGTTGCGGTGGACAAAACCTTTGGAATGAAGAATAAGAAGGGGTCCGTCGCCCAGAAGCATATCAAACAACTCGAAGCGACGGCCAAATCAAGTGGCAGCGCCGAAGAGAAGCGGAAGCAGGCAGAGAAGGACGCACGCGCCCGAGAAAAGAAAGCCGCCGAGGACGCTAAGAGAGAAACCGAAGCACTACTCGCCAAACCCAGCCAGATACAAAAAGTCCCCTTTGGCGTCGACCCCAAGACTGTCGTCTGCATTTTCTGGAGGAAGGGAAACTGCGAGAAGGGGAAAAAGTGCAAGTTCGCCCACGATCTCTCCGTGGAAAGGAAGACGGAGAAGAAGAACCTATATACAGATGGCAGAGCCGAAGAAGAAGAGAACAAGAAGCAAGAGACTTCAGACGACTGGGATGAAGAAAAATTACGAAAGGTTGTCCTTTCAAAGAAAGGGAATCAGGTTACCACCACCGACAAGGTTTGCAAGTACTTTATCGGAGCTATCGAAGATGGCAAGTATGGCTGGTTCTGGGTGTGTCCCAATGGGGGTGATAAGTGCAAATACAAGCATGCTCTTCCACCCGGGTAAGTTGGCTCTTGTCTGAGACATGGCCATCGTCGTACTAACACACTCTCTAGTTTTGTGCTCAAGACTAAAGAACAGCGTGCTGCGGAGAAGGCATTGCTTGATAAGTCCCCTCTGAAGACTCTGACTCTCGAAGATTTCTTAGAATCGGAGAGGCACAAGCTCACCGGGACACTTACGCCAGTTACGCCAGAATCCTTCGCCAAGTGGAAGAAGGAACGCATGGACAAGAAAGTGGCTGAGGAGCAGGCTAGGCAAGCCAAGGAATCAACCGGTCGTGCCCTATTTGAAAGCGGCAATTGGAGGTTCACGGAGGACGATGACGAGTCAGAGGATGAAGTCGACGATGCCTGGAATCTAGAGAAGCTACGACAGGAAACGCAAGCACTTAGAGACAAGAAGGAAGAGGAGCGCTTGTTAGGCACGGGAGACGTAAACACCGGCGATGGATCTTGACCGTATTGTTTTGTGAAAGACATGCAACGAGACGAACAAACAATCCATAATCGCCGAGATAAGTGGCAGGTCGAGGACGTGGGGATGTAGAAACCAGGCACTCCGTGTGCCTTGTTGTTCCCATAGCTAGTGGCTCCGCGGTTTTGATCAATCGGCCCCTCCTTGTTGAGCTGGGCAGAAGACTGGCAAACCGTCAATGGTGCCACAGGATACAATTGACTATCTGGAAGGTGACCTACGTCCCATGATGTGCTTCCCTGGCAGAGGAATACAGTGTCATTACAACTAAAATGTGTCTGCCTGATGACGGCGTTAGCCTCTAGTAGAAAGCACCACCCATTTTGGGGCGCCGTTCTCGAGAAACGCCCCAACGAAGCTACAGGTGAAGATCTACTTTGAAAAGCTGCAATACATCAGGAACCACGGAATTCTCCCCAATGGGCGCAAGGTTGTATCGCCACTCGACTAGATTCGGTTGTCCGCTTAGAACAATCAAAATTTTTCCACATATGGCCGCAAATCGAGCTCCTGGGTAAAGGCGGAACGCGGCTGGGTGTGTAAATGCCAGTAGCTTTCAGCAATCTAGAATAATGATAAGTATAACGGGGCGACAAAGCACTGACTAACTTGGGATATACTTACAGCCTCAGGCTTCAGCTTACCATCTTCAACCCCGTCGTTAGTAGTGGAACCTCGCGTCCGTGGCACGTCAATGATACCGTCGACAATAGAGTGCGCGACGTGGACACCCTGGGGGTGGAATTCTCGAGCCAGTGACTGGGCCAGCGCACGGCGCGCAAACATGCCCGCGGCCAGTGTTCCAAATCTAGCCGATCCGCGAAGTGAAGAGGTGGCGCCCGTGACGAGCAATGTTGGCGAGTGCTCTGACTCGGGCACGGCGTCAAGCAGCAGAGGGATGGTCTTCTGGGCGAAGTTGAAGAGACCCCGGCTATAAGTCATGTAATATCATATTAGTACTACGTATGTGTAGCGCGGTATTTTAGGTACTGAGTAGACAAGCAGTCTGTGTTGGCTAGGGCGGCGCAACAAAGCGGGGATCGAGCCATACTTACGCGCTGCCCGAGAGACTATCATCCAGGTCCTCAGGCTTGAGATCCAGGAATGGCTTTATCATGTAGCCGGAAGAGACGTTGTACACAGCAACCGCCAACTTCATGTCTAGGAACTCCTTCTTGATCGTATCGAATGCGGATCCCATCGACTCGCTGTCGGCGACATCGGCGCTGATGCCCACGGCTCTGCCGCCCGCCTGGACGATCTCGGATACGGTGTCCTGGTACGACTCGGGCCTCCGCGCCATCAGCACTACCGGATACGCTTTGGCGAAGCGGAGGGCCACTGCGCGGCCGGTTCCCGTGCCTGCCCCGGCAACGACGGCGAACAGTTTGGATGGCATAGTTATTACACCGCAATTGCAATAGAAGTATACTAACTAGTCGGTTTGAATGGCAAAGTTCCTAATGCAGAATCGGTGTTTTCTCTTTCCTTATAGAAAAAAAAAAACGTAAGATTAAATAGGCATTTATAAGCTACGGCCACTATGCAAGGGAGGTATCATACCAAACTTGTTTGAGGTTTATGTCATTACAGACCTTAGTCATCACGAAGCAACCAACAAGTGCATATGGTAGTAGTACCTAAGTAGGATAGCCATGGGATTTATCAAAGTGGAGCACCGTCCACAGCAACCCTACCCTGTACTACCAGTAAGCTCAGGAGGAATTCCTATCTGAGATCTGAGCACTCACTCATTCATACATCTACGCGCGGGTCTCGCGTCCTCCAGCGCGAACGATATTCTCGAATTTACATCAACTACATCTAGTTATTTTCAAGCACTCCTGTACGCCGCTTTTTCGTATTTCACTTAAGATATCTCTTCGTAATAAGTAACGAGTTCTTCCGCTCCTACCTCTGAGAAGTTATTAAAGGCTCGGCCATAGATGCGACATGGCCGGTGGAGGATTGGGCTCTAGCACGACGGTGCGTAGTGCCATGATCACCCACCAAACTGGCCGTGCACATGGGGGCGAGTCCGAGGAAGATGAGCTGTCATTGCCCACAGTTACTTCAGATGTCTTGAAGGCCCCTCAACATAGAACCAAAGCAACTCTGTCTTCGGTGGCGGGAAGGCCACAAAGTCCCAGCAGCAGCCCAAGGGTGAGCGGACAGATGGCTTTGCCAACATCTCCGCCTTCGCAATCTCCATCTCGGATGCGGTTGGCAGTGCACATCCGGTCGTCCCCTGTCTCGCCATTCAGGCCCATCAATGCACCTGCCAGTCGTGTCCCGGCCACCCTTTCCTCAAGGTTGGGCCGTAACCGAGAACAGCCCGTAAGAGCGGAAAAGCCCAGAGGGCCGTCTACACCTGGTTCTCTCGTTGGCTTGGAGGTGAAGGCTGGTGCATCTAGTTCTGAGCCCAAGAAACGGGGCCGGCCAAAGGGCCGGAAATCAGGCACACCCTATACGATGGATCCAAATTCTAGGTTTCGCAAAAGAGAGGCAAGGGCAGCCGAATCCCAAGTCAGAGCACAAACTATACCTGGTCAAGACAAAGGTCGAGGCCAAAACCAAAACCAGAGCCAGAGCCAGGACCAGGAGCCCAAACGTCGCGGTCGCCCTCCGCGTCCTCCCGAGCCCTCAATACGGGAACGGTATCTGCAATCCAAGCCAGATTACATGCCGTACAAGTGCGAGTGGGACGTGTCAGAAGACCTAGGACAGCGAGAATCGTCAATCTGTCCAGCAGAACTCCACAACATGGATACGCTAAGGAGACACGTGCTATTTGTCCACGGCGATAGGGACCAGCTGGTATGCCGATTCTCGCGCTGCAGAGACAGAAACCCGCCCTTGCAGTTTGAGACGGATGACGAATTCCAACGCCATATGGAATGCAAGCACTTTGCAGCGTACCTATGGCACCTTGGCGAAGGCTACCAGAACAATGGCATCGAGACTCTCGCCAGGGAACCCAACAAGTTGCCTGCCTACCTCTTCGACAAGCACGGGAACCAGGTCACACCATGGGTGAGAGACCAACGGCTAGAGAGCGACCTCCAACACAAGGCGCGCAAGCGCAGACTCAGAAGACTCTTGGAACTACAGAACGAGAATGCGCCCTCTGAGGAAGAATGGAGGAAGCAGATGTTGGGCATAGCTTAGATGATAGACGCAGCACACTTCGTATCGGCAAACCCGCCGAGACTGGAAATTTAGCTCGAGAGTAGACGCGTCTCCCATGGTTGTATAGGATGACCCCATCTCCTAGATAGCACGGTCAACCGAACGTGGGTATATCATGCGTAAGATGGCATGGACCTCATCCATGTACGGTAGCTACACACCGAAATCCGGCCGAGCAATACAAATGGCGAAGGGTTCATCAGCAACTCGCCATGATACATACTTTCGATGACGGTGTGAATCCGATGAATTGTGCAGTCTTACGTACCGCCTTGCCGCGTGGTTTTTAGGGGAACTGAACTCGTAGCGCGTGCCAGACATCTTCTTCTACGACTACCTACTTATATATTAACCCCGAACAAAGATGAACCCGCGACGACCGTTCCGTATTTGACTATTACGAGCAATCATCTGATGATCTCACCTCGTTTGGTATTGAGTGTCAATGCGTCTGACACTGTCTTCCGGGGTAGGCTAGTCGAGAAGGGATGCTACGGTCTAGATACCTAACATTAACTAGTTACCTTCACTACGTACTCACTTGGACATGGTGTAAACGGTCTATGATTGAAGGACAAAGACAAAGCTCAGGGCAGCCTGAGCCTAAACAAGATGGGCTTATACAGAGGTAGGTACAGTAGGTACTTACTATGAACTGCAGCATCAGGTTAGGTAAGTAGATACTTAAGTACCTTATGGCAGGGCTTACCGTGCCTTCCATGTCTGCCCGAGACATCCATGATCCTGTTAGGGATGACCAAGTTCGAGCTGTACAAGTAAGCGCCTACGCGTTGAAGTAAGCAGCCGCAAGCCTTAGGTACCTACTTAACTTGGTAGGTGGCAACACGGCAGCCACCACTGTCTGGTCAGCGTAGCAACAACAAGTTGCCCTGTCCCAAGTAAGTACTACTATTCTCGGTTCTACACGGCGGTCCTCGTCTCAAAGGGCAAACGTGCAGCGGAAACGGCAACAGAAGCAAGCAATCCTTTGGCCCACGGTTGATTGGTGATCATTGACGATTATCAAGCAACCAGTTCATGCGCCTGGTTGACCTGCTCTGGCACAGCGCTCCCACCATCCCGGCCCAGGGTAGGTACTCCGCCACGCCGCCCATCCGCCATGCCAGTTGGCCCCATAGCGCGCCTGGCCAGCATTCCAATCGCCAATAGCAGGTACGGGCCAGCTACGGCCAGCTAAATCGATGCCAAGCAGTCCCGCCTCCAGCGCGCGCCCCTAACAAGTACGGTAGTACCTACCAGGCAGGTACCTGGACCATCCACTAATCGAGACTGGGCCGACCAGGCACAGGAGAGCGGCCCAGCCAGGCCAGGCGAGCCGGGGCTATCTATCGCCGTAGCGCTGCGAGAGAAACAGCCGCAAGCTGCCATGGTCTCCGACGATCCATCCCATCCCTCCTCTTCCTCACCACTGGCACCATCACCATCATCATCACCACCACCGCCACCGCCATCAGCACCTCCTCTGCCGCCACCGCCCGGATCTCCATCTACCCCCCGCCGTCTTCCGCGTCTCCGACTCAAGCAGCGGCTCGCAACATGGCATTGTTGGCTCCCTGATCCACCACCAGCTCTCGCCGACGACCAGTCCAACCAACCCTCGCCCACCCCGGCCAATATGCCGTCTCTCAAGACGCCCTCACACCCTGGCGGGAACAGCCACTTCAACCAGAAGCTGAAGAACTTCTTCCGCATAAACAGCGACAAGCTCTCGGAAAATGCCCCCAAGGGCGACTCCAAGGCTGACTCCAAGGCCAGCCTCCGACAGCCGAAACGCTTCTTCACCACCGTCGGCAGGCTCAGGTCCACCACCACAGCAAGTGAAGGGAACCCTCTCGACGATGTCATGAGCCCGACGGCCAGTGCGAACCCGTATTTTGCCCACCAAGGCCACCCTGGCCTTCGCCACCATGAGACAGGTTCGGTGCCGCCTAGTCCGCCAGATACGCCGATTCTGAGAATTGATGGTCCAGGCGACACCAAAGAACATGCCACCAGTGCTACGAAGGAAGAGCTGGCGCGGAAGCTTCGGAGGGTGGCCAGCGCCCCCAACGCCCAGGGTCTTTTCAGCCAGGGCAAGGCAGACGGCGAGCGGCCAGCTACTGCAGAACTCGGAAAGGAGCCGCTCGTGCAGAGCGGAAACACTGCGTCCCTCGGCTTAATTGATTCCAAGTCTGACGGCATCGCTGAAGTCAGCACACTCTCCGTACCCGACAGAGACGGACTCGGCGCCCTCCCCCCGCCCGGCCCAAACAGCCTAGCCTTCCGTCGAACGTATAGCGCCAACTCCATCAAAGTCCGTACCGTCGAGGTTGGGCCTTCAAGCTTTGACAAGATCAAGTTGATTGGGAAGGGTGATGTAGGGAAAGTGTACCTTGTTAGAGAAAAAAAGAGTACCAGATTATATGCTATGAAAGGTAAGCTGCCAAGTACAACAAGCCCTGGATGGATTGATTACTGACGTGCGTAGTTCTGAGCAAGAAAGAAATGATCAAACGCAACAAGATTAAGCGAGCATTGGCCGAGCAGGAGATTTTAGCCACCAGCAACCACCCTTTTATTGTCACCCTATACCACTCGTTCCAATCTGAAGACCATCTCTATCTATGTATGGAATATTGCAGTGGCGGGGAATTTTTTCGAGCATTGCAAACACGCCCCGGGAAGTGTATCCCTGAAGACGACGCCCGTTTCTATGCCGCTGAGGTCACAGCGGCATTAGAGTATTTGCATCTGATGGGATTCATTTACCGGGATCTGAAGCCAGAGAGTACGTCTTCCTTGCATCAATCCTATACTTCGTAATCCTAACAGTATTGCAGACATCTTGCTTCACCAGTCAGGTCATATCATGCTTTCCGATTTCGACCTGTCAAAGCAATCTGGCCCTGGTGGTAAGCCCACTATGATCATGGGGAAGAATGGCGCCAGTACCTCTTCCCTTCCTACGATCGATACGAAATCCTGCATAGCCAACTTCAGAACAAATTCTTTTGTAGGAACGGAAGAATATATCGCACCCGAAGTTATCAAAGGGAGTGGCCACACGAGTGCAGTAGATTGGTGGACATTGGGTATTTTGATTTTCGAGATGCTTTACGGCACAACCCCTTTCAAGGGTAAAAACAGGAATGCTACCTTCGCAAATATCTTGCGTGAAGAGGTCACATTCCCTGAACACTCTGGAGCGCCGCAAATCTCCAAGTATGTTGTCTCCCTTTTCTCCCCCGATGCTGTCGGCAGCCAGCAGAGCTAACATGCACCAGTTTGTGTAAATCCCTCATACGGAAACTACTGATCAAAGACGAGACTCGACGACTCGGTGCAAGGGCCGGAGCATCTGACATCAAAACACACGCATTCTTCCGAACAACGCAATGGGCGCTCATCCGACACATGAAACCGCCCATTGTCCCTCATGCTGGCCGCGGTATCGATACCGTTAACTTTCGTAATGTTAAAGAGAGCGAGAGTGTCGATATTACCACTTCCAAATCACCTGGTTTCGTTAAGGGAGTACCTCTAGATAGTGGATTAGCGACACCAGGCAACGAGGTTTCGGATCCCTTCGAAGAGTTTAATAGCGTGACTTTACATCACGATGGGGATGAGCACTACAGTGACCACGACTCTATCAGGTAGCGACATTGGGTACTTAAGCTGGCAGCATAGTGTCGCTGCTTACCCAGCATTGATGCGAACCTTTGGTTCGATTGCATACAGTTTCTGACACGCAACATACGTTTATGCCATCCACATGGCTGTGAGAAGGATATGGAATAGTGAAGTGAGGTGGCCAAGTCATATTTGTGGCAACTATCGTTTCCTTATTCGCAGTCAGGTCCAGAAGGACATGGAAAAGGTATGAATTCGCGAAAGACAGCATTGCACATTTGGGTGAGAGGATTGCATTTTCTCCTGACTTTACTGGCGCCGGGAGTTAGGGAGAGAGACGGGCGAAACTCATAAATAACATTATACCTACATTGCCAGCTGTATGCTCACGTTTTTAGATAGCATCATTCAATGGAGGCCTGCCTATACTATGCACCTAATCGTCGATGCAAATTTCGTGAAATAGTTGTCGCCACGGTCAGAACCTAATTTCGAGTACCAGAACTTAGGAATAGCAAGTTACATCGCGAACAGAGCAGACCGTATACTCTATTGCCCATCTTCAGCGTCTGGGTGGGATATTGTTTTTGCTCGTTGTGGCCGTACGGCTTTAATGTTGTAGCGCTATACGACTATGTGCTAATCAGCTGCTATCACGAACCGACGTCTGAAGCCGGTACCCATGTTTCTCAGCACCTGAGATACTAACGCTATGGTTATGAGTACATGGGCTATTTGAGGTAATGTTTTAGGAACAAACAAGACTCACCGAACTCATAGATGGAGCACCAAACGCGATGTGGGATCAACGAGCCGGGAACCCTAGTTGAAGACTAGTAGAGGTCCGACAGAGTTAAAATTACCGCCTTCAAACGGTTTAGGGAACAGGGGAATGTACGAAAGACACCTGCAGAATCACAAGCAACAACTGGGCGAGACAACGCCAGCGCACCAATTAACGTGAATCAGAGGTTGCGCTGCCAAAGAACATACCCAGGGGGCAGCTTAAATGGGATTAGACATCCAAGACCACAGAAAGCCAGTAATCCATCTGTTCGTCCTCCGCGGGTTGCCTATGGACAACGGTGTGGCCCCAAGGGGGGTAATGGATGTTGATATTTGTTTGATTGTGGCACATTCTAGGAGAAGAAGCTATATGCCACGGATCAAAGCCCAAGGCTGCCTGGGTGCGTTTCGACTATCTCTGAGTTTGGCTTCAGGGCCGCCGACAGCCTACGGATGCAATATGACTACCACTCCCAAGAACTTCGTTATGTTTTGCCAGGAATATCAGTATGACTCTCTAAAAAAGCATAGTAAGTGGTCCGGCTTAGCTCTCTTCCTTCGTGTACACTGACCGAAACACCCTGGTACCAGTTCTCTGTTTGGGTTGAATAGTATGAAGATCCAACCCCCAAGGTCTCTAGGAGGCGCTACCAAGCTTTTACAAAGAGAGAATACCTTCCTCGTCTGACTGGACGACAGAAAGGGCTGGTTGGTACGGGTATTGCCCCTGTGATATCGGGGTGGTGGTTTAGACTGACTAGGCATCTCCTTCGAGAGTAAATGGAGTAGTGACGTTACCGAATTACTCCAACGAGCCGCGGTATAGGGGACATCTTGAACTCGACAACTACGATGCTAGTTTCAGAACAAGGAACGAGGAACAGCGGGTCTACAATTGCACTTCATACTGAGTATGGGATCATTGCTACGAAGCACTACCGAACTCCCTTAGATACTAGAAATCGACACGAAATCATCCACACTAACTCCCTGTCTTGATCGCGCTGACGCGCTCAACCATCTCGCCGATCGCCTCCACCGTTCTACTGCCCATGATCTCATGAACCGCCAGGCTCGCCGCGAACTCCTTCGCCATCCAGTTACGCAGCTCAACCGCGACCAGGGAATCCACGCCGAAAGCGTGGAGCGGCTTGTCCCCCTCGATATCATCGGACGAGATGCCCAGGGCCCGGGCGAGCTTCTTCCTCAGCGCCTCCACCACCACGGTAGCCCTGTCCTCCGCCGCCTCCGCCGCGCGGAAGAGGGCCCCGGGCTTCGCGCCGTCGCCCGACGCGGCCCGCCCGGCGGCGCCCTGGCGCTCGCTAAAGTACGCCATGAGCGGGCGCTGCACGACCTCGGTCGGCTCGAACCCGCGGGCCAGGAGCTCAGCCGGGGTGACGAGGCCCACCGCGAGCTGGCCCGCCGGCAGCGGCTGCGCGGGGTCGCAGCAGATGTCCAGCACCGAGAGGAACGCCGCCTCGTCGATCTGGACGTACGCCTCGAACCGCCGCTGGAGCGACGCTGACTCGGCGATGACGCCGATGGTGCTCATCACGCCGAGGTCCAGGGACAGCGACCTGTCGCCGAGCGCGGACTTGCGGTGGCGGGCCAGCGCGTCCTGGAACGCGCACCCGGCGGCGTAGTTGGGCTGCCCCATGTTGCCGAGGATCCCCGCCGTCGAGGAGAGGAGGATGAAGAAGTCGAGGTCCCTGGGCAGGAGGGCGTGCAAGTTCCAGGACGTCTGCACCTTTGAGCGTATGGTGACATCCCACTGCTCGTGCGTCAAGTTTTGGAAGAGCGAGTCCTACGATACGGGGGATAGAGCGTTAGTGACCTATCACCTATATTCAGAGATGAAAGCGTATCGCGACTCACATTTAGGGCCATGGCCGCGTTTATGCAGCCCCTGATGGGCGGCATCGTCTCTCGGTATTGCTCAACCAGCGCGGAAAGCGAACTGGCTGAGGACACATCGCATCGTGGAGTGACGATATCCACGCCGTCTCGCAACAGCGCCTCCATGACGTTTTGGGACTCACGGGTCGTTACACCTGACCTCGACGGGGCGATGATATGTTTGGCCCCTTTCGAAGCCATCCACTTGAGGATAGATCGCCCGATACCGCCAAGCCCCCCCACGACAATGTATGCCGCGTCGTCTCGGAACTTCCATAGTCGTTTTTGTGTGATGCATTTCTGCGATCAAATATGTCAGCTCACTCTCGTCCGCACTGTATTTCCTGAGGGCAATGATTTGTAGGTACATACCTGCACTTCAGTAGAGCCGTCGATCCTGATGACGGTCCGTCCCGTGTTCCTCCCGTTTTGGATGTATCTGAACGCATCCTCTACCGCGGAGACCTTGTAGACGTTCAACGGGGCCGGGCACCGTATGGCGCCCTCCTCGGCCAGGCTCGCCGCCTTCAGCAGCAGCGGGCGCGCAATCTCCGTCTTATGCAGCATGATGTGGCGGAGATCAACGGCGCAGAATGAAACGTTGCCCGCGAACGCCGCCATGGGCAGCGACGCGTTGGCGTAGATGTCGGCCTTGCCGATCTCGACGAAGCGGCCGTAGGGCGCCACGCACTCCCAGGTCGCGCGCAGGCCCTCGCCGACCAGCGAGTTCAGCACGACGTCGACGCCGTAGCCGCCCGTCACCCGCATGATGCCCTTGGCGAAGCTCGTGTTGCGGCTGAAGAATATGTGGTCGTCGGGGATGCCGTAGGTCTTCGTCAGCAGCTCCTTCTTGTAGTCGTAGCCGACCGTCGCGAAGACCTCGGCGCCGACCAGTTGTGCCACCTGTATCGCGAGCTGGCCGGTGGCCCCGGAGGCGGCGTGGATGAGGACCTTCTCATGCTTCTTCAGCCGTCCGATCTCTACAAGCGAATACCAGGCCGTTGTCGCCGGCCCGATAACGCCGCAAGCGACGTCGAAGGGGACCGAGTCAGCGATCTTGACTACGGCCGACTCGTCGGCTCTCGGGTAGCCTCTCATGCAGCCAATAGCGCACATGCACACCCGATCGCCCGGCTTGACAGACTGACATTCGGGCCCAACCCTCGTGACGACGCCGGCGCAGTCCGAGCCGAACTCCGTCTCGTCGAGGCGACCGAGCGCGATAAAGACGTCGCGGAAGTTGACGCCCCAGGCCCGGGCCTCGATCTCGACCTCTGTCGGGCCCAGTGGGAGGGCCGCGCTGAAGTCTTCCGTGAACTGGAGCGTCTCGAGGGACCCGCGCGTCCCGATGTCAAGCATGACCGGCGTGCCGGCGGCCCACGGTTGCGTGCTCGTCTGAGGGCCCTCGGAGGATGCCAGTAGCTTGTTCATCTCGTTCTCTTCGACTGCGCGATGAGTGCAGATGTCGCCCCCGTCGACGACGTACTCCAGCTCCGGAGACTGGGCGATAAAGGCCGCGCCGAAGACCGCGCGGACCTGGTCCAGGCTACCAGTCGCCGACCCTGATGCCGGGTCTTCCAGGATGAGCGACACAATGCGCTTGCTTGTGAACTCTGCACGCAGGGTCCGCAGCAGACCGGTTTCGACCCCGGCGTAAGCTTGCCGGAGAGAGTCGGGATCCTCGGATCGGGCGCGCGAAGACACCCACAGGATGTTCTCAGACCGCAGGATCCAGTCCTTAACGAGCTGGAACGACGACGCAGGGATGTCGGCGAGGAGGGACATGCCTACGCCGGCGAGCCACACCACTATATCGCCGACGCTGACATTCGCCTCTTCTAGCTGCGCGATGCTGAAGATGGCGGTATCGAGGCTCCATGAGGTTTTGATACTCTTGCTCAGTGACGCGGCCATCCTTCTCTGGTGCTCATCGTCTCTTTCAGTGACAAACAGCACCCTGGAAATTTCCGTATCAGCTGGCTTGGTATCCTCGACGGCCGTCGAGATGAGTATGCTCGAGAAATGCGCGGCGTCGTCTTTTCGGTCTCTTATCACCATGTCGGCACCGGAGAACCCGTTCTCCTTAAGCACGCCGTCCCACTCTGACTCCGAGAGCATATGCCCCGATGCGCCGGGCATGCCGTCTTTATGCCACCAGGAAGCTGATATT
The DNA here is from genome assembly GCA_022385595.1 of Xylaria palmicola. Taxonomy (NCBI): domain Eukaryota; kingdom Fungi; phylum Ascomycota; class Sordariomycetes; order Xylariales; family Xylariaceae; genus Xylaria; species Xylaria palmicola. The sequence continues at coordinate 344,083 of MU281336.1, read as the reverse complement.
CCTAGTCCAAATGTCATAGCAATACGGCTGCCCGGGACACATCCACGCATGATGAGATGTCCTCCAGGCTTCAGAGATCGTCGGAGGTTCTGGATAGTTGTTGATAAGCTCGCCACCGTCGTAGGTGAGATAGTAAGTATGGCCATATCATACTCCTGAGCCTGCACGCCCTGGGACGCCAAGTCTTTCACGGGATCTAGAAGTTTGAACCCGATACGGTCTTTATATGTCGAGAGCCGTGCTTCGGAAGCTTGCAGATCGCTGGGGGATACATCTGTATACACGTATTCGGCGAACGAGACACCCCTAGTGTGGTCCTCGATCTCGAGGAGCGTCGAGAGGACGTGGTCAGCCACGTCCGTAGTGCTGTTTCCTACTTCGAGGATTCTCTGGCTTGGGTTCTGGTGCGCTGACAAGCGGATGTAGGAAGCCAGCTTATCTGCCCACGACGGGTTGAAGGAGTCCTTGTAGAAATCGCGCACGAACTGGGAGGCGTGGAGCAGATCGTCCCCCTTGATCTCGCCGCTCACCACTCGAGAGAGGTTTCGGGCAATGTCAGCGAAGAGGCCCCAGCTTGGCTTTGAATCCTGTAGTTCTTCTAGTTGAGTGACCAGGTCTTGACCCTTGATTTCAGATGAGGAGCCATCTGGCACTTGTCGCAGCTGACCCTCCATCCAGGAGACATAGTTTCTCATATGAGATGGGGCAGTTGACCAGTTCGTTTCCTGGAGTTGGTCAATGTTGTCTCGAATGACGCCTTGAAGAATCGATTCCAGCCTGCTGCACTGGTCAATGACCTGACCCTCATCGCTAGGGAAATCATCAGCCTTGCAGTGTCTCCGAAGTTGATCAGGACCCAGTAGCGATAGCTGTGGTTTGCTGTCAATAGCGTGGAATAGCCTTTTCTCTCCCTCATAGCCCGACGTTTCGCTGGAGATAGGGACCATGTCGATCTGCTTGACGTGGCATAGTAGTGACGTCTCATCCGCTAATACAAACACAGAACACTCGAGGCCACCCTCGCCAGGCTTCATCTTAGAATAAGAGGCCGTCTGGATCTTATGGGATTGGTCTCGCCATCCAGTCGCGGAGATCCAGGCATTTTGAATGCGATGCGGCACCATGGTGGGAAGTGACCTACTCAGCCCATTCGAAGGCGCGGTGACACATATCTGGAAACAGGCGTCAAGCACACCAGGGTGTACGATACCATCAAAAGGCCCCTCTGAGGGCTGCGCGTTGATCTCCGCTACGCAGAGATTGTTTCCATCCCAGTGTATGCCCTCGGCGATAGCAAACGTCTCCCCGTATCGCAGCCCCTTTTCGCAAAGCCAATTGTAGAACTTCTCCTTCTCGATATGCTTCGTCGACGCCGTTTTCGCGCTTTGGAAATTGGACACGGCGGCGTCGGTAGCCGCGAGTGTCTCGTGGCCGCCGTCCACTTCTTTCGAGTTTTCTGCGTACTCAGTGTGGATGACGGCTTTGAAGCACTCGGTCCAATCGTCTCCGTAAGAGAACACCTGAACCTCGAAGCGCGACGACGTCTTCTCGTATGCCCATTGCAGGGTGCGGAGATGAGTCAAGACCTCGGTCCTGCCCTCCGGCTTGATGATGATGGGGTTCGTGAAGCTGGCCTCCTTGATCTGGTATCCCTTGATGGGTTGTGGCCCCGACGCTTTCCTGACTGCCTCTAAAGCCATCATCAACGTCCCCGCGCCTGGGAAGATCACCTGTTCGCCCACGACGTGATCTGCAAGCCAGGGGATCTCCTCAACGCTTAAGACTTTGCGCCAGCGCGGTGCCAGCGGATTCCAATCCGTTGCGCGCACGCCCAGAAGGCTATTTGGAACGTCGCCACGGAGTCGCCAATCGCGGCTGAGTCTGGACTCGTGCCAGTAGCTCTGGGAGTGATCAAATGGATACTCTGGGGCATTGACGAGGTGCTGGGCGACGCCTTGCGAAGCGGGCAAGGATTGGTTAGCTGCCTCGACGGACACCGGATATCCGTCGGCAAACAGCTGACCCACGAGTCGCAATGTCGTTTCGAGAGGCGAAGTAAACCTGGAGAGCACCGAGCTATACTGGAAGGCCTTCCCACCTGTAGCCTCTGTGAGTGTATCTTTGATTGGTCTCTGTAACGCCGCGTGTGGCCCAACCTCGATGTATTGGTGTATCTTCCTCAGTCCATCCATTCTAGTCGCTGCCACGACGACGTACTGCATAGCATCTGCGAACCGCACAGGAAGCATTAAATTGTTGACCCAGTACTCGCCTACGGACAGCGAGCTTGCCGGCACTTTTTGGCCAGTGACTGATGAGATCATAAGTATGTTACTCCCGTTGGGGTTCCGTGACTCGATGTCGCTTAAGCAGTCCAGGTACTCTTCCGCAATGCTGACCATGGCGGGCGAGTGATAAGCCACACCAGTATTCACCCTTCTCGCGAATATTCCCTCGCTATCGAAGCGCTCCTTCAGAGTGTCGAGCGCTCCTGCGTCACCTGAGAGAGTGACGTTGAACGGGCTGTTAATACAAGCGACATGCACTTTATTGCTGACGGCCGAGTCCTCTAGATAGGCTTCGATCGCTCCCTCGGAGAGATTCACGGACATCATGGCTCCGTTATCTGCGCTCGTCCTAATAAGATGCCCAGCCAGCCTGCCCCGATGGTATGCGATTTTGCAGGCCGATTCTAGCGAAAGAGCACCAACGGTGTAAGCCGCGGCAATTTCTCCAGAGGAGTGTCCGACGACCACATCCGGGCTGATCTTGAGACTGTTGAGTAGCTCAACCAACGCAATCTGAAGAGCAGTACAGAGAGGCTGGCTTAATTCTGGAGTGTTGATTCTCTCGCCGGAATAGAGCTCATCTGTGTTGAGACTTGTTAGTTTGTCTGAGTTGTGGGATTGATCGGATGTACAATGAGCTCACCGTATAACGACCAACTAGCCCCTAGCGATTGAAAAGCTCTATCTGCCCTATAGATCACGGACCGGAATACAGGGTAGCATAGCAACTCTAGCCCCATCCTAGCGTATTGTGCACCTTGGCCGGTGAATACGAAAGCTATTCCATCTGGCTCGCGCGACGAGCGCTGGCCCTTTGACGGGGATAGAGACGAAGGAGACGAGGAGTCGTCTGTGCTCAAGACCGCAAACGACTTCCACGGCATGATGCTACGCCGCGCGGCAAGCGTGTACGCCAGTCGGCTGGCTGTGTCCCTATGACCGTGGACGTCGGATTCGTAGAACGCCTTGTATTTCTCGCACACGCGGTCTAGTCCAGCTTCGTCTTTTGCGGACCAGACGAACAACTTGTAGTTCATCAATGCCTGTTCAGTGGCATGCGTGTGACCGTTCGTCATGCCTTGCATATGCTTAGAATCAACGGGCATGGATTTCACATGAATTCCGTTGCTTGCCCCATTTAGGCCGTTCATAGGAGGGAATTTGTGGTTTTCCATATCTTCATCAGCGTCGCCGGACCCAAGTTGCCGATTATTTCCAACAGGTGCCGGATGATAGCCATTCTCCAATGTCTTCCCGACCCGTGTGAAGTTTGGCGAAGAATGAGTCTCAACAGCACCGACGCCTAACAACGCAGAAGATGCTAGGGTGCGTGTATTGGCAGCTTCATTGACAGCTAAAATTGTGTGAAATGCGTCATCCATAATGAGATGCCCATTGGCACCACCAAGACCGAACGAGTTGACGGAGACCCGACGAAGGCCATCGCATGGCCACTGGATGCTCGTTGTGGGAATCTGACCGCGATTATTAGGAACTGTGAAAAATAAAACGGGAGTGATCAAACGTACCTGTATTTTGTAGGATTTGACATTGATGTTTGGGTTTATTCTCTCAAAAATAGCGTTAGGCGGAATAACTCCCCTTTCGAGAACAAAAATACACTTGATAATACCGGCAAGGCCGCTACAGCCTTCCAAGTGACCGATGTTGGCTTTTATAGACCCGCTGGTGTAAAGTAATTAGAATACTTGCATTATAGAACCTATGTATACGGTGGGCGTTCAGAAACTTACACATATAGGGGCTCATTCGGAGTACGGCTGTTTTTAAACACCCGACCCAGAGCCCTGATTTCTGTGGAATCTCCGATTTGTGTTCCGGTACCTAAGAGCAAGTTGCCAAGATCAGAGCAAGTTCGATGAGTTGGGGGATACTAGGCCAACCATACCGTGAGCCTCGACATAGCGTGTCAGCCCGAAATCAAGGCTGCAGCTTTTGTACACTTGTCGAATCAGTTTTTCCTGGGATGAGAGGCTGGGTTGAGTGAGACCCGGTGTATGGCCGTCTTGATTCACGCCAGTCGCCCTGATGACGGCGCGGATGGCGTCCCCGGCTTCAAGGGCATCTGATAGCCGCTTTAGAACAAGCACGACTACACCCTCCCCTCTAGCGTACCCGTTTGCGCGCTCGTCAAAACTGTGACTAACGCTGTCTGGCGAGAGGAATTTCATGTTTGATAAGTAGATAGACGTCTCGGGACTCAAGATGATGTTAGATCCTGTGACGAGGGCCTTTGAAATAGGTTAGCCTAGAGTCACGAAGAACAAAACAAAACCACAAAGAAGATTTAGTAGGATAGAGCTATGGTAACTCTTCGGGATATCATACCATTGGGATTTGCCCGGTCTGCAAACTGCGACAAGCAATATCCATGGCGATCATGCTGGAAGAGCAGGCCGTATTGACCTGGATGCTAGGTCCTTTCAAGTCGAAATACCAGCTCAGCCTATTTGCTAGCATACAAGGGGTTGTACCCGTTGGTGTGGCCATTGGTGCTTCGTCAGGATCTTTCGCCACAATTCTCATGAAATCCTCAGCCATGGAGGAGGAATAGACTGCCGCGTCAGTTCCCGCAACCTTCTCCACGGGAATTCCAGCTGGATATGATTAGTCGGTGTCAGGGAAAAACATGGACTATGTTTGAGAGCCTTACCATTTTCCAGAGCTCGGTAGGATGTCTCCAAGAGCCAACGCTGCTGGGGATCCATGGATCTAGCTTCTGCATTCTGGGTATTAGCACTAGGTTGAGTATCTATTTAGACGTTGTTCACTTACCTTTGGCTGTAACTGAGAAGAAGGGAGCATCGAACGCGGCTGGGTCTCCCTTCAGGAAGTGTGCACCCTTGGCAGGCAACTGAACAACCCGTGAGATTTAGAAGTCACCCAACACTCTAAAAGAGGCATACCGTATTCATCGTGCCCTTGTCGTTGTAGAAAGCATCGATATTAGCTCGTGACTCGGGCCAGGTCGTCATAACATTCTTGCGACTCTCTAGGACATCCCAAAGACTGGATTCGTCTTCAGCTCCCTGGGGGAGTCTGAAAGACAGTCCGACAACTGCAACTGGTTCCATAGTGACACAACTGATATGGTGTATAGTACAACTATAAATGGGGAGGAAAAGGCTCAAGGCCCATAAAGTAACTGCTTTCGTGACTCTGTGGTGGTAAATTGCTGGATGAGAATGTTGTTCTAAATGATAGTAAACATCTACAGAACTCCGAATGCTGACGCTATTTTTCTCAGAGTTTGTGTTTGAATATAAACCCAATTTGAGCAATACGGCCATCCGTTGCACAATGACTACGTTGCATTATATATAGTAGATGAACCAAACAGCCATGAGATACCGGTGCCTGAAGCAGGCCAGTTCGGTTCCCGCCAGTGAAGAGGGCGAGACAGTCCCGACCAAGGAAGAACACGTCGCCAATGCCCGGAACGGGAGCCTCGCCATGGTCGAGGGCGTACGAGGAAGGCTGTTACGGCATATGGGAGCAGAAGACGCAGTTTGGTTCCCCTTTCGTTCCCTGCTCATAGCATAGTTGCCTCGTCTATCATGCATTATGCGACAACAGCGGAGATGATCACAGAGACGGCAGAGTACCACGGTAACGGTAGGATCGGTTGCTCCGTCTGGGGTATCACAGACGTGCAAAGGATCTGATATCGGGCCGCCAGCGGGCACTTATACAGGCCAATGGGGGGGATGCCAAGTGTGGCGAGAGAGCGACGGGTCGGGCGGCCGTTGCATTGGCCACGCCTCAGAATGAGACAGTAATAGATATTTAGTGAGGCACTCGCTGTGGAAGCGTCTTACCGGAGTCTCTTGACCCAAGCAGGTTGTTCGAGTCGGGCTCCAAGCACACCGCCACTCCCAATCCCCCCGAGGCGAAGACACCCGCCAATCCTCCTGCGAACGGAGGCATGAGGTTACACGTCCCAATGGCCGTACACCACCCATCTGGTGTAATGCCTCCATGCATGGTACTTACTGCGTCCCCAGTGTTACAGTGTTACAACCATGCCGCGCATAATCAGGGGACACTGCGACCTGGACCCAGCGGCGGCCACAGGTATGAAGAATTGGCATTTCGACAAGGAAATGGCGGGGAGCGTATACCGAGATATTTCGAGAATCCTACCCGACTTTAGACGAGTATCCAGGTAGCTTACGAAAGCAATATATAAAATACCATGCATGACGGGCGCTTGGGTGTCATGCGGAGCCCTGCTCGATCCCCCACATCTCTAATTAAGGCAGCTTTAAAGCCGGAGCGGCAATACTAACTATGTTAGGTTAGAGTTATCTGATGGAGGCGCACTGGGCAATAATCTAGGCACCTAAGCTGATCAACCTCATGATTGATTGTGTTGATTTCAAGGTAGCAACGGCCGTAGCGATTATGATTACCCGTGTACCCCTATCCTTGCAGCAGCAGGATGTATGCTTCAGTAGTAGAGCGGAAAGAGAACACGCTAGGCCATCCCCCGCCGATGTGGGCGGTTTCAATTCGACGGCGACCCTATCTGGGTTATCCATCTCTGCAGGTCAGACATAATCCTCTCACCCAGGCTCGTATCGAAAAGACTATCTTGCCAACTGCCCCCAACGCACAGTCCCTTACCCGCCACGCTCATTGGCGAAATCATGAGCGCTGCGGCCGTAGTCTCAGTACTCAGAGCAAACTGGGCCCTCTCGAGTGACCAGGTCTCGCTTGGGGGTGTGTCCAGGTTCGGCTTCTCGTCTAATATACCAAGACCGGTGATCATCCACGAAGCCTGTCGTGGCCGTCGTGCAGCCTCTTTCATCTGGGTACGCCAGTCGAAGACAAACTTGAATAGGCTGATGACGTCGTTTTTGACGCCTATCTCAAGCTTGTGCATGATCTGCCCGCGTACGTTCGCTGCTGCTAACCATACGAGGTCCAAGGCTTCAGCAGGCAGGCTTCTGTTGGCCTTATCAGATGAAAATTTAGAACGTATGTCAGCAACAAGTAGCGTGTCAAACTCGTGGTGTATCATTGTCACATAATTGCCCATTGTTTGCTCTGGCTCAAGCCACGGATAGTCTGCAGGACAGCGAGGAAGAAATCGTCGCATATCCACCGTCGTCGCCCCCGTGAATCCGGGTGCCACCTTCTGCTCCAAATGTGAGGCAAGTGAAGCCAGTGTCAGGGCATGGAAGAGACCAGTAAGAGTTGTCTTATGCTGGCGGCAGGCCACCAAGGCATTGGTAAGGATATCTTGGCTGACTGTAAAGACGCGAAACTGCGTCTTGTAAGGCAACGAACCGACAGGCGCCCAGTCAGCCTGGCAGGGACTTTTGCAAAATACTAGGGGCTTATTCTCCGCCCACAGCGTCTTGATAGCCCATTTAAATTCCATCGGAAAGGGCATCATTTGTTCGATGGGGGGTGGTATGTTGGGAACCGACTTTGGGAATTCCAGAATGGCGCTGTCCAAACGCTGCCCTGTAGCTATGCTGGGAGAATTAAGGTGATGAAAGAGGTCCAGCTGAAAAACCTTGCCGCTTATCCCGTCTCCATGGGGATGATTCCACGTGAACAGCAGGTCGAGAATGCCCATGTCAGTCTGACACAGAACCACCATGTTCCAGCCTGGCTGTCTTTCAAGGTCAGGGAATGTGGCATCCATCCGGGCTGTTGTGGTCTCCCGTAGTGCTTCTTCAAAGTCGTCAGACTGGTCCAGGAAGCGCCATTGTACATGCTGGCGGAGATCAAGGCTGTCAAGTTGCACCCATTTCGGCTTAGCGGAGTCAGCATCCAGGATGCCAAGTTGCAGGACAGCATGTTTGAGGACGGTGGCAGAGATGGCCGCCTCAACGGTACGAACCAGGCGGTCGCGTGCATGCAGGCCGACAAGGGATGGGGGGATGGCATAGCGGCAGGAGACGGAAGTGCCGCGGTATTGGTCCAAAATGTACATAGCCAACTGATAAGCCTCGCTGCGACTAGTGTTAGCACTCGACTCACGTCCCACGGCCAGACATGATGATGACGAACTTGCCGCCGAGCTTCCGGAGGACTTTGGGTTGTGCGCCCGTCTCCGCTGCCATTGTTCCCGCAGGCCGATACAGCGAGGAGAAAACAAGGATACGGTGCCGCAAGAAGGCCAAGAGGACTGCAATAGGGAATAGGGGGGCTATGGAAGCGGAGGGGTATAAGGAGGCGGACGTGGAGACGGACGCGGGGGGGAGAAGGAGGCAGAGAAGGAGATCCGAGAGGGAGAAGGCGAATAACTGGAAGATGAGGCGGGTCAATCATGTACAAACAAGCAGATGCGGCTCGTGAGAAAGCCCCCAGCCTGCGGCCGGCCCCTTTAAAGCAAACCCTCGCATCTCTCGCTAGACTTGTGTAACGTGTAACGCAGGCGCGCGCTTCACTTCCAAGGTTCATTATTTACCCAGGTAGGCTAGTAGATATCCGGGTTACACGAGTTACGGGGATCTTTTTATAACTACCTGGGGTACGTACTTAAGTACCTACCTACTCACTACCTACACTACCTCAGAACTCGAACCCCTCCCTGCTTCCATCCATCTTCCATCCAGTATTCCCTTAGCCGGGATGCAGATGGTACGATGGATGTCAATCCTTTCGCGCGCTGTGACACACTGCTACGACGTCGGCTGCATGGGCATCTGTACTCCGTACCTCTGCAGCTGCCCGTACCACACTGGCTGACACCTCGGGCGACTTATATCAGCCATGGCATGGCCTCTCAGCACGCCCCCAGGCTGCGCGGCCCGTTCCTCTCTGCCTGTCTGACTGATTGCCGTGTCCAATTCTCGTCATCGTCAACCCAAGCCCTCTTGTCCCGGATCGTCGCGGTCGCCCAACCTAGACAAGTCCTATCCCCCGCTCGGCGCCAACTGAGGAACTGAGGAGGGCCGAGGAATTAGGATGGCATCAGGGAGTCAAGTACCGAACCTGACGGACCTCCTGGAGGGGCCCGCGCTGGCGCCCCCGGACGGCGTCTTCCCAGACTTTGCCCACCCTGGCGGTAGCCATGCGCTTGGGTACGGCGCTATCATCGCCGGCGCCGTCATCTCCACTCTTGCCGTCTTGTCGCGTTTCCTCTCGCGATTTGCCATGAAGAAGATCCATTATGAGGAGCTGTACCTGCTCTTTGCCCTGGTAAGCATCCCGGAATGATAATCACAGGCCGCGCTGCAGAGGCTCAATGACGATCTAGGGTTTCTTCGCTGGCTATGTCCAAACCATTTATGTCACGGCCATCTTCCCAGGCGTTCACGTCCATCAGTGGAACCTCCAACTCAAGAACCTGGAGCCTTGGCTCTACGTGAGATTCCCCCCAATCCCCGTAAACGCCACGCAGTTAGACTAATGTCGTGCGCAGCGCACTCACCTGGCTTCCATATTCTACGGCCTCTGTCTCCTGTTCCTCAAGCTCGCTATCCTGGTCGACTGGCTGCACATTTTCGTACCGACGAAGGAGCGCAACTTTGTCTTTTGGTCAATCCATGTTCTGATCTGGTCCAATGTGATATACTATGTTTCCGGCACCTTTCTTGAGATATTCCGCTGCTGGCCACGGCAGAAGATTTGGGATCCCTTATTCGAAGGTGGTGTCTGTCCTATCAACATAGATGCAAACAACTTTGCATCGACCATTATCAACCTTGTTTCCGACCTCGCCATTTTGGCTGTCCCGCAATTCGTCATCTGGAAATTAAACATGTCGAGAGCAAAAAAGGCTGGTGTCTCATTGCTGTTCGTTATTGGAATCTTGTACGTACTTCGCTACCCGCTCAATGCTCATTGATGCAGTTTCCACTGACGTGTCTACTCGAATAGTGCTATAGGTTCCAATATAGCCCGCCTCCTCTACCTCCTCGAAGTCCTGCATTCGGCAGACGCCCTGTATTACGTCACTGAGGTCGGCCTTTGGGGTATTGGTGAGATGGCAGCCGGATTCCTCATCATAGGTATCCCGTCTGCCCCCCGAGCTGCCCAAAGCCTTCCGTTCTCAGACTCCGTCGCATCGTTGCTTCGATCATTGTCATCTACCAATGCGCCCAGTCACGAGCGCAGTTTTATAGCCTCCTGGCGGCGCCGGCCGCTAACTCGTAAGCGGCGTGGCTTGTGGGAAATCAGTGAGTTAGATACGTTTAACTTGGTCACAGAAGCGGGAACCCAGAAAGATAGCCGGCCACCAACAGTCATTATTGAAGAGCCCCGTGAGAGTCAAAATACCCCCGGGTTGGCGGAGCAGACGCGTCGCACATAGGCACTGGGACGTCCCCTTGAATCCTCGAGAGCATAGTACCATACCAATGTATTGACCGCATGTATTATCACCTGTTACCGCTGTGTATGAGATCTTAATTTCCAATTATACTCGCAATGTACTGTCCAGTATTAATTACCTAGTTATTATTGGCACCCTGATGTGCTTGCATAGAATTTCTCATGTGCAGAGATCCTACAAATAGATAGATTCCAGGGATGACCCTCGCAAGATCACGTCGAGGCCATTCCGTAGTCCAGATCTTGGAGCTGTTATCGCTGCCCTTTCTGGCCAGCAATCCGCTTGCCTGTTTTGAAAGCGTATGTTGTTGGGCATTGCCGAGGCGAGGCAATAAATGCGGCAACGCGTGTCAGTCATGCCGACCGCAGCGACGCCTCCCATTGGACTCCTTTAACGGCGGATGAGATTTGCCAAGTTGATGAATCTCACGAATGCAGGTTACCGTGAGCTGAATGAACACCCACTTCGTCCCATGCGCCGAGTGAAGGACAGGTGTGTGTTACAGTTTGGGGTTCCCTTGGCGCAACGACAAGTGTTCGAGAAATACTACGGGCGCCAATTCCATAATTAAGGGAGCACCAAGCACCATCGGCCACGGGAACTTCCGTCTCCGGGTCTGAAGTCAAGTGCCGGTGTCATGTATCCTGATCCTTCACGGGCCACAATCTTATGTCATCTTCACAGACGCGGCACTTTCCGGAGACGACGCCAAGGCAGTTCAATACCACTTCTCTCTTCTCTATGTGACATACCGGTAGTACGTACTTGGGTAGTGGTAGCACAGAATACGCCGTACCTGCAAGTCTGCGCCCGCGTAACACAGCAGCAAGCATGGCGCTTCCAATAATGCTTCCTACTTGTAAGAGAGCCAACTTCCTAACACCTTGTCAGATTATTATTTAGTGAGCAAGCAAGGTGTTCCCATCCCTTTCCCTAGGTGCTAGCCGAAGTAGCATCTGAGAGATGAACTACCATACCACGATATTTGTAAGATAACGAATTAATGTGAGGCGAGTGGCCGGTGTACTTGGCATGCCACTCGCGGGAAGGGGGCGGCTTACCAGCAGCCAGGGACGCGACGCAAAGGGGGGGTTAGTAGACCGCTGTTAAGTTCCCCGCCACGTCTCTGCCTGCCAGCTAGTTCTTTTCCTCCACGGAGGATTCGATCGTGACCCCAACGATCGATGGGGCCCCTATGCACGGAGTCTCTGCTTGATCTCCTCGGGTCCGTGGACCCAGCCTACATCGATGGGCTGTGCCGCGGGAAATCCCATCTTTAGGGTCCGCGAACTATTTTGATACGCCGTGATCGATTGCCGTCGACTTTATGCGGTATCCCGAGACATAACTGACCGCCTCACTCTGTGGCTTCGCGGCGGGCAAAAGGAGGCCGTCGCCAAGGAAGTAGGCGCCCGGCCCGCGTGCGGTTACTCTTGTGCTTGCAACCACAGCCGTGTCATGTCGCAACGGTGGAGTGACTGGTGACACATGTGCTGTGCTACCTGATGAGTTGCGTCCAAGTGTAAAGCTCAGAGTTGCCTTTTTTCGATGTGACATCAACTGTTGGTGATCAATATCATCTTCTTGTCTGTCGAAAGACTTGATGTTGCATCTCACTGCCATCTATTTCGGTGGAGTCGACGCCCAAGGCATAATATGGAGAGATTGGGGGGGTTTGTAAAGCCCCTGTGCTTCATTATACTCTAATTCGCTATTGCGGCTGAAGACAAAAGGGTGGACAGCTATCCCAGTCCTAGCACCTCGGAGCTTGAACAATCCCAGTACAACGGGCCAGACAATCTTTTCGACCGCCACCATTTGTTTCTGAAATCATGACTGACGTGTACCAAGATAACATACTTTGGGACAAGGGGACTATTGTCACCCGGATCAAGGGCCACCACCTACACTCGGGCTCTTCTGCCGCATTGCCAACCTTCTACCGGAACTTGGAAGAGGCACTCGATGTGCGTCGAGCATCCCACAGCTTTTATTCTATTGTACAGAACAGCTGGCAAAACACAGAGGATGCCGTGGACTTCTGCTCGGGCGATATTCTTGGCCTCGGCAACAGCGAAGAACGGCGGGCCGAGTTCCTCAACGAGCTGGCCCGGCACCCGCAGTTCACTACAGGGTCCGGCGGCGTGCGGCTCATGGATGGCAACTACACCTATCTGGAGAAGGCGGAGAGAGACCTCGCCGAGTTCCATCGGGCCAGGACGGGGCTGATCGTGGGCTCCGCGTTCGAGGCGAACGTGGCGGTATGGAGTGCCATACCACGGCCGGGCGACGTGCTAATGTACGACTCGCTGGTCCACGCGAGCACCCACGAGGGGATGAAGCAGAGCCTAGCGGCGCTCAAGGTCGAGTTCCCGCACAGCGACGTTGACGGCTTCCGCGCCGCGCTCCAGCAGGTGCTCGACTCGCAGCCTCTCGTCCGCAAGGGGCAGCGCTCCATCCTCGTTGCCGTCGAGTCCATCTACAGCATGGATGGCGACGTCTGCCCGCTCCAAGAGCTCGTAGACGTGGCTAAAGAGCTCTCGAACAACCAGGGAAACATACAGTTCGTTGTCGACGAAGCACACAGCGTCGGCGTCATCGGGCCTAACGGCGCCGGGCTCGTTTGTGAACTCGGACTCGAAGAAGACATTGCAGTGGTGGTGCACTCATTTGGCAAAGCACTTGGTGCTGCCGGAGGTATGTCGTCGCCATTCTCACTTTCCCTGGCCCTTTCCCGCTTCCCATTCTAGGCAAAGCCACGGAAGACAATGATGTGGCAAGCATATTGACGCCGGGTGACAGCAATCATGCTCGGAAATGAGACAATCAAGAATACGTTGGCAAACTTCTCTCGCTCCATCATGTTCACCACTTCTCCGTCCTTTCCATTCGTGGCCGCCATCAAGTCGGGATACACCCTACTTGCGTCCGGTCGCATGGCTAAGGTGAGCCGCTGCCCCTTTTATTATTGACGAGCTCTCAAGACTCACAACTTGAACCAGGCTCAGCGACAAGTCGTGACCCTTTCCAAGGTCTTTTTAGAGTGTCTCACCTCGCACGAGCTCTGGCCCGTGGCCCGCGAGAGAGGTCTGCTCTCCGTTCCTCTAGCGGAGGGCTGGGAAGACCGCACGATCCACACCCACATCGTCACCGTCTCCACCAAGCAGAGGTATACCTATTGGCTCTTCTTCCATCTCCTCTCCTCCTCGATCTGCGTCTTTCCGGTAGAGCACCCCGTCGTGCCGCTCGGGCAGGGCAGGCTCAGGATCATCGTGCACGCCAACAACACCGAGGAGCAGGTCGAGTTTCTCGTCGCCGCCATCTTCACCTGGGTGGAGGAGATACTAGCGATCGAGGATGGTAGAGCGCCCGAGAAAGTGTCGGCCGCGGCGCGCCAGGTATACACGTGGATGCGTAGAGAAGGGCTGACTGGGTTCGGGATGGCCTAGAGGCTATGCCTATAAAGACATAGATATACACCTAGATTCACTGTACGCAGCGTAGAAGCGCTCACAGCATCAGCACTGGTCTGGAGTCTCCATATCAAGTCCCCTTTTAGTCAAGAGCTAGAAATCACAAGGAGGTAGACTATTGGATACCATTCAAGTACTATGTTATGATTCATTTAACTGGAATGAAACAAGCTCTGTAACTTGACTCATTTTACTCTTTCCTGATATACTTTCCCCGACATCAATAGGGAGCACCGGTAGGGTGTTCATAAGAGTGTACGTCACGTGCACTGCCCTTGAAGGAGAGCCACACTCACGCGTTTCGAGGTATTACGTAGCACAATATAGATAAAATAGAAGGAGATTCAATTGATCGAAGAAGAAAGCATCTTTATTCATGAATAAAAATGAAGACTAGCTGCGTGGTTGCTTATCGTATCTAAATTATCGCCACTAGTAAGACTACTTAAGTAGTTATAGAAGAAGACCCCCTTTTCTGCTTACATAAACCCCCTATCCTTTCTCACTCCCTACTTCGATAGTTAAGCTCTACGTATAGCGAGCAGCTAATCAATAAGAGCAAGATAAAAGGATGGGAGGCAGAATAGAAAACGGCGACAAGTTGCGCACCGAATTAAATATCATTCTGCATTGTTGGCCTCACGGACAGGCCATATTGAAATGTTGCCCTCGGTGATGCCGTAGTAGGGTGGCCGCAGTGCTAAAGTTTGAAGCTGTCGTCTTCGTCTGTTCTATGCAGTTAGACTTGACTCAGGCCATAGTTCTCTGAACGAAATTCGGGGCTTTTGTCACACTCCCACCTTATAAGTAACTACGGAATGACTTGACAACATGTCTGATGTCGTGGTATACTGCTGCGGTTCGATCGCCGAGGGGGCGCTACTAGTTTAAACACCGGTATTTCGTAAGCTTGGTACTCTACTAGTATAAACTTGTTGAGCTATTGAAGCTTAGGTGCCTCGATCTAGCCATAAATCCTACAGAGTGGCCGGGCGCAACGGCGACTCCTAGAGGTGCGGTGGACGAGTCCGATAGACACAACCTTAGTACACTTGCGAATAACAAGGACCTTAAGGTATGTAGCCTTTTCTTTTCTTTATTGTATATAGGATGCGTTCTGCGTCTGATGGCTCTAATACAAACCCAGTGCAATGAAATAAGGTGTGATTCTAACAATACAAGAACTTTATTCCCTCTCGATGGTCACATCTTAAACTCATCTCTCGGGGATTTATATCACAAATTCTTGACTCAAGACATCCCCGCCCATTATAATTGGATCTGATAATTGATCTCGTACTTCCCGATCCTTCATAGTTACTTGGAATTCTCGCTCAGCTCACTTATTAGGTATTCTAGCAAACCAAGTACTTGAGAGGGTTGAATTGCCTGGGACAGATAACCCCTATCTACACTGGTTTTACAGACATAGGGACACACGACTCGAATACGTCCGGTGGATGGAAAGGAGATGGGGTATACGAGAACCCGTGACAGATCAACTTGATAGGGTCTAACTACGGGAAATAAGAATATAGAATTGATAAATTGATTGACTTGTTCGGGACATGGGCTATCTGCCACGAGTGGGAAGCTTGGACCGGATGAGATGAGTTATCAAGACAACAGTGTTCATTCTGTATGGAGTTGAGAATATCAATATGGCCCGAAATATTCAGACGCCCGTTTTTTTACTCTGCATTGACATGAGGGCATCAATTCTATACTTAGGCATAAAAGAGTGACTAGTCTGGCCTATGAATGAGAACACAACCCCCTATACACGCCGCCGAGCCAGACTTGGAGTATACCCTGCTTCACCCTTCTCCATATTGTGTGCTCCCTACACTAGAGACCCCGTATCTGTCTCGCTTCCCCCCTCTCAAGCGGCGTTCTGCTTCTGACGCAGCTCGAAGACCCGCAGCGCCTCCTCGGCGGCCTTGACGCCCGAGAGCGCCATGGCGCCGAACGTGGGGCCCATGCGGTTGGCCCCGTCCACCTCGGACAGCTCCATGCCGCCGACGACGAGGCCCGGCACGACCTCGCGCGTGCCCCGGACGATGGCGTCCTCGGCCGCGTTCATGTCGAGGCCGCGCATGCCGCCGAGCCGCCCGAGCGCCCCCATGCTCACGAGGCGCTTGGCGCTGAAGGCGCCGAAGGGCCCGTCGTGGCCCGTCGTGCTGACCACGACGGGCGCGTTGATGGTGCTGGGGTCCATGCACGACTGGTCGTCGTGGTGCATGGCGACGAGCGTCCAGTTGGTGACGACGCCCGCGACCCGCAGGCCGTCGCCGTCGCGGCGCGTGATGAGGTCCTCGACCGTCGTGGCGTTGAAGAGCTTGACGTTGGGGAAGGCCAGGACCTTGGAGAGCAGGGTCGAGGTGAAGAGCGCGGCGTGCTTGACGACGACGTAGGAGCCCTCGTCCTCGAAGGGGACGCCGAGCTCGGCCAGGAACGCGTCGGCTGGCTTGCGCATGACCATGGCGCTGAAGAGTTGCCCGCCGAGCCAGGCGCCGCCGCCTAGGGTGTCGCGGGTTAGCTGGTTTACTGCGCCCCATCTCTTCTCGTTTCAATGCTGCGACGTACCGGGCGAGACGCTGGCCTCGATGATGGCGATCTTGAGGTCCGGGCGGGCCTTGGCGAGCGTGTAGGCCGTGCTCAGGCCGCAGGATCCGGCGCCCACGATGACGATGTCGGACTCAGCGTAGGTATCCAGATCGTTGAAGTAGCGTCGGGCCATGGCGCGGGCGACCTGGGACTCTCTGATGGGATGGAAGGCAAACTCCTTCCATTTCCCATCCGCGACCTCAAGGTTGTTCTGGACGGCGGGCTTGCCGTTGCCGACTGCGACGCCGCCCTTGTGGGGGAGGTTAGTGGGCTCAACCACATCAACGGTGACAGCCGGTGCCATGTTGAAATCAAGCGTGTAATAGTATAATTGCTTCTGTACGCTTGTCAGCCAATCGCGCACAGGCGGACACAGGGGGAAGAGCCGTGAGCATGATCCTTTCGCTGGTATTATCCAGATCAAGTTCAACGCCGTATAATCTCAGAACGAGCTCCGTTTGACGGCCCAGTCCCGCCCGCACGACTCTCACCACACCACACATCGTAGCATGGGGTATGATGAGAATCGAGCGGTCGGCACTAGGCCCGGAAAACTCGAACACCGGCTCATGCCTCGCCACAGATCTCGTGTTACCTGTCGACATGTTGATACTCGTCACATCGGGCCGTCACTCAGACGACCCTTCTGGATAACCCGGCGCGGGCCATGTTCCTCAGGACGGTTCTAGCCACCGACGGCGCGTACCGAGATGAAGAATCTACGAAACGCGCAAGTCAGTGGGGGGCTGGTTCTCAGCTACATGGATGGAGTGATCAACGTTGGCAGTGAAGCTCACGATGTGTTGCCTGCTAGCGCATCGAGTACTCAGCACAATCTGAAATGTGAGGATGGGATTTTGCAGGAAGAGGGAAGCGTCGGAAAGCAATCGACGATCTCATATAGGCCACGAAGGAGCGGGGTAGTAGGCAGAGTGTCGTCACAGTCACCTATATCGGACAGGGAAGATGGCCGTTCGGTCAATTACCTTGTGCGCGGGTGTGCGGTTGACAGCGCGGTATTCCATTGCCAATGCCCTGAATAGCCGGCCCTGCATTCCGGTTTGGCTTTCTCGGCGGGATCTGCGGCGATGTCGGCTACACGGGGAATACTCTACTGTGTTCCCCGAGAAAACTAGACTTTCCGTCTGCAGATACGCTTTACAGTGACGTCAAGGAAGTCTGTAGTTGTCGTTTTCGTCGGGCATGTGGTTGTTCACCATCCATGGAGCGTATCCAATTAAGATGAGAGTATCATGATCCGGGCATACAGGTGGGGGGTGCCGTTCTCGGGCGGTTCATATACGTGCAGAAGCCCTGATGTTCCAGCTTGGAGCATGCTGGATCTTTGTGACTATTACCACGGTGGTTACAGGGGCTACACCATCCTTGCAGAGTAATTGTATCACGATATTTTCGCTCTACATTGGTAAAGACAAGACGCTCTCTCCTTTCTCACGTGCGGCAGCGTTGACGGCCCCATCCGCGGCGCCCCCTACTTCACTTTGCTCACGATGAAATTGACCCCCGAAGGCACGCTCGAAACGTAGCTGAGGTGCGCGCTCGTGATGATCAGGGTGCCCTCGCAGACGAGGTCGCCGCTGTTGCACAGGATCAGCGTCCTGCCGGCGTCGAAGTTGGGGATCCGGCCCCCGTCCTGCTGCCGCTGCGTGTCGCCGTAGGTCACGGCCGCGGCGATGCGCGCCCGCGCCGGCGCGGCGAGCTGCTCGAGGGCCGCGTGCACGAGGGCCGCGCCCTGGCTGTACCCCGACACGACGAGCCGGGACGACGGGCAGCGCTGCGCCGCGCCCGCGAGCAGGGCCGCGAAGTCCCGGGCCTCGCCGGGGTCGCAGCCCCCCGGCAGGAGGTTCGCGAGCAGCGAGGCGCCGTACTCGACGCCCTGAACGGCGACCCTGCCGGCGCCCAGAGCCGCTATGAGCTCGTCGGCCGTCTGGGGACCCGGTTGGTCGCCCTGAGAAATGAATGGCAACTGTCAGTACGGCACGAGCTAGGGTAAGTTAAGTCGGCGAAAATGGTTCCGTCTTCTTACCATGTTGCCGGGCTGAGTACTGCCTCTGGCAAAGAATAAGATGACGTCCCTGCAGCCGCCGTTGAGGTAGTCGTTGGCCGTAGTCCCGGTGGCCCGGCTTTGCAACACGATGTCTTCGGTCATCTCCAAGCTGACGGGGCTCGCTGCCACGGCGGCGGCTAATGCCGTAGCTAAGAGGGATCTCGAGAACATCATATTGAAGGGGTCTATAAAAGACAGAAGCAGTGTGCCAACACTACGCCCGAATTGTAGTTTGGAGAAAGGGGACTCGACTGCGCGCCTGTTCCTTATATACTCAATTTATGCATCCATCGTCTTTAACCCGCGGTAATTAACCAGTCTAGCAATTGAGACCGGACAGGGAGTCTGAAGCCCCGAATAATAACATGGTCTCTTATCGAGCATCTGGTGTTAGGCGATGGGCATCTCGCCAACTAGAGCTGGCTTGAGACGGACAAAGGCGAGGATTGGTAATACAGTTGCACGAGGATGGACGATGAAGTTTCATCGCATCAACATTACAATTCCCCCCGCACAATACCACGAGACTAATTGCTGTGGAACGCGTCCTTTCCTCCCCTCCCCTTAACGTCGCATCCTACCTCTTCAACGGGGTCGCTCTGAGGAGTGTCGGAGTTTTGCGAGGGAACCATGTTGGTCGAGACTCATGTGGACTCGAGGTGCCCGATAAAAAGCCAGCACGTCACATTCCGTCAAGGAATCCCGCTCTTGCATCCGACCCTCTCAAAGCGGAAGCTGGGTCCCGGAGTCGCGGCCTTCTGCATCGCGTCATGCGGGGGGTTCGCAGGGCGCCTCTCTGTTTGACCAGAGTTATGTTTCAGTATCCGATTTCCAAGGCGACGGCAATGCCGGTATACTGGCTGTCACTGTGGCCCGAATCGTGCATCCCCCCCCCCCCTTTGGCGCGTTGCGGTAGATAGCACTATTCTCTTAAGGCGGCACGAAAATCCAACGCAGGTCTCGGACGAGAATCGCCTCGTCGAATACAAGCCAATCACGAGTCGACGCGGAGTAGATCGTCTTGTTGAACGCATGTTGTATTCTAGGTAGCGCGTAGATAACGTGCTGCAGTCCAAAAAGTCTGTCTCGGGGGAAAACTAACCATACACGTCTGTATCTTGAATCTCGCCTTTTCACCCCCCAAAAGAGAAAAAGGTCTAGTAGATCGATAGTGAGTGGAAAGGCCCTCTCTCCCCTCCCCTTGTCCCCAACCATTGTTTCACAATTCAATGCTGTTCCGTGCCAAAAGTGTCCCTAGGGGATTGATGCCCAAGTCTAGTGTTGAGAATGTAACCATGCATCTAGCGTCGGTTTTGGTATCTATCAAGTGTGAACTGGAAGAAAAAAACACACACAAAAAAAAAAAAAAAAAGAAAACTCCTCGTAACGCTCTGCAACGCCTGAAGCCTCCAGTAATTCCGTGTATGAAAGAAAAGCGAGCAGTATGTCTATCCGGAGGCGTGAACTGAAAGTGCCGGGTATATATGTATATGAAAATATGTTGGTGTGCGTAATGCTTGTTTGGCAGTGGGTGTAGTAGAGTGCATAAGTAGTTATTTCTCTACTGGATCCGAGAGAGAGCTAAAGGAGAGCAAGTCAGTTTCAGGAGCTGGTTGCTGGTAGCTGGGCATCGACAACGTACGTGTATCGCTGCTCCGGGGCGATGAGGGTCCCGAGAACAAGAACATCAGGCCAAAGTGGAGGACGGAGACGATGAAGAGGACCGCGACTATGCCCAGCTGCGGGCCGCCGAGGATTCCCTGCCCGACGGCGACGAACAAGGCGAGCGAGCACAGGGCAGCGATGGCCACCTCGAAGCTCGAGGAGCCCGAGTAGAGGGAGAGGAAGTCGATCCACTTGGAGCCGTAGAATTCGGGCTCGGCCTCCTCGATCTCAAAATGCACGCGCGTGCGGCGGCCCTTGGACCCCGAATTGGACCGGGACCGGGACCGCTGCTCCAGGGGCGTCATGGTCTGGGTCATTGTCATTGTTGAAGACATGTTGAATATGTGCGTGTTGTTTGATTTTTAAAAATGGGGTTTCCTTGTTTTTGCGTTCTTTTCTATTGCTTTATAGTGATATTGTCGATGTTGCGAACGGCTTCGGAGCGGGGGTTGGCTGATCTCGGAGCGGAATATATGCAATGAGATCTCACTGCAAGTGCTGGCTGACTGGCTGATTGGTAATGTCTGGATAAGGAATAAGGAATAAGGCTCAAGGTGATTTGATGGATGCCTAGCAGGACTACCTCGTCTGACGAGAGCAAGGAAGTAAGTAGTATCGCAATGTGCAGGCCGGAAGGATAGACACACTCGGGCACGAGGGACATGCATCTGGCTATATACTTGTGATTCGCATTGGGCTCTCCATGTTCCATGTGCTGCGTCGAGGGCAGCCAGGGCCAGTTCTGGTCAGTCACTAGCTTCTTTGGACGATTTGAAATTGTCGGGCATCCCAGATCGAACCCTCTCCGGTGGCACTTCTGCGTCGTGATCTCCAGGACAGCTTAGTTGCATGCACCAAGACCCAAGACCCGACTTGCTGACACGACGACCCCTGCGCCCTCAGCGTCCCATGAGAATCGGCCTTGCCTATTTGACGTGCCACGCCTTAGTGAGACCCCCTCCAAGAACCAAGCGGAGACGAATCAGCTTATCCGTGCTACACTCCCAACATTCCTCCCATCTCATTGCATGTGATGGACGTACAAGCCGGCACAAGTCGGAGAGGGCACAGGCGGAGGCACAGGCGGGAGGCACAGGCACTAAGACTGGCACAGACAGAAACGAGCACTCTGCGGACAGACAACTAACTAGCCGCCCGCGTGATCCAACTAGTTAGTTAGTTAGATAGTTGTTTTGCTGTGTTGGCTCTTCTGTGACCGTCATGACCAGCGGTGTCGTATTTGTCTTGTCTTGTCTATTCGAATCGGCAACTGCCGTAACAGGTAGGTAGGTAGGTAGGTAGGTACTGTCGCCCTGGCCGTATCGTGTACAGTACGTACTGTTGTATACCGTACATGCGAGATGAGGTGGGAGGATGCGAGCGATGCTGGGTAGCTGCAAAGCATTAGACTAGGCACGGCAGCAACACCACCAACACCACCAACACTAACACGGGGTGGGGGGGAGGTAAGCAGGGGAAGACAAGACAAGGCAAGACAGCGCAGCTTGAGTCCCCCGTACCCCCGTACCCCCCGTCCTGCAGGCCAGGAGGAGCCGGTCGTGGTCTCCGACAGGCGTTGATTGGCCTGGCAGAAGGACCGCCGGTTTGGGCATAGCAATTTGAAATACCGGTACGTAGCGTACTTGCAGAACGGCCCAAGCCAAAATAGAACGAAGTTCACCATCATCTATCTACCGGTAGGGTTTTCAGTCCCGTATTGCATCTACGAATGGCCAAAAAAAACAATAAAAGGTACCTCATCATCTACCCGAGTGAAGGGCGCCCATCACATAATGCTCATCGCACGTAATATGTGAATAAGTGCCATGTGACTCGTGTCCGTATATGCGTATGCGTAATCCGGCGTTGTGGATTACCACACCTAGCAACATGTGCGTACGGTGCACCTACCTATTCTGCTTTTCCACGCACAGCCAACCACTTTGGCCCCCAGACAGAACAACTACTACTACTACTACTACTTGGTACTGCTGTTACCTTGGTGATCGGGCCAACACGAAGTGGATAGCAGATATGGCACCGATGGAAGCGAGCGTGTTAGTCGTGTTAGTCCACGTCTTCGCGCCCGGGGAAGAGACCACCGGCCTCACCGATTCGATATATACAAAGTGTAGAGCACCGACCGGGACGTGACAGGGCTGGTAGTGCCGGACTAGCACTACTGAGTACAAGCATGCAGGGCGCTTGGTGGGCTTTGGTGGGCTTTGGTGGGCAACCTTTTACTCATCCGGCATGGGAGGGTTACGCAGGTGGCAGTGACTGACTGGCTGACGCTCGACGACGTGGCTGCACCGACCACTAGCACTGCGACCCTCCTTGCGCACTACCGACGACTGCCAGCTGCGCATTGCCATGGTGCCGAGCTGAGCGTATGCAGAAGATTTCAGCAGACAACTGATCCGAGCTGAGACGACGTCGTTCGTTCT
Organism: Xylaria palmicola; assembly: GCA_022385595.1. Lineage (NCBI taxonomy): Eukaryota > Fungi > Ascomycota > Sordariomycetes > Xylariales > Xylariaceae > Xylaria > Xylaria palmicola. Next base: position 321,221 of record MU281336.1, on the reverse strand, counting down.
TAATGGATACCCATGATGCAGAGGAGGTTCGTTGTTGCCGACCACCTACCCAGACCAAGTCCCTATCCAGGTAGGTACTTGTCCCCAGGATGCGTAGGTAATGCCAAAGATAGTAATAGACCGACTTACTTTCACGTGGCGATGATCCCTACCCAACAGAGAGGGCCGCCAGAGCAAAGTCGAGATGCTACTTTAGTGCTACGTTAGTGCCTCTCTAGCACGCTTGGGTACCTAGGTAGATAAGGGAAAGTCCAAGCAGCCCTCCAGGTAGGAGAGGTAAGGGCCTTTCCCAGATACCGCCCGGCAGTGTAGATCGCTATCATGGAGAATGCCGTGCCTTTTCTATTCTGGAAGCCTTCTGAAACCGCCAGGAACAGCGTGCCGGCTAGGTCGACCTTGGGAAGGAGCCCAACGCAGTCTAGCGGGGGGGGGGAGATCCCTAGGTACCCCAGTCCGCCCCCCCGCTAAGGTTAGTACGCTGCTTGGTACAGGTACTGCGATTACTGGAGGCTATTTTTACACCCGTAATTTATCTACCAAGTACAAGATGGCCATCTGATTAGTGTAGCTTCGATCTTGTGCCGATTAAACGGTTGGCGGCGCCCATCGCCTGACCGTTGAAACGTCGCCAGACGAGGCCTGTGCGGCGGCGAGTTGCTGCTCAGGTAGAGATGGATGGACGAGGTTTCGGCGTGAACCACTGCACAATGAACAGGAGACGCAAGGAAAAGAAAGCATCATGTGCTGGGCAGCAGAACCCGCAGCCTCGCTGTTGTTGGCACCTTTGGTCTTTTGACGAGATACCTACGTACATGAAATGCACCGAGCATACACTGCTCTCTCTGCCTTTGCCTGTGCTGCTGCGTCCTCTTCGCTACCCCCAACCGAACACTTGCGCGAAGCCTCCCGTGTTGAAGTGCATCGACCGCAGGAGCCGGAGCGCGCCGCGGTACTCCTCCTCGCCGAACGCGAGTATCCATTCGTGCACCTCCATCCAGTCCTGCGCGCTCAGCCGCGCCGACGCGTATCGCGTCAGACACCACCGGTCCGGCTGCCGGCGGAACAGGCACAGCGTCTCCTCGCTCATGCGCCCCGTCTGGTGCCCCCAGGCCGTCCTCTTGGACCGCTCGGACCGTTCCAGCGTGAGCTCCGAGTCGTAGAGGGCCGCCCGCTGGTACACCGACACGATGTCGTCTAGCGCTGGACTGAGGTAGACGAAGCCCCTGTGGTCCGGGGGGCGGGACGCGTCCTCGGGCTGCGGCTCGTCTCCGGGCGCCCGCCGATAGACGTCTAGGCGGACCGAGTAGAATGACTGGGCCGCTTCGCGACTCTCGATGTTCACCGAGAAGAAGGGAGAAGCTACGAGATCCAGCGTCGGAAACACCCGAAGGCTCTGCTCGACGACCCGCCTTCGTCGTGCTGCGGCCTGCACCGCAAACCCCCAAATCGCGAGTCGAAGTTCAGCTGGCAGTTGGTTGAAAGGGAAGGGCATCGTGGTGGAATGATGGAAATACTCTCCATCAGTCAGCTCCGTACTCGTCGATGACCGATGGGGTCAGCTCGGAAGCTGTATGGAGCATATGAGTATGAGGTAAGGTGTGAATTTCATTCTGCAGGGTTTTCCCCAACCTCCCATCTGGGTAAGTGGAGATCTAGACTAGATAGGGTAGACAACCTTCCAACCCTTCTGCCCGTCACCCGCCTAATGACGTGCCATAATCAGTAGCTGTATTCTTGTAGAGTCATACGTTGATGATACGTATTCGTTGCAGTGGACTGGAACAGATCCTACGTCCGTCCCCTGAGAAGCTATACAGAAACAGTGACTTATACAGCGCTCTAACGCTGGGTAATTTGTCACGCTGACACCAGAGCAGGCCGAATCAGGCGAGGCGCAAAACCGATGAGCAGCGTTACTAGGGATAGACATCACTTTGTCCAGGTTCAATTTTGTCCAAGTTCAATGCAGCATAAACAGAAGCTGGCTGTATAGGAACGGGCTAAACATCGCACACCTGAGACAAATAGTATGGAACATGGGATAAACACTCGAATGAGAACAAAGTGGTATCTTGTAAAAAAAACAAAACATGCTTGGCTTGAGCCATCCTCCGCTACACGTCCCTCTAGTCTCGCAGACGGTTGCAAGAAACAATATAGAACATAAAGGGCTCAAACGGCCCTCATATATGCCAGACCGGCATTCATTTAAATAGACACGTGCCACCTCTCTTCAAATCATGCCCCGTCGAGATCATGAGACGCTGCGTTGCTGCGCATCGCTGCCAAGGGAAAGGAATAAAACGAGTCAAGGCGGGAGGCCATCGCGATGATGCCCTGTGGTAAGAAATGTCAGTAGATCATATGCCCACCAGCCGCCAGATTGCATGCGCATGTTCTCCGAGGGTGGTGATGATCATGTCCCCGAAGCAAGCACCGCGGGCCCCATTAACAAGTATATGACCAAGGAGCGCAAGAGTAATGTGAGCGCGGAAGGAAATCTTAACTACTTCTAGAAGCAATTAAGGCTGCCCTTCTTCTTTTTCTTGTTGTTAATCGCATTCATACGTTCTTCCAAGTGAGCACGCGCACGCTCGGATTCCTGCCGTTTCTTACGTTCTTCCTCGATCTGATGAAGACTATCCCTCCATCGAGAATCCTGTGGGGGCTTCTCTTTAAGGTCTTTGTTTTCTGTCTCTAATTCCTGAGCCCGCTTCTTCCAAGCCTCAGCATCAGCCTTGACTTTCTTGGATTGGTTCTCGAGATCCGTCAAGGCTTCTTCCAGGGTAGCAGTGAGCTGCCTCTCAGCATTCAAGTGCCTTTCAATACTCTTGATCCGAGCCTCCTGATCCTCCCGTATCTGAGCCATGGCAAGGTCATTGCTTGCTGGCCTACCACCAGTAGGGGTAGGGGGGACAGGAGAAGTGGTGCCACCGCCCGGCAGAGGTGGCAATGGAATCGCTGGTGGTGGCGAGGGGAGCGACACGACCGATGATGTCTTGCGCATCTGGGACGTCATCGAATTCGTACGCTTTGGGGCATCTGCCTCTTCAATGCGAGCCTGGCAATATCATCAGCTGATCTGTAAAGGCAAGCCATGGGACATGTTGGAGTAATACCTGCAAGGCAGTCATTTCCTGCCGGATGGATTCTAGTTCAGCCTCCGCCTTCGACTTCGCGTTATAGGCCTCCTCTATCTTGGCATTACGTTCAGTCTGCAGCGTCGACAGCCTGTTGTTTGTGAGCTGAGCCTGGTCAAAGTTGGTTTGGAGCTGATCCTCAAGTTCTTCGACGATTCGTGACTGTTTCTTATTCTTAGTCTCAAGATCGCTCATCTTCTTTTGAACAGCAGCTAGTTGCTCCGGCACAGATGGATATGGACTCTTCAAATCGGTTCCATCGACATGAAGTATGTCGTTCAATGTTGACCGGACAGCTTCCAGATCACGCATAATGGTATTATTAATCGTTGAAAGCTCGTTAACATGGCTTTCAAGTTCTACCCCTCTTTGCTGCTCTGCGCGCAGGACGTTTTGGTAAGCAATTAACTCTTCAATCCGTTCAGATAGAGTATCAGCAGCGACATCAATGCCAACAGCTTCAGCAATTTGGTTAGCAATCTTTGTCAGCTCATCACGTGCTTCTGCAGCGTCACTTTCCAAGAGTTTGATATTCTCCGCATGTTCGGCCATGAGAATATGGAGCTGAGTATCGTAATCCTGCTTTGAGGAGGTATGGATCTCCTCAATCTGACGAGCATGGTCCGCTTGGAGGGCCTGGAGGTTCTGCTCATGCGACTTGAGCGCCTTTTCATGCGCCGTAATTTGCAGTTCCAGCCGGTCGATCAGTTCCTTGTGGCTATCGACCTCCGCTGCCGCAACCTCTCTCGCCTGTGATATATCTGCTAGTTGGTTTCTGGTGGTAGTGTGTGCTTGCTCTAACTCGGAAACTTTGGTATCATGGTTATCAATGACAGCCTTATACTCGTCGATTTCGGCACGCAGTAGCGCAGCTAGGTTGTCATGTTCGGTCTTGGCTTTATTCGCCTCAAGGCCCATCATAGCTTCCTTCTCATGGGTCTCGGCAAATTTCATGTTGGCAGCAGATAGTTCAGCTTCTAATGCCTGGATGGTATCTTTCATCTGCTTCTCTGCCACTTGCATTGCATCCAAGGCATTCTGATGCTTACCCTCCCAACTCGAAAGTTCGGCTTCCAGCTGCGAGATTTTAGTCTCTAGTGTAGAGAAAATTTCCGTATCTTCAGCGGGAGTATCGTCGTTAAGGCGCTCGGCTGCAGAAATAGATTTCTCTCCGGCAGCTTCATGCACCGACGCACGCAAGGCCTCGAGCTCGGCAATAAGATCTTTTTCGCGGGTAACGTAGCTTTCCCGCATTGCTCTGAATTGCTGTTCATTCTGTTCAAGCTGATCTCTCATCGAAGCAACGACACTAATATCCATTGGACTAGATTTCAAGCTCGAACGTTCACGTGTTAGGCCAGAGATAATGGTCATTTTTGTCTCCATTTCCTTGTGAGTGTTAGCAACATCGGCTTCGAGTTCTTGGATCCGCTCGGACCGGACATGAAGTTCGTGCATAGCAGAGTTCAAGTAGACCTCAAAGTTTTGCATTGTACCGGGATCTTGCTCGAAATGCTCGACAGCCATATTCCGAAGTGCCGCAAAAGAGCGATGCGCACGGTCAATATTCATGACATTCTGGCTCGACTTTCGCCGAATAACGGGCGTAGCAGCAGCTCTCGGAGAAGGCGGATCGGCGTACCTGGCTTTCGCGACCTGAGTCTTGAGCTCTTCTATCGTGTCTAGGGTTTCTTGGTGCTCTTCTTCAAGTTGGGCATAACGTTCTGCAAGCTCTTGCTCGGCAGCTTCCTTCTCGTCTGCAAGACGTCGAAGTTTGTCTATCTCAATGGCAAGCGCTTCATTCCGTCGAACTGCACCGTCAGCGGCTAGAGTCTCGCTAGAATCAGAGGTCTTGCGACCCTCGGCAGTCACAGGAGCGGTCTCAGTATCGATAGTATCCGTAGTAACAGGGGATTCCATAGCTGAGGATAACTCCGAGGAGAGCGATTGCGAAGACAAGTGTGTCTCGTCTTTGCCATCGCTGAACTTCGAATCTGATAAAAAAGACGGTGGCCTTGTCTCGTTTGGGGAAGTGACCGACATGATCGAATCACGCTGCCTACTGGGATGGCGTGCCTCGTCAACCTGATCTTGCAACTCGGCTAGCGCTCTTAGAGCTTCATCGTACTTCGCTTGGAGCGAATCATATTCGCCGAGCGTGGTCTCGTGTTCGACTCGAAGATCAACGAGCTCCTGGGTAACAGTCTCAAGCTTGTCATTCACAAACTGACTTTGAGCTGGGCTTTGAGGCGGATACTCCTGATCTACGACAGTGCCTTCCGTTGTTTCGCCAATTGTCTTGGGTCTGTCAGCCCCATTCATTGTCTGAGCTGGTAATGCGTCGGAAGATTCCTCCTCGATAGCCTCTTTGGTTTCCACACCCTCGGCCACCTTGGGCAGGACTTCCCAAACACTCTGACTAGCGCGACTTGCATGACTCTTGTTAGAACGCTCAGAAAGAGTGCGACGGTGCCCAGCGCCTTGGCTTTGCACGGCCTCCGCTTCAGCATCGGCCTTATTGTCATCATCCTTGATATGGTCCAATTCGTATAGTAAACTGTCAAGTTTTCCGAGGCTTCGTTGGCGTTCGATGATCTGCTCAAGCCGGTCCATCTCACGCTGCATCAGCTCCTGATCTTGATCAGACTCTGCGAGCCGCTCTTCTAAGGTCGATATGTAATCTTCGCAAGCTGCTTCATTCTCTCGGATCCTAGCGATTTCCTTCCGTAGCTCTTGAATGATGGCTGTGTTTTTCTCTTCGCCCGATGTCTGTCCGTCAAGCTTAGCCTCGAGATCATGGAGATAACTTTCCGTATTAGCCTCTCGATCCATCAGCTTCTGTAAACGAGCTGTAAGTTGGTTGTTGATGGTTTCAACGTAAGCACACTTCGTTTCCTTCTCCAGCAGCGTCGTCTCCGTATTTGAGAGTATGGCCCGTGTACTTGAAAGGGACTGCTCGAGGGTCTGGATGGTCTTCTCGTACTCCAAGACTACTTGCTCAACGGCCTGGGCAAATGAATTGGATCGGTTCAAGCGCTCGGTCGCACTGTCTCCTAAAGTTTCATCGAAGTTCTGGTTTGCTGCAGCCTCGTTATCCCGTGCCTTGGCCATCTCCGCAATAAGCTTTGCATGACGCTGACCCAGCGTAGTGTAGTTTTCTTGAATATCCAATAATTGGTTCTGTAATTCAGTCTCCCGTTCGTTCTGTCGCTCGGACCTCTCGCCAGCCACCACATTGCGTCTTTCCCCTCCGCTGCGCTCCGAACTCCGGATTTGTTCACGTAAGAATGCGACTTCCGCCTTGAGACGCTCAATGACGGCTTGCTTATCTCCATCCTCCACTTGTTGTATCCTCGGCTTGCTCTGGATCGCCCGAGCCCTTTGTGCATACTGCACGGTATTCAGTGTTTCACTAAGATGGAATTCAGCCGGGGTCACACAGGCTATCATGTAAGTAATCGCGTTGCCACCTAGCGAATCTTGGAGCAGTCGTGTCAATCGTGAGTCCCGATATGAAACATGCGATCCTGACTGGCGCGAGGAGAGCTGCGAGATCACCTTGCCCAGTGCAGCCAGACCTGCATTGATAGAGATTCCTTCTCGAGCCCGTTCACCTTGCGCACCGGTATTTTTCAGGCGTTCGCTGCCGGCTAAATCGACGAAATGCAGCTTGCTGTCCGTTGTAACCCAACTGTCGCCACCCGACATGGCCTCCAATGGCACCGAGAACCGCTTCTCCGCCCCCTGCGCGGCTTGAGACTTGGGCTTGCGCTGAATCAGGTTTAAGCTAAATACGGCATGAGAACGTGACGATTTCGCATTAACAGCCGTCGCATCAGTCTGCCGAATAGTGGATCCAAAATTTAGGGCATTCATCAGATCGTCAACCGAATTGATGTCAACCTGTCGGAGTCCTGTGAGGATAATGTTACCCTTCGTATCTTCACGGATATTGACAGCGCTTCGTTCATTTGGCCCAACAGTATCAGATAGAAGCAAATCACGTAGCTGCTCGTTATAAATTTCTACGTATGTCGCTTTCAACTGCCAATTTTTATCGGCAGGCTTAGATGCAGGGGCTTGCGTCGAATACCGGACTGGGGCTCGTAGTTGGGACATGGAATTGCGATTTGTATTTCGTGGGGCTGCCGAACCCTCCAGCTTCTCAAACAATTCTGTACCAGCGCGTGGAATAACACCTACAGAATGTGGTCAGCATCAACAAACAAAACTGTCAGCGTAGTGGGCGGGACTGGTTGGTCGCCTCGGTTGCAATGATCTATTACTTACCCATAGAATCGAGGTCGCCTTGTTCTGAAGGGCCCGAAGTGCCCATTGTATAGGATTTCCCTGCGCCGGACTGGCCATAGGCGAGCAGAGAAACATTGTAACCCTGCAAAAACGCGGCGATGCTCTCGTTAAGATAATTCCAAATGCCATCCTGGCCGACATCTGGGCTGAAGACACGATCAAAGACAAACACCTTCTTTCCCTGGGGTGACTCAATTGCGACGCTCGTGTCCGATGTAGTTTGAACCATGGCTCTCTGAAAACGCTGGGGGATCAGGTCGAAGCCGGGGTCGGTAGGCCGTAGTGGCGGCCGGACACGAACAGCTATTATGAACAGCTGGTTAGCTATTTTGGTTGCAATGTGCGCCATGACGGACCGTCATGGGCTAGATTTACTTGTATTGGGAATTTGGCCCAGCGTAGGCATATAATAACACTTACCAACTTTGACTGCGGTACGGCCGCCATCTTCGTCCGAGGCTCGACTCCCACTACCACCAGCCTTACTTGTCATGCTCAAACGACTGTTGCTTCTCGGCGATGGCTTCATCATGGCGCTCAGTGGTCGCGGCGGGAAAGGCATAGACCCAGGCGATCCAGGGGGCGATGTTGCCATATCGGCGACAGCAACAGCGACAGCGTCACACTATATATATATATACTGCCCAAAGACGGCAAGACGGCAAGACGGTATAACGATAATGGCTATGAGTACAGCCCAATACTGGTTAGGCGATGCGACCGGGAGGGGGGGCGGGATGGATCTGAGCCGTCCGGTACTGCTACGGCTGAAATGGATAGTTAGAAGAGAGTTTTGGGACTCGAGGCAACACAGGGCAAGACCTACGCCAACGCAACCGGGTCGCAAGGCTGAGCATGAACGGGACCCTCTCCAACCGCAGCAAGGGTTGCTTAGGATGCACGCGTCATATGGCGGAAATAGAGAACAGGTCGTGGGGTGCTGTGGTTATTGTTGTCTGGTGTGCTGGTGTGCTGATGGGAGCGCGACTGGTGATGGCATGCCCGCGAGGCAGTCATAGAGGCGCGGTGACAACAGGCAAATGAGCGGCCCGCAACAAAGGGCGTGCAGAGGTGGCGGGAGCGTATGTCCTGTGCGTCACGGCACGCGGGAGAGGTCAAAGGTCAAAGAGGAGAGAAAGAAGAAAATTATGCTCGGAGCCAGGGTGATGTCGGAATTAGGGGGGGAGCGCGAACGTAGTGAATCCGGGGTCACGCAGTGCTGGCACGGCGGATGGATACGTGTGGTTGGTCTTTTTTTTGTCCCTTCCTCTTCCTAGCCTGCACATTTGCTTTGCTGTGCTGTGCTGCGTGCAGGAGCACGTCAAACCCGTTCCTGATCTTACCTTCTACCAAACTCGATTTGGATGCCTCCCGTTAGATAGCTGGTCCCGATTCAACGGGGTGATTTGGGTGGCAGCCAATGATTTCAGGGACCCTGGGTCTGTGCACTGTGGCGACCGCCCCAGTTGGGACATTCCCAGCAGGGTCAGGGGTGGCAGAGAGCACCAAAGGCGTTAAAGGGCCCACCTCAACCCGCTAAGGTACAAGTAACAGCGCCTTAAAGCCAGATTAGGCAGGATTTTCCCACATTTGCTACCGGGCAGATATGCTATGTGGTTCGTGTCCGGAGTACTCCGTACCCTACAGGTAAGTAGGTAGTGTATTTGTTTGCCGTGAAGGACTACCGGAGGTACCTACCAACTACGCCGTAGGTGACTTTGCATAATACGCGTAGACGTGGGAGGGAGGGGGGATTGGTAACAGTACTTGCTAACTTTAGGTATTTACAAAGTCTGCAAGACAACTGAAGGGCGACAGCTACTGGAAATATTTGCATTTACCACAATACTGCTAATGCTGGCCCCTCGAGATTAGTTATAGTTAGGTCACTGTATGGAATAAAGAATAAACCATGGCAAGGAAATTAAATTCCTCTGTCTGTTGATCTCCCCTCTCTGATCATACCTTCTACTAGGTAGTACTAGGCGTGTAAGTGGACTGTTTCATTGTACCTGTACAAGTACTCAGGTTACCAGGTAGGGGTCTTGTATTATAGGAATCATTTCATTCAAGCAAAAAGGAGATAGCTCCGCTAATTACCTGCTCCGCCTGGACCTATAGTAACGGTATACTGGATGAAGAAATGTCAAGAAAATATCAAATATACCTACAAATTCGTAAATCGAGCATACACTTGCGGCTGGTGTTTAACACCTTCCCCTCTAGCGTGGTCGGAAGCTATGCCTCAATGTATCTAGGCAGAAAAAGAAAGCGGTGAGGGAAGAAAAGCATTCATGTCACACATGCGAGGTCAGTCAAGGTGCCACGATATTGGAATATTGAGGTTGGTCTAGTAACTATAACACTTGATGCTTTTCCTGCACGTAGTACCATCTTTTGGGCGATCGGCTATCCACCTTGAGCTGTAGATGCCAGTTAGACCAGCGGAACCCGAAGGGCGGATGATCTCCTGCATCCGAGGCTACTAGGTAGGTAAAAGCTCCCTGCAAGAGATAGTTCCGAGTTGCTTTTGCTGCTTACCGATAAGTTTAAAATGTTCACGGCGTTCCTATGTGACACAGCCAATCATGTGATCCAAATTCGATGCGAACGAAGTAGGTATTCGTTGGATGTCCTACTCCAGGAGCCATCTTCGAGGAAGGGCCGGTGAGCGCTTCAAGCGAGGGGCTGTAATTCATGTTCTTCATGCTCTCTTCACGGTTCTCATTGCTTACCTAGCAATGAGAACCGAGGTTCAAGCAGGATGTTTGTTATACTATCGTATCCCATGGCGCTCCAGCCAGAGGTTTATGGTTGGACGAGGGTTTCTTCTCGGCCCACCGCCCGTTTTGTTACCAGGTTTCCTGCAGGTTGCAGGAACCATGCCACCTCAAACGGGACTCGAAGCTGTCCCTTTCTCGGATGTGACTGCCTGAGCGTGCATGTCCTTGCAGATCGTCTTGTCCTCTAGAGGAATCGCAACAAGAAACCCTTCCCTCCCTCCCCTCCCTCAGGCCCCTCCGGTCAGAGCGCTCGGGTCAGACCACCTCCCGCCCTTCCCTCGCCTGCATGGGATCAAATTGGGTTTGTCTGAGGCTGGGCACGCCAACGGCGGATGCACCGGGGCCGAGCGAGTGGCACCCTTCTCTTACAAGTACTGCGTCGTCCCGCATCCTGGACAATTCTCCGGCCTCGGCTCTCGACGCTCAAGCGCAACCTATCTCCGCATCTGCCGCTACGCTAAATATTCACGAGTAAGCGTGTTGGACTGGTAGAAGGTTGAAGTACGGAGTACTGCCTATTACTAAGGTAGGACAGATGCACTTGGATTTCGGACGCGTCCAGGCAACGCCGCAAGTATTATATCTGTTAAGCTAAGAGATGGGCTCCATGCTATAGGGAGGCTGGTAGGTAAGGTATAGGTAGGTAGCAATACCTAAGTACCCACACAGGCCTATATAGGTACTACATAGCACTATAGGTAAGTACCGTACCCAGGCAAGGGAATTATCTAGGTACCTACCCAGGAAAGTACATAGGTAGGTACTTACTGTAGCGTACCGGGCTTAGGTCAGTCACGTGTATCGCGTTTCTCGTTTAGCGTGTTCGCCCATCTATTAAATCACCTGTACCTACCTGCAAGTACCTAACCTAGGTAGGTACTTACTTTACCCGTGACGCGCCTACCCAACCGTAGATAAGACCCTAAGATAATTAATTGAATGGAAGAGTAAACAAACCACATGACGACGTTGTTGAATTACACCGAGTAGTAACACGATTCGGACGATATGTCTTGACTGCCATCTCGGCGCTTTAATTAGCTCTGGTTGCATTTCTCCCTTCGCAGAGTGGGTTTGAGAGCAAAGGCGTAAGTGCCGAATGATGTCAACATGCCGGCTGAGGTGATCAGTCTCCTATCTTCAAGTCCAGTCGGACCCTCGCCTGCAGCTGTCGCAGCGTCTTCCGAATCAAATAAACGAAGCAATCCGAATGTGCCGCAAAAGGCTCTGGATTACGACCTACAAGTTACGACGAAGACGGACGGCAGAAAGAATGCGATCAACCCTGCTTGTCACACGGCCTCTGGTCCTGCTATTGGAATAAAGCGAGCATCGAGCTACCAAACCCGCCACGAGGCCCATGCCGACTACGGATCGCTCTTCCTCTCTAACGATTTCGACACTACCGGCGATCTCGATGCCAGCTTTCACAAAAAACCTCGGACATCCATAGGTTTGTCGCATCACAGGAAGCAAGATCATGAGCCTGTCTCGCCTGGGAGAACAAGATGCACTACAGCGGGATCACTTCCCCAAGGTCAGCTGCAACCCATGGGCGGGAAACGATGGGGCAACATGGTTGAAGATATCGACCTCAGCAGCTCGCCCGCCGACCTTATCAGGCTAGAAGCTACCCAGAAGGCACACGAGATATCGTCCGATCCGTTTGCGAGTCCGCACAAAGGTCGTATACAAAAAGCCGCACCACTCATGCCCGCATCTAAAAACCCTTCCTCCGGCTCACCCAAGGGCTTCGACAAGCATGGAGGGCGGGGAACCTGGACTTGGCCCGCCAAGCTTCGTGGGGATGCCACGGCGGATAGCAATCATGAACCGCAGCGCTCTTCGAAGGCCACATTCATTGATCTCTCAAGCGATTCTATTGATTCACCACTGAAAATTTTGCGCGGTAATCGCCCAAGCACTTGTCGGAGAACTATGTGGGATCCTATATCAAGCTCCGCGCCGGAGACACACGACATTCAGGATTTGCTTTCAAGCCCGCCTATTGCTACCGGGGCAGCGGTCCTACCTCAGCTTATATCCCCAGGTATTGGTGATTTTTCCGACTCAGATGACTTGCCAGCTCTAGACGACATCAGTTTCCCGAAAATCCGAGCCACAATGCACTCTCATAGCTCAGCATCTCGCCCGAGGGTTCCAGCACAAAGACAGGCAATGAAGGAAGGAGGCAAATCTGCTGATGAGAAATTGCGGGAGAAGAAGCAAAAGTTAGAAGAGAAGGAGGCAGAAAAGGCACGCAAACATACTGAAAAAATGCGTGTCAAGGAAGATCGTGCCCAACAAAGGGAGAAAGAAAAGGCGTTGGCCGAAGTGAACAAGCTGCGGACCGACAAAAAGGTGTCTACGCCAGAGATGATCGTAGATATACCTGCGAGCGCCAATCCCAGCCTCAAGATACAGATTGAAACGCTTCTGGGTGACTTAAATGTCCAACACGAGTCCTGGAACAGCACCGTTGGAAACGTCATTAAATGGCGCCGCAAAGTCACTTCGGAATTCGACGAAGAAATGGGACTTTGGAAACCAACACCTATGCGTGTCAAAGACGAGGATCATATTCTAGTCATTGTGCAGGCAGCCGAGTTTGTGAAGCTTGCTCTTGGAGAGGAGGGGCAGGATTTAGAAGCGCATATCTTGCAGATGGAGAGCAAGTTTCCAGACACCAAGCCTATATACCTCATCGAAGGCCTCGCCGCCTGGATACGCAAAAACAGAAACTTTTTGAACCGGCAGTTTGCCTCTGCAGTCCGGAATCTTGGAGGTGCTGAGCCGGGCCCCTCATCTGGTCAGTCTCGCCGCCGCAATAATAATCAGCCTCAAGAATATGTCGACGAAGACAAGGTCGAGGACGCCTTGCTCTCTCTCCAAGTCTTGCACGGAACCCTGGTTCATCATACCAATGCGCCCGTCGAGACAGCGCAATGGGTAGCCGTCTTTACGCAGCATATTAGCACTATTCCATATCGCAAAGCTCGCGACGCTAGCGCGGATGCCGGGTTTTGCATGGATTCAGGCCAAGTTCGTGCTGGTGACGGTGCCAAGGACACTTATATACATATGCTGGAGACAATAGCACGTGTTACTTCCCCCGTCGCTTACGGTATTGCTGCAAAATACGAATCCGTGACAGACTTGGTGAGGGGACTCAAAGAGGAGGGACCGCTAGCACTGGCGAACTGTAGAAAGAGTGCAAATAAAGACGGCGCGTTTACCGATCGTACTATCGGCCCAGCTATCAGCAAAAGAATACATAAGATATTTCTAGGTCGAGATCCCACTAGTACAGATATCTAATTTGAGATACTTCAACAACTAGCGAGACTTCCGCCCCCCTGAAAATGGTGCTCGGGGTGGCAGTCGCAGTAATGTGGCGTTGTATATTAACATTGTTGTTGTGATGAAGTGGACCTTTCACGCGTAACACTCAAGCCAACTTCGCCTGACCTCCATGACAACAAATACCATCGATATCGACCAGTTCGGCTTGCGCACTGTCTGATTAGAGTGACCCATTACACGCATTCGGCTGATCCTACCGTGTGTTAGTATTCATAGCCAGGTCTGTAGCATGAAGCTATTCCGCTCCGTGATTCCGCTGGAAGATTCCACAGCTCTCTGCGGCTGAAGGAATAATGACCCCTCTTTTGACGCAGAACAACTCGCCAGTCAGCCCCCAAGGCTTGTTATGGTTACATAATGACAACTGTCATCTCCCTGCGCCTTTTGGGCCTTCTGCGTTTGCCTTGCTGGCACCTAACTTCCTCAAACCAGCCAACTGCCCAGCAAACGACCTAGTGGCTTTCGCTCTATGAATAAGCCGGGAACGGTCGAGGATGCAAGACGACAGCTCGCGCCGCCTCGCGTTACCGGGCTTTGGTATGGCCCTGACTCAAATACCAGAGCCTGGCGAGAAGTGCTTCATGCACGCACTCGTGAGTCATCCTCGGAGTATCCTTCTTCCAGTCCCTGGAGCTTTAGGTATTACCAATGTGTACCTTCAGAGCATCATTGTGTATCTAGAAACTTTTGATGCCTCCAAGTTACGCTTGACATAGCAAAAGCTCACGCCACCTTCTTTAGAGTCGACGCTTCGAGAGCGAAGGCTTAAAGCTTCGAGAAATCCGCATGATGGACTTCATGAACCAGATCACAGACAAGCCTGAATGGGAGCGAAAGGTGTTTGACGAGGAGATTGTAAACGCTTGGCGCAAGGAGGCGATGGGGCCACAGGCACGGGAAATGGACCTCGATGGTGACGTTTATATGACGGAAAAGATGTTCGACTACGTGAGTTATATTCTATGCGCTACACGGCATCCCCAAGACATCCCCAAGAATAACCCCACGATATTATGACATACGGCTAACAACATGAAAGTGCATTAAAGAACTCCGTGATAAGGTCGAAGAATATAAAAGGACCGGGCTAATAAGCATCCTTGATGCGGAGGTTGAAGTAGTAAAATCAGATTCGGTTATTTCGCAAACGCTTATCGACTCACTGAAAGCGATGGTGAAGCCGTTGGAAGCTGTTTCGGCCCCTAAACAAGATTGGCATCCCGGCTCGGACGGCAAGGTCCTGGACCTGGTACACCCGTCATTGTTTCCGATGGTTTACGGAACCTCGCGTGTTTTGCCATATGGAAAGGTCCCACTCCATGGCTGCGTACAATTCAGTGGTAAGGGGGAAACATACGCCTTGCCCGACGAGCCCATAAGGTCGCCAGGGTCAGGAGAACCAAGGGTATTAGGTGGAACACAATGGCTCCCCAGTGACATTGCCTGGACCCCATCAGGTGGTACGCAGATTACTAGCTACGTCAATAACCTGCATCCAGACGATCACCCCGGGTTGTACACGGTACTTGAACAGTTTGTTGCCGCCGCCGTACCTCTCTGGGAACGATGCTTATATACATCCGGCCCTAATAACGATGTTAGTATGTATCGTATCCCTTAACTTATGTCGCTGGGCAAAATTATCTCCACTATCCCATACTCTCCTATGTTTCCTTCACAAGACCGTCCCACCCCCCACCTCACAAACAAAAGAAATAGTATATACCAAGTTTAATCTGTAAGCTATAGCTACCAACTAACGGCTTTTTTAGGGGCGGCGCGGATTAGCGAACTGCCTTCTGGCGACGATGCATTCTACATCCCCGAAGATGTCGTTTATGACCGTCCCCCACTCCAAGAGGGCGAGGGCGAGGACGACTATATGTGGACAAATGAGTACTACCGGTGGAAAGTTGCGAATCGCGTCCTTTCATGGCCGGAGCCAGATGACTATAATCCGTCTCGTGTACGCCCCGCAGAAATGCGGCCCAATCTCCGAAATATGTTCCCCGGCGGATTACAAGTTATCTTTAAACTGGCTAACATCCATCTGTCGCCATCCGACCCGGACTACGAAGGCGGCTCCCCGCATATCGAAGGCGCGCTCAACGACCGCATTGCAGCGACCGCTCTCTTCTACTACGACTGCGACAATATTACGGAAAGCACCCTCACATTGGACCACCTGGTGAATGCGGAGGAGGTAAGCAGGATCCCCCCGCAGTATGAATACCGGTCCCTTGAGCGCTGGCTAGGAATCTCTAATGAGGAAATGCCCCTACAAGAGCTTGGAAAAGTGGTCACGCGCGAGGGGCGATTCCTCGCGTTCCCTAACGTCCTGCCACATGAAGTCCAGCCTTTCCGGCTCGCCGACGACACCCGGCCGGGGCACAGGAAGATTCTAGCCATGTTCCTGGTGGACCCGCACATTCGTGTCCTATCGACGTCCGTCGTGCCGCCGCAGCGCAAGGACTGGTGGGCCCGCGAAGTCCGAAAGATCGCTCCCCTGCGCGAGTTGCCGACGGAGATATTTGACATGATTATTGCATCCGTTGACGGCCTCCCCATGAGCTGGGATGATGCGCTCGCGACTCGGGAGCTTTTAATGGACGAGCGAAGTTGGGTGCAGGACACCTTCGAGACACTGGTATCTAACGTAAGTTTTGATGCTTAGTTCTCCCCTGCTTTGACTCCGGCAGCTAATGTGTCACAACTATAGCGCTGTTACAATTTCTGCGAGCATTAGTCTATATCAGTTTGTCAGCCTAACTATCATAATTTCACAATCGTCTCAAAAAAAACTAGAATTGTTCCCAAGAGAGAAGAGAGAGAGATAAAAGTAAAAAAGAATGGTACTATCTAGTCCTCTTACTATTCTAGCAGCATATGCTTGTTTGAATACAAACCGATGTATTCTACCGTTTTCTAAGCTCTGTTGAATACCTTCTACACTCTCCTTAATTTTTTAAAGTTGGTGTGTGCAGTGATAACAACCAAGACCTTGGTTTTCCTTGCTCGTCGTCCGTTGATTTAGGAGTGGCATTTGCAACGATGATGTTGCAAACAGGGTGATAGTGCCACATGCCGTCTTGCGGTGTGTATACTGGCATTTTGGTGACAAGGTTGCTACCAGGAATAGTGTAGAGAAGTATACAAAGTTATTCTGCACCGAATCGCGGCTGATGGTCCAGACTATGATCCTAGGACCCCGGCCCCACGACTATCTATGTCCTACCTCTACCCTTACTTGCCCTCGGCGGCTGAGTCCTAAGCCAGAGTAGATGGTGTCACGTATAGGTGGGTCTTCTAGGGAAGAAGGCACTTACAAACACCAGGCCAGGTGATCTTTTATGTGTATAAATCGGGGTCTCGCCCCTTTATCTCCAACTCTCCTTCTTAGAAGATCATCCGAATATAACCTCAATAGATTTCTCTAGTAGAGAGGGCACTGGTCCGCTTCTTCCACGTGATCTCTCGCAACAGCAAACTCCGCGAGAGATGGAAATGGAACGTTGTTTTTACTGGGTAGTGTTGGTTGTTTCACTTCTGGATAGGCAGCCCTTGGTTCTGTTCGGAGGTCGAGCACACTAGTACCCATTACACATAAGACTGAGTTTCTGGGGCCCCTCCAATACAAGTTGTTCCTAAATTTATTTCTGTCATAAACTGCCTAGTGATTACTTCGATGTGTACATGAAATAACATACTCTTCAGCCGCAGCGAGAGCGTGGGTGCCTTCAGATTCCAACTTTTCGTACCCTTTATATCATACCAAATAAATAGGTGCCCCCTGTTCAGAAGTACAAGTAATTTCCTGTTGATTATACGCAAGCCCAAAATCAAGCAATAGAGCAGTTGAGGGCCATCACTGGGGCCACCATAGGGCTTGAAGTTTGTGGCTCTGGTGTTTATAAAATCTAAGGATTTATTACAAGTTCGCCTCACTTTTTGCTACGGTATGTCTGTGCAGGAGACATATCCGGGCTGCCAGTAGCACCGTTAAGTCGCCGCGTGACCGCTTGGAGCGGTTACTGGGTGCTACCACCCGTCGTCACGCTTGACCGGATTAAATACGGAGCTGAAAGCCCGGACCATCGTCATCCGCCTCGGCACAGCGTTACATACGCAAGAACGCCAATAAGAGGAAGATACTTGCTTCCAAGTCTAGATATTGATTCACCAAGTCCACCAATCTGCGTTGCTTCAACATTTGGGGGCTGTTTTGAATGGGGAAATGGTTCCTTGTGAAGAACCCATTCCTGCGTTTCCCACTAATCAGCAGAGTTCTACATGAGAGTGATCGAGATCGATTAGTATTCTTACAACTACATAAATATGGAGTCAGTTGTCAAGCTTCTCCCCAAAAAGGATCCTTCATTGACAACTCTTACCGGCAAAACTACAATTTGTCATAATACCCCTCACAGAGCAAGCATGCGATCTTTTGCTGTTGCCGTGGCACTTGCCACCTCCCTCCCCCATTTCGTCTCCGCTCATGGTTTTGTCAGTGGTGTTAAAGTCAACGGAGTTTGGACTGCTGGGTCTGACCCAGTCTGGTACTACTATCCAGCCGGGACGTCCCCAGCTACTGCGGGATGGGACTCTCTCAACCAGGATCTTGGATTCGTCGAGCCCAACAACTTCGGGACTTCCAACATTGCCTGCCACAAGTCCGCCACGGTCGGTAAGAATTTTATCAATGTCAACGCCGGCGACACCATCACATTCTACTGGAATACGTGGCCCGACTCCCATAAAGGCCCTATCATCAACTATATTGCGCCCTATGGAGGTGAGTCAAAGTTCTTTTCCAAGTGTATATGCAATGACCAACTCGATTATGTTACTGATTCTCGCAGCATCTGCCGGGAGTCTGCAGTGGAATAAGATTAGCCAGTCTAGCATCGTCAGCGGCACTACATGGGTGACCGACACGCTCATTGCTAGCAATTTCACATCGTCCACTACAATTCCCAAGAACCTGAAGGCTGGAAACTACGTCATCCGTCACGAAATAATCGCTCTTCATGGAGGTCAAAACGCCAACGGTGCACAGAACTACCCTCAGTGTCTCAACCTGAAGGTATCCGGCAGTGGTAGTGTTTCCCCAAGTGGCGGAACAGTTGGCAGCAGTCTCTACAAGAGCACTGACCCCGGTATTATGTTCAACCTGTACATTTCATACAGCAGCTACCCTTACCCAGGACCTGCTCTATGGACTGCTGCCAACTAATTGCAGTCTGGATGGCTCCATTCAAATAATGGTTACATATCACGTCAATGGTGAAGAAGAACATCAAACATGGAACATGGGTATATGCCTGTCCTCTTTGGCAAATTCAGATCAAAGATCTTCATGATAGTCCGCTACCTTGTGCTGAGAATAGTAGCTAGTTTGACTGTTTCTTAAGTCAACCTTTATAAAAAAAATAACGCCGCATCCTCGGCTATCATATTACAAAGTGCATAATAGTTATAAATAACTAGAATACTTGCATATTTTGAGCCCAACAGCGTGGTTCACTACAAAGCCACCATAATCTGTTCCTTTACGCTGAAACGACGTGTTCACTGTCACATTACAGTTAAGCTCTTATAAGGATTTTGAACGACAATCGGATTATTTGCTACTTTATAAAACATCTTAATATTGAATTCGTCATTATCGATGTTGTTGTCAATCAATTTCTTATAAGCCAGGTACTTCAGTAAGTGTTGTGTTACTCAATAGAGAAAGACAGCAACATATATTCCACTGAGAGTTGTTGGAAGAAGTCTTAAATGGGTCCCTTTAATGCATTGTTACATCATTTCCAAATTACACTCATAAGTAAGTTTTCCTTCAGTAGCTGCCTTTTCGGCGATGTATTCGTATTTCAACAAGTCGATGTCCGTTACCACGGCGGCGGGTGCTCCCTCCCTCCCGCGCAGCTCGCTTTCGTTTAGACATCCAATTAACGTTTATACCAAGGCTGCACATTTTTCTAAGTTTGCCTTAAAAAGTTTTCTATAACCGAGGGTAAGGGTTGCCGCTGTGATACGATGAGTTGCAAAAAGACCCAGTACCAATGCTTCGGGTCACTCCGCCATGCATCAGTAGCATCTCCTATTCACATCATGCTGACCCTTCCTTGAACTATACTGATCGTCTTTAAAGCCTCATACAATGCTTCGTGCGATCTTGGTACATCTAATATGACTGATGCCATGGTTACTATTGCAGAATTGTACTCCTGCAGTAGAAGCTTGGAGGCCAAGGGTCAAGATCTGTACCCGTTCTAATTGGTGTATATCTAGGCTACCTGCCTCTCTTTCGGAACATATCATGAGTTTTGTTAATCCTGGTACCACTTTGAAGTAGTATTGAGGCTATGCTTCCTTCAAGGTCAATTTGATGCGTACGCAGCTATGATGATCTTGTAGTATTCGCGTGGGGGGTTTGCATTCCACGTCTCGTAAGGATATTCGCGTAGTCCTCGGCTATCCTAACACCTGCGTATGTCATGCATGGGTCCGTCTTCTCAAGAGGAGGAGCCTCAGCCTGCTTGCGTCTCTGAGCCATACCGCCGGATCAAGTTACCAGCATAAGTCTCATCCCCATAAAATTCTCATCGTGGTCGCGATAACCGTTCGACGAGAAAACCCCCCATGAACCCCTATGCGTATGACTACGGTATTAGGTGCGTGCCATATCTACTGCACTACACTAGTTAGTTAGTCGGGTATATTATAGGAGTACAACTAGACAGTGCACATCACGGCGCATGTGCCCATGGCTAGCGCTGCATGGGCATAGACGAGGCCGCGTTAATGATCAACGACCTCATCCTGGCGCGTGTATACCTAGGACGAGAAAAAGATACTTCTACGAGATGGGTCTGACCGTTAAAGAAACAGCAAACCCCGGTGTGTCGGGGTGTGGGTGCACAGCATATCCCGCGAACAGAGCACATGTCGGACGCAGGGGACGGCTCATTCAATTCGTCATTTGGATAGATCCCTGATCCCCGGGACCAGCATTCCTCAACAACGTGATGCAGGGGGGGTAGAGGCCCAAGAGAATGTGCACAGACAGAAGGGGGAGGTCGTGCGACCGGATGCCAATCGGAACGGCCCAGGTCCACAGAGGACTTAAGTACGGGGTAGGGTTACTATTTCTGGGAACGCGAATCACTCTACGGGTGAAATTGCCGTCTGGTAGAAGGGCCGACGTTGCTATAGATTGTGGTATAGAGGTCGTATTGTCCTTGCATGTGGCGCAGGCAACGTGGTAATTCTCGGGGTAGGTGGCTCTATAATGGCAAGCCATGATGGGAAGCCAGACGGAAGGATGGAACCGTTTTGTCGTACGCGTAGAGGTGAGTTGCGGGCTGCTCTCCCCGTCGTCTGCCCGGTTGGGAGTGCGCAAGGGCTCGACGTCGTTCCAAGGTGCTGCAGGGTTCGGCGCAAACCTACCGGATACAGCGCAATACCCAGATCCTGTGTCCCGTTGATGCAGTGTCCATTTTGAGGCGATCTCACACCGGTGCAGGGGAGAAAACACGCGGGGCAAGGGGGCCATCTTTTAAGGGCTGGGGAACCATGCTTGGCGTAGCGTCACGACCATTTTGAGAATGGCTACCCTTCTCTGGGTCGTATCAAACGGCCTAACTGGTTGTAAGTGAGGAGAACTCGACTGTATGTGAGATCACGAGATGCATCACCCGGGGAACTCACGGCATATAATGTGATATAAGTTTCAGTGCTCATCATATTATGCACTAGTACTGTGACATAACTTAGTGCCTTTCTCGAGTAGAAGGTCAAAGGTGATGCTGTATTCATTGTCTGGAACTAGCCTGCATAACAAATTCGTATTATTATATGATCGCCTTAGTGAGCTACTCCGACCATTATTTGACTGCAGATATTATACCTACTATGTATATGCCGAGGTATACTCTGAGAGCCGCCAATTATCCGTTTAGAAACAAACATACCCGAACTTGGCATAGGACCCCCGACGATGCAGAGGGGTCAAAGTTGGAGTAACTATGCATTTGACATCATCCCACCATATTCATGCGTTAGTGATGATCAAAAGCATGCTCTTTCAGCAAAGACGTGAGTTGAGGAAACCTACAACTCTTTGTGGCAAAAATGTATTTAGGAATATGTGATGGTTTCTTAAAACCTGACAAGGTTCACCCTCTCTTGTTGGCATCTTTCAGCGGAGCTTCATTTATCGCCGGGCCGAGGAGATGTAGCCACATCGAGTCTATAGTGGTCGCAGAGCTCCGTGCTGTTTCGAATTACATATCCCCTCTTCTAATACCCAGACTAGCATCATGAGATTAGTTAATCGAACCCACAGTTAAACGATAAAGTAGAATAAATAGTGGCCTTAAGGAGATACGCACCTTAGGTAAGTACTTGACCTAAATACTAGTCCATGCACGTGGCATGCTACAACGGTTGATGAAACAGGCGCCGTCTGATATCCGACGCAGGCGGGCTGTGTAGGTACCTATATATACTGCATAGCTTAGTAACAGATTATAGCCGTCTCGTTATCAGAACATAGTAGTGTTTCTTCACATCCGGTGGGGGGAGTAGTCGCATGTTTCGCTGCCGATGTGCAAGGGTCGCATGGCATACAAAATCTATGATAGATTGGTACTTGTAGCCCGCATACAAGATGGACAGGGGATTAAAGAGAAATTGGAGCCATGCAGTGCCTGTTTGACCTACCTATTTCAGTTATAAATATAGTTTCCATCAATCATTGAACGCTCCGAGCTCTGCTCAAGGCGTGTGGGAGCAAATTTTCTTCACATCATTTGCTAACTGAAAGGAACGATAGTTTTGCACTGTCAGATCGCGACCAATTCGGGGAAGTGAACCGATGCTTGGCAAGTCGTCGGTAGTATTACTTGCCGGGAAGGGAATTCACCTACGCCGAAAAGGGTCTTGCTATCGATGAATATGGAGTTAGAGCCTCTGAGATGACGACATTAATGTTGGCTATACAGCAGCTTTAACTATAGATGGCTGCACCGGAGTCCGGGGAGCTAGTTGGCTCGGCGACCGGCCACTCATACAAATACACCAAATGTGCCCCTGTTCAGTGTTCTAATAAATGAGGGGTAAGTGCGCGATTCCAGCTGAGTAGCCCTTCCAAAGTTGCCATTATGAAGGTCAAGGCGAGCGTCACTGCGGCAGTAATCCTAGGCGCGCCCGTGAGGGCTGCGGCAGGCGGATCGTTCAATGTCTTGAGTATGAACGTGGCGGGATTACCGGCCATTTTAAACAGCAATGATGTACCGGGAGACAAGAAGACGAATGCAGCGCTGATCGGCTCGAAATTTGCAGAATATGGCTATGACCTAATCCACGCACAAGAGGTTGGTTGGTCTTAGCACAGATAATCCGAGCCCACGGGATCATGCATGCATGAAACGCGTCCCCTACAAGCAGTGACTGATAAGGCTATATTAGGACTTCAACTATCATGCCTACGTCTACGGGTCGGACACGCATCCGTATCGCACGGCTACGTCTGGTGGTGTTCCGTTTGGCTCCGGGTTGAACACGCTAGCAAACTACGACTGGGCTGCTTTCAAACGTATCAAATGGGACAAGTGTAGCGATGCCTCGGATTTCGACTGTTTCACGCCTAAGGGTTTCACGTTTATGCGCCTGAAACTATCGGACGGCGTGTACGTCGATGCCTACAACGTGCACACCGACGCTGGTACCAAAGACGGCGATATCAAGGCTCGTGCATCGAACCTCCAAGAGGTTGCGGACTACATCGACACCTGGAGCAGCGGCAACGCAGTTGTCGTGTTCGGCGATACGAACAGCCGATACACACGGGCTGGCGACATTGTCCCCAGCTTCCTCTCGCAAACTGGGCTCAAAGACACCCAGGTGGAACTGATCTGGGACGGCGTCCCACCGACTGTAGAGAGTCTCTGTAGCAACCCAAGCACCACAAATGACTGTGAAACGGTTGACAAGATCTTCTACCGCGGCAGCCCCCTGCTCAGCCTGACTGCCACAAACTTTGCTTACGAGAGCAACAAGTTCCTGCAGCCCGACGGAAACGTCCTGTCTGATCACAACCCGATCACCGCGAACTTCACATGGGCGGCGGGGGCCTCGCTGCGACAGTCCGGCTTCTGGGGTGGCTCTGGGGGCACCTGGTTCAGCGACGTGCCCGCGCTGTCAGCTGCGGCGGCACCCAAGGCCCGCGTGCTGACGTTCAGGGGCGGCAGCCGGCTCGATGGCGTCGCTGTGGCGCTGGCCGACGGGACGACCCTCGCACACGGCGGCACGGGCGGCGCGGCCTCGACGCTGACGCTCGCGAGCGACGAGGCGTGGGTCGGGGCGCAACTCTGCCAGGGCACCAAGTCTGGGGGCACGCGCAACTTCTACATCAAGGCGACGACGAGCACGGGGCGCACGCTGGAGGCGGGAACCGCCACATCGGACTGCGCGACTTTCGCAGCGCCCGACGGGTGGGCGATCGTGGGGTTTTTGGGTCAGGACGGCAGTGAGATAGACCAGCTAGCGTTTGTGTACGCGCAGCGGTAGATCGCCTAGGTGAGCGAGTTCGCCGAGGTAGACAGCCATTCCACTCGTGCCGGGCCTCGGCACGATATCAGTCATCTAGCTTGCCTTGCGAGACAAACCCCTCTTGGTCTACTGCCTCATAGCCCTCGTAGTCTGTGACTAGTACGTATGATAATCGCCAGATGCTCGAGTCATGCACAGGCGTAGGGTAGGCTGCATTTTGTTGGAACGAAGGTCACGCCGACAGAAATCGCTGTTAGAGAGTGTTCCCAAGGGCCCAAAGACGAATGGCCCCTCACCGGGATCTGCAAATGGCACGCCGGCCGGCAAACGAAGCCCATCCCCCTCCGCTTATCATGCGTATTATACCTCATACGTATTGCGTGACTGAGTACAGTGCGCTATCCCATAATGGTGTCTTCACCTGGACCGCACTTCTGGCGGGCTGTGCTAGCTTTGGCGAGGGCTCGTGATAGCAAGAAGCACTACTGCACAACACAGCCCGTCCCCAAATTGAACGCTTGGAGATCGGCGGTTTCGTTGTGGTTCGTGGCAGGGTTTCGTCGGCCCTCCACGTGTGGTGTCCGATATCCACCCGTCTACTCAAGCTGTCATGGCCGTCATGGCCGTCATGGCAGCCACGGCGTGTGAGACGGACCGGAAATAGTGCGTGTCGCCGCCATACTATGTGTTTTACAAGTACGTATGGGGTAGATGGATATCCTATTTGGGCACAGTATCGTTTTAGCATGGGGGCTGTTGGTTCTTTTGCCTCGCTCGGTTTCTCCTATTCTCCCGCCGCGGCCGCTCTCTTTCTGGCTCTCGCGTGCGATCAATGCCCACTTGTAACCGTAGAAACAGCGCCACTCACGTATAGTGGGTGTCTTAGTCTAGACTATCTAGAAGCTCCACCGTCTAGCCATAGTCCTTTTACATCTGTGCTAATCACCAACTGTCGTATTTCCCCTGCGTGACTAGACCAATTTGCCTTGTTGAAAGGACCACGTCTAGCGTCAAGTAAGTACATGTAGTGCAAGCCACCCCAGGGATGCGCTAGCTCATGTCGTATATCTCCGTGGCGATCAGTTGGTACGCTCAACTACCATGCGCACGATCTTGGATTGCAAAATTTATTTTTGTTGCCCTTGCTGGCACGCAACGTGCGACCGTTTTGCAGCCGGCAGAAGAAGCGGTAAGGAAGCTCATAGAACGTGGGACAAGTGGATCGTTGGCTTTCTCAGACATGCATTTAAATGTTATCGCCTCACCCACGCAGCCAACAGCGATTGCGAAAGCACCTACGAACTAACAAGTGCGTGGCTTGTGGGGCTAGTGAAGAACGGCTTCACCCTTGGGATTAGATGGCCCAAGGTGAAGTACGCAGGATCGCAATAGGATGCTTGGGCGCTGACAGTCGAAGGGTCTTTCTGTCTGTGCGACTGATACGTACGCCCCCTTTGCGTGATATCGCCGCAGGGACCTACGCGGCCGGTGTGTGGCTGGTCCCAAGCTCATGTTACGACGTCTTCCACTTATACATACGGAGTACTGGTTAAGGAGCCCCCCCGCGCGCCCCCAACGCCTCGTATTGAGAGAAATTTACTTGCCTCCCCCCGTAAAACCTGGTGTAATTGTAATCATATGCTACTTGTAGCGGTCAGCGAGGTATCGCCGGTAGCGAGAGGAGTCGTTCGGCATGTCCGTGGATTTGCCCGTGCACAGTCTGCAACAGCCGTACTACTCTGTACGCACGCTGGACCAATGCACAAGCCTGAAATGGAAGAGCCCCAATCAAACCCAAAAGTTACAGCAAACTGGCTCGAGTCCACCAGTCTGTGAGGTCTGTCTACCAACAGCACACGGAAGAGTTGTAACACGTGTCCCAGGTGGTGTGAGGCCACTTCTGCGCAAATTTTCAGGAAACGACGTGGAGGAATCTGATTTTCCTGTGTTTGAGGCTGCTGTAGGCCAAAACGGGACCTGCCAATCTCCAGGATATGATAGATCAACGAAACCCGACATCATGGCACCTACGTACTAGGCCTAGAAAGCTGAAGCGTCTCTCTACTGTACGCAATTGCTCGGGCCTCTCGCATCCGCACGTCAGGGCAGAGCCGGCGGTCTGGCAAGTGTACAAGTTGGTGTAGTGCATGTACTACGTATGCATACTATTCCTCGCGGCCTGGGTCTAGTGCCTTGCGCACGTCTCGGTAGTTGGCTTGCAGATTTAGTTTGGCAACAAGCATGAGCTAATGGACGAGAGAGGCAGAGCTACGTAGATGGGTCGAGGAGCAAAAGAAATGAGCCCCTACCTTGCTGGTAACTTGGTATACAGTACGGCCTTGTACTGGGAAGAGTAGCACGTAGTACTCCGGGCTAGCCGGAACAGTACACGATGCTAGACCCGTTGGTCTTGGCTACCGGACTACACTTCACTACAGCTTCCGGGAGTGAGCTGCAATCAAACGGCGTTTACCTATGCACGTTTAGCGTAAATGCCCTTGGGCGGCTTCTAGCCACGCAGAAAAGGCTGCGCATGGATACGAGTAGGTACGGAGGTAGGTAGGCTACGCTATCTTGTTGGCGCTGCCTATAGCTTGCAGGCTAGTGTAGATCTTCGTCGCCTGGGCGTTGCCAGGGCCGGCTCGTGGCTTGCGGCTTTCATACATCTGTGCTGTCGGGCATTGGCGAGTGGGATACCTGAACGCCGAAGGGCCACACCTGTGGCAAGGGGCTCGACAGCGCAGCTCATGTCACCCCGGAGGTTATTGGAGCTTGGCCGCTGACCGGGTGAAATTGTCACCTATTAAATAGTACGAGGGCCGGCTGAGGACTGGAGGGTGAGAGTCTAGAGTCAATTGACCGAAATAAGTGCGACGGGGGTCGGCTGCCTCAAGACTCGTCAAGGTTCTAGATGGCAATAACGCCTGCAAATATTCTGCAAAGCTCTCCCATGGAGTTTTCGTTACCACGTCCCAAGCTGTCGGTTTCACCCGGCCTGTGGTTGAGCCGAGCATATGCAGTGGAAAAGCATGCAGCTCTGTTTCGATAATAGAGTGATAACGTGACATATACGAGGTGATGGCTCTGCAGTGCCTCGCCTGGGGCCTATAAGCACAAGAGAATTGCGGCTATGGGGTTTTGATGCAGTCCCGCCAGGGGCAGCGGGTTCGGCGCCACAAGTCGGCCTGATGCTGTGTGGCAGACGATTGGGATCCGACTGGACAGTCATCCCGATTCCCGATGCGTAATACCTGCAATTCCTACCTTACGCTCGATACTCCAGAGCTTGAACCGACAGTCGTTGCGGCTTCGGACATAGCTAGCCCATAGTAGAATCTACAGCATGACCTTTTCAGCTGCGACGACCCTCCTGTAGATCAGACTCTTGACGACCGGAACTATTCCGCCGAGTATAGGTGGCCTCTCCCTAGGACGGAGTTTATCCTTTACCTAGCATCGTATCGCGGGCATCTCTCCACGATGCAGAATTCTATACTACGTACCGGACATCGCCTCTGAGATTGATGGGAAGCCATTGAATCGTGCCTAGACGGCCCCATGCTTGTTAATATGCCAGAATCTCCGGCTCAGAGAAAACCTGTGGGTTTGGCTTTATGATGATATACAGGATACAGCTCGCTGTGGATGGCGATGGGTGTCGCGTGGATTGCGTGTAATTTGTCAATACATAGGTAGTCTTCTAGTGAGGTACGTTGATAGGATATTAGCATAGGAAGGCTCCTACGCAACCCAAAGCCTCGCTTGCGTTGCTTTCTTCATATCGATGCCAATGAGGTCTGAATGCGGTCCCTGCCAGGCCTGTGTGACGACGTTGAAATTCTGCAGGACGGCCGCCTTGGCATTGCAAGGCACCGCCAAATCGAGTGCGATCGGCCTGTATCTTATGGGCCCCACATTATAGGACCTTCACTACATGGTACTTATAGATAGGTAAGCGCCGAGGTGTTATACAAGTGCGCGTCGGCTGTTGTTATGCAGTCTTGACGTTTTTTGTCCTCAGTCAGACGGTAGAGCTGGGTGGGTTGCCGTCTGATTGCGCTCGCTTCGTCCCGATACGGTTCCCGAGTTCCCCGGATTTTTCTTTTCCCCTCCTCCACTACAAAATATAGCGCTCCATGCCCACGTCCGTAGCATGTCCACTAGGTAGACGTTACGTACGTATCTTGGGGACCCTCAACTCTGCTTACTTGGTGGAGGTGGTATCTAGATAGTCGTTGGAGCTTCTACACATTTAATATGCCGAAATGAGAAGACACCCGTTGTTGCTGTCCCCACATCCAGCTGTGTCCCCCGCGCTGTTGACTCGTAGGGCACGACAAACCCGGGCGGGTGAAAATGCAAGTGGCTTGCAGGAGAACACTCATGGGGATCCAATTCCTGGGACGAGGCTCCCCACTAATCTCTGGGCGTATGGCGTCCTATCTTGGTACGGCTGTATCTGCAGCTATATCATTTGTCAACGTATGCCTACTAGTAATTACCATTGCCGAATGAATACCGGCCATCGTTCTCCAATGGACTTTGCTGCTTGGCCAATTACAACTGAGGTGGGTTCTCTCACCTTTGCTCATGACCGGATTAAAACATCCAGACAGCATATAGCGTGGGTGGTGCCTGCATTCTCTCAGAAAACTCTGAACCCCCAAACCAAACCCAGCCCCAAGACGAATACCCCCATGCGCTTGTCCATTCTATCGCAGCATGCTGCATCATGTACGCTACTCTAGAAGCGGCGAGAACACGTAACGTGACTGGTCGTCAAAGCCAATCAGACACGTGCATGTTTGTAGGAACGAATCTCATGAGATGTTCTTAGCCATTCTGAACTATTATGGAATGATGGAGCAGTCATCAATCAGGGTCGACGGGAGCTCGAAGTCTGATGCTTTCCGGATGTGTTCTCGTCGCGGAGCGGACGCGCTTGCTGTCTTCGGGTCCCAAGCACCGTCAAATAAAAAAGCAAATTTCACGGAATGCCATTGGCCAATGTGCACGAACAACACCTGAACGACGGATGCGAAATATTGAATCGATCGCTTCATTCAGTACCCACTCAGAACCACCCACAAAATCATGGTTGACGAGTGCTTCCAATGATCGACTAGCCTTGTGAATTGTTTGGCCACTGTATATTCTTCGGCGGGCCGGCAATGTAACCTAGCCACAATTGCAGCCAGTGACGGAGGAACACAGGGTCTTTCTTGTTGGAGGCATCGAGGGTTGACTTTTATGTTGCATTGCATGTGCCGTCTGTTCATCTAAAGGTGTGATAGTATGCAGTGCAGCGATGGGCGGGCAAAAAAACGTACAGATCGAGAGGACGTATTTAATTAGCCAAGCGATACTGTAGGGCTTAAGGCTCTATTCGGCAACACTCCACTCAAGATGGCCTTCATGACTCGTCTCTAGCTGATGGATTGAGTCGAACACTAGGCTTGGTTGAGGAACTACTCGGCTTCAGCACGCCGTAACCGGGCTCAAGAGAAGATGCCTAATGCAGATGATGTATAGCACTGAACGAGCCATGGTAAACCGCGTCTAATGGATGGGTAGCAACCGGGTTGTGCCTTTTCAGCCTAGAAACCAAGTTTCAACCATATGAATTCTGGGGTTTGCTTCGATCGACATGGTCTGGTTGGTCAATGGCAATGAAGGATCTCTTGGGCTGCGGCCAACGTGTTTGGTATAACGTTCCTAGCAATGCCTCCTACTATCTACCTATACCAGAGTAGCATGCCTACTCCCGGTGAAGTAAGCTTTTTACGCACCGATTCGCGTCACGAACCGAGTAGCTGACTAGTTATTTCCCATTTGGAATAACTACGTTGATATAAGTGCGTGTTGATAGATACATATTATCGACGGCTCGACTCGTGCCGCACCGTCAAGGGGTCGAGGCAATGACCACATTCGTTACACATATCTGTGAAATCCAGACTCGCTTGTTGCAAAGGCTATTGAGCGGCAATACCCACCAGCCCCA
Organism: Xylaria palmicola; assembly: GCA_022385595.1. Lineage (NCBI taxonomy): Eukaryota > Fungi > Ascomycota > Sordariomycetes > Xylariales > Xylariaceae > Xylaria > Xylaria palmicola. The sequence continues at coordinate 291,060 of MU281336.1, read as the reverse complement.
ACGCTATTACGGATGAGTCTGTCGAATGAGCGTGTACTCTTGCTTTCCACAGCCGAGCGTCGTCGCAGTAAGCTCGTGAAGTCGGCTGAGATGATTGGGTCCTGCTAACAACTCCATCGAGGGGTAGACGACGTTGATGTCACGATGATTGATGGGACGTTGTCAAGGTCGGCGAACGGGGCGAAGTTGCATGCGGTGATTTGCTCGCCAAGTATATACAGATCAATGAGGCGAGCGCAGTTGGGAGAGAAGCGCCTGTCAACAGAGGTTGACGCGGGAGCAGAGCTCGGGCCACAGCAGAATCAGGAGATAGCGTGCCGATCTCGACGATTTTGGCCATTAGCGAGCTTGGTACTATTGACCGGGAACGTCCCCCGTTGTCCAACGGACTACAGGGTTACCCCCTGGCACTGACTATCTGTGCCCTGGCCCCTGATCGGCTAACCCCCCGCCCTCTTAAGACCCTGGTTGAGAGTCTCTGCTTGCGAGATCCTGATGGTGAGCAGACAGTGCCAGGTGCTGCTGCTCCGTTGGGCGGTACGTGGTACGACGTGCGTAGTTACATATTCTGACTACTGTGCTATCCTACGTATTCCATCAGCGTCGTGGGGCATGTAGGTGCCGACGTACCCCGTGGCGGCTATTGGGCCTGGAAAATAAGAGAGGCAACAGGCTGCGATGCTGTACCTAACTCCCTGGCGACAGAGAGCGTGGTCCTACGCCGCGAACTCGATCCCACCGGATTTCATACATGTTTTGCTGCAGCCCAGCGGACCAGCCGCAGATACCTACTAGCCCTGGCTGCCCGGAGGTCTAACCGTATAGGATCCCAGAATAGGTATCAACTTACTACCCACGTCTACCACATCGAGCGGTCAGGCATCGTTGCATGGTACCGGACAAGTAAGGTAATCTCACATTTGGCAGTGAACCAGTCCCATGCAAAGACATAGCGCACCCACAACCAGTTGGCATGTGGTTGGAAGCGTGGCGGGCTTGTTGCTGTGCGCTCGAGAGAGAAAGACAGGGGGAAAGGGTGACGCCCACTGTCAGGGTGGGTTGAGAAGATATGACACATTCATGGGTCGACAAAAAAACGAGTTGGACCCGGAGCACGTTGGGGTAGAAACTCTGCATCGTAGTCTTGCGCAAGATTTGCTGGCAACCGGACATATCTAGTAGGTATACCGTGGCATCACCAAGACACTGAACATCCAACGTGAACCCACATGATTCACCAGACGCCTGCTTGACAAGTGACAAGAGTGGTGTCCTGGTCAATATACTCACTGGTAAGTATACAAGTATATCGTCGCCTCGGAGTGTCGGAGTGTGCTCTTGGTCTTCTGGCGGCGTGCTGATGGGCCTGATGGGCCTGATGGGATACCGGTAGCGCGACAGGTAAGTCAAAGTGAGACTGACAAATCTGAGAGATGAGCAGTATCACGCTAGAGATGGGCAAGTGGCTCGTAACTGCCTGGGTCCGGGTCGGAGAGGCAAAGCCCTGGGACAGGCAAGTTCAACCCTGGAGCTTAACCGGGGCTATGCTGGGACTGTTCCGCTTCGTTGATGGGCCGACTTTAGCGTGGCGAGCGGGCGGTCACAGTCCCCAAGCTTGGGCTGGGGCTCCCCCAAGGTTGGCCGTCAAGCTCACTATGGCGACGTGCTGGTATGTATACTTGTAGGGATGGGCCTACCAGGTGGTGGGCCATCACGCTCAAAGGGGCTAGACGGGTAAGGCCGGACGGGTCCCGCCTCTCGCGCACCCTGCTGGTAGCAGGTGCGTCCTACGGCTACATAGTACATGGTATGCACTATAGTCACTATAGGACATAGTAGTACGTAGTGTCTGGAGTCTGGACAGGGGGCGTGTGCGACAAGCTCCAGTCCGTCCGGCACTGTCTTAGGGTAGCAGTGGCACTTGGATACATGGTACGTCCTCGCTCTACTCGGGTGCTCGTACGGAATACCTTACGACCGTCGCTTTTGCTTCTCGGAGACGCAGCCGACTAGACTTGACCAGGGTCATCTGCAAGGCGAGTGGTGGGTAGCTGCTGTACGTACACGTCTGGCGAGTTTCTTATTATTGCCTTTAGGTACGGCATTCGTTTCTACTTCCCTCCTCCTCGCACGTACCTAACGTCTAAGACACTCGCCCACTATATTACCTCACGATTTACGGCGGCCACTTACAGCGGCTACTCGCTTCGGAAAGAGCGTCTATTTTGAGTCTTCGAAGACACGCAGAGCACACGCAGGCACGCCCACGGCTGGGAGCAGACGAGCCACGAGCCACGCGCCAAGCGCCACGAGGGAGGATACAGAGAGAACAAGAGAGTCGGGAGAGAGAGAGAGAGTGATAGAGAGAGACCGAGAGAGACCGAGAGAGACCGAGAGACAAGAGGCCGAACTTTCTATTTATTCGACGGGACGGGCAGCTGAGCCACGCGAGACGCATGAGGTATGCTATTACACCACTTTCCCGGCCCCGTTGCTCTTCCACGAACCACGTCAAACTGCAAGGCGGGCATGGCAGCACGCATCATGGAGCACCCCTCCCGTGTAATGCGACGAATTCTCTTCGAGGCGTCTGCCACCACGTCCGCATCGAATCTGCATTTCTTTTCCACTGCCGGTGATCTGCCCGACGGGAGCTGGACGCCATCCCTCCCAGGGACGTCATGTTGTCGCTAGCTGGCTTTCTCCAGTCTCAGTCCCGCGTCCGCACCTTGTGCCTCCCTTCATTCCATCATACCGCAGTCTCTTATCCTTCGCGACTCTGCTAGACAACAAACAACGCAACACCAAGCCTTATCACTCGCAAACTAACCATTGTTCACGCCCATAGAAGTCTTCTGCTATATCAGAATCAATCCGTGTTTCTTCGCCTACCTTTGCCACTATTAGCCTTGACGAGTTGAGTGTACACGGCACTCAAGCTAGCCCAGTGGGCGAGTTGAGCTGACGGTCTCGTTGACGGGAACTGAGGCGACAGCAGTTGGATTGGGACTTGTCGACCGTATCAATTGGTCCTTCCGAAGAGCTGGCTGCATTTTGCCACCAAAATAGCTGCTCCGCCGGTGCTAGCACGCAGGATCAAGCCCCATGGTGCTTCACAATTCACATTCGCAGCAACTATGATGCTGGACATGCAGCCTGTGCGATCGAGCCTGCAAGTCGCGCCCCTTGCGCTCACCAGAAGTCGTTCCGGCTCTTTGAGCACCAGTTCGCAAGATGAAGGGGTTGCCAGCTCTGCAGCGAGTATCTACGCGCAGTCACAGATAACGCCACCTTCGACACCGAACGAGTCTCAGGAAGACCTGGTTTCACAGCCTGCTCCGCCGCCACCCCCAGTATTCTACAATTTTCTTCGAGCATTCTATCCGTTTCAGCCGGCCTGTACCGTAACAGACTCGACAATCACGCTGCCATTAAATGAGGGCGATGTGGTATTAATTCATTCAATTCATACAAATGGATGGGCTGATGGAACCTTGCTGGCGACGGGTGCGAGGGGTTGGCTACCCACAAACTACTGCGAAGCATATGACCCAGAAGAGATGAAGAATTTATTGAAAGCCTTGCTGAACTTTTGGGACCTTCTTAGGAGTACAGTCACAGATGATCAAGATATTTTTGAGAATCAGGAGTTCATGAAAGGGATCATCGCCGGCGTGCGGTATCTTCTCGTGAGTGATACCCTCTCATTCAAACATTTAGCGACTCAATACTCATATCTCCCTTTAGGAACGCACACACTGTTTGACGCGTGAAACCCCTACCATTCAGAGAAGTGATAGCCTTCGGCGAGGCCGCAAGGGTCTACTCTCTGAATTATCTTTGCTAGTAAAAACTGCGAAGCGCTTACAAGGAATGCTCAGATTCTCAGCGCAATTTACTGACGAAGCCAACGATGTCATTGACGAGATGATACTAAAGGCGTTCAAAGTAGTTGTTAGGGGCGTACGATTTCTTGACCTCTTGGAAGAGGATCGACGCACCCGGGCGCCTGCAGTGACAGTTATGGCAACAGTCATGGAAGAATCGTTTGTTCCACCAACGCCACCTGCAGAGACAGCAAATTTTGGGCAAGGCGCCGAGGAGGGGAGCAACGCAAGTTGCCAGACGAGTATGGACGAGATGCCGATTGGGACACTAGGTGAGGCGGCACAGATTAGTGAATCAACACCTCACCGTTTGTCGTGCATCCAATCACCGACAAACGCACCCGGTAATCGAATGTCTCAGAGGCCCATACAGGCGCATAATCGACTTTCCGCAAGTATAACACACAGGGTATCTTTTGCCGGCTGCTCACCTTCAGCACAACCACATAACTTGGTCTCAGAACAACTCAGCTCATGCCACGACACATTCTTATCGCACCTGAGCTCTTTGATTGGTCGACTTCGTCTACAGTCATTGTCGCGATCGGAATTCGCCCTGGCTATCAAGCTGTCTACGACTTCTGGTGGAGCACTCTGGGCTGTGGTCAATGTTGTGTGCGACCAGAACACCATCGTCGTAGAGTCATTGGAAACTGCTCGTACCGCCATGTTTGATCATATCTGCGACCTAGTCTCCTCTGCGCGAAACATATTGACAGCCTGTGATGTGGAGGCCGAACATGTCGTCATGCCTCAGGATGATGCTCTTCAGCATGCAGCTATCCACTGCGTAAAGACAGCCGGCGAGTGTGTCGCGAGAACCAAATGGGTTCTTGAGAGGATAGGCGATTTCGAATTTGAAGTTCAAGAAGCCGAACTGGGTCTTGATCTTAGTATGTTTGAAGTAGCATCAGAGAGCCACCCGCGGACTCCGGAGAGGACGAGTGTCATAGATTTGAAAACATCGCCAGTCTCTCCAGTGGCAACCTCACTGCATCTGTCGATGGATAAGCCATTGCCCGACATTCCACCGACCGCGTCAGAAGCAGAAACATATGTCGTCACAGAAGTTTCCCCTCCATCGTCCCGGTCTCAGTCTGTCGCTACTATTTCGAGCCCCCCGATTAATGTGTCGTCTGTGCCACTATCGCGACCGTTGCTACAGCCTCTACCAAAGCTCAGTACGGCCCTGTATACGGAAGAGTCATACAGTCCTACAGAGATTTCTCACGATATTGAATTACATGGATCTTTTAGGTCGGATACGGGGACTGCAACGAGCTCTGGAACAAGTAGCTCGTATCTCAGTCGTGACTCAGAGTCTAGCGCAATGTCCCAAACGTCTACTCGTGCCACTACCCCCGACAGCGCTCAAGCGCCCAGGAACCAACCCTCGCTATCTGATCTAAGCACCACAGGTAGCACCGCCCTCACTGAAGAGGTCGAAGAAGTGGAAGCAAGGTTGCTCGAGAAAACATTTATACATGAGCTCATGTTCAACAAAGACGGCCAGGTGGTTGGAGGTTCGCTACCCGCACTAGTAGAGCGTCTCACAACACACGAAACAACACCCGATGCAATGTTTGTATCTGCTTTCTACCTTACATTCCGCTTATTCTGCGCCCCAAGCAGACTAGCTGAAGTGCTAATTGAGCGCTTTGACTACGTTGGTGAATCGTCGCCTACTATTTCCAGCGCTGTTCGCTTACGCGTATACAATGTTTTCAAGGGTTGGTTGGAATCTCACTGGCGAGAGTCGACAGACAGTGAAGCGCTGCCCTTAATTGCGCACTTTGCCGAGTTCAAGCTTGGGTTTATTATCCCTTCAGCTGGTAAACGCCTTACAGAACTGGTTCAGCGCGTCACCTCTGTAGATAGCCTGACGTTGTCGCGTCTAGCTTCTTCCGTAGGCAAAGCAAACACGTCCACAGCTACATTTATACCTGCCGACGTTGCTCTTCCGACCTCCATCTTCTCCAAGGGTCATCAAAGCCTACTCAGCAACTGGAAAATGGGTGGTAGCTCGCCTTCAATTCTAGACTTTGACTCAACCGAACTTGCGCGGCAAATCACCTTGAAACAAATGTCTATCTTTTGCTCTATCAAACCTGAGGAATTGCTCGGGTCTCAATGGATGAAGAACGGTGGAATTGATTCCCCTAATGTCAAAGCTATGTCTGGATTCTCTAACGACCTTTCTAACTTGGTCGTGGATACTATTCTACAGTACCCCGAAGCTAAAAAACGGGCCGCCGTAATCAAGCATTGGATCAAGATAGCACACCAATGTCTCGAGCTGAACAATTACGATGGCCTCATGGCTATTATCTGCAGCCTCAATAGTTCGATCGTCAGCCGCCTGCGAAAGACTTGGGACCTTTTAAGCCATAAACGCCGTGAACTTTTTAGGTCCCTCCACGCTATCCTCGAGCCAGCCAACAACAACAAGGTACTTCGAGCGCGGCTTCAGGGCCATGTACCTCCTTGTATTCCATTCTTAGGCATGTTTCTCACGGACCTGACCTTTGTTGATATCGGCAACCCAGCCACAAAGCAGCTTCCCAGTGTTGGCCTCCTTGGGCAAGGCATGACCGTCATCAACTTTGACAAGCACAGCCGCACAGCAAAAATCATTGGCGACTTGCAAAGATTTCAATTACCTTACAGGCTTACCGAAATCCCAGACATGCAAGAATGGCTTCAAGCCCAGATCACTCGAATGAAGGAGCTAGATCAGGGCAATGTTCAAGTCAGCTACTATCGAAAGAGCGTCCTTCTCGAACCAAAAGAGACCATGTTACGGACTCCGATTGAGGGACCAACACCAACAACACAAGTAAAAGCCGATATTTTCGGTTGGATATCCCGAGACCGACACAACAACCACACCGCCGTCGCGATATAGATGGAACCATATCTATGCATATATTATAGCGATCTTGAAACCCGCGATTCGCGCCCACCACTCCCCAAAAACAGCATTGCATCCTTGTACTTCCTCTTTCACCATATCTATGATACCCATATCCTTTTTTGTTGTATGCACGCTATTCATGAAGCATTTTTGGATTTACTGTAGGGCGGGCAGGCATCAGTAACCATCTACTTATATTCGCGTCAAATATCGGCTTATAGAGGTGACATCACCTTGAATAGCCCTCCTATTTACCGTTACCGACATTTCCATCATGAGCATGTATATCTTTTATTCACCCAACTTCGCATCTGTTCCCGTATGACGGCATTGGAGAAATGCGTAAGCTCCCCCTAATCCTTTACATCCTCCTTATCGGGCTTGCTTGCCGGTAGGATGAGAAATCACCACTGCGCCACGAGCGTCAGCATCTCATGATGCGACTTGGGAGCAGCAACTATCGCTCATGCTTCCAAATCGTGTATTACGGTTCTTCTTTTTCTCTTTGCAGCCACGTCTGGCATTGCCGCGAAAAGTTGGAACATTGAGTAGGGTTCATGAAAAAGCAAGATCACCATCGGGCTAGGAATCCTCCTGGGGAATTGGTAAAATAAAAAGCAGGTATTGCTATCGGTGGTCTTGTTTAATTAATTGTATCTCATGAAGGCGGGGAGGCTTGCGCTGGGTTTTCTGTCTTTGTAACCAGGATCGGATGGGCTGATGGGATTGGAACCCAATGAACGGACAGACTTTGTATTCACGGCTCACGCCTCACTGCGCTTGCTACAGCATTCACCTGCCGGTCCGCTGGGACGAATGGAACGAATTGAATTGATTAGGTTTGGATCCGGTGTACAGGATAGCCAATTGAATAATCCTTCCGTTCCAAAATCTTGTGCCTTGGTTTTCGTGCCTTTGCCCTGCCTGCCTCGTGTCACCGTGAATGCTGCCGGCTTGGTTGTCAGGTGTCAGTATCGGGCCGCAACGCACGCCATGCTACACTCACGCCCTGTCAATTGAGATGAGATCATCGCTGAGACCTATGCGGCTCTGTTCTTCGGAGTTGCTGGACGAGCAGGCCCGAATCATTCTTCTAGGTGAACAGGGACTAAATACTGGGTTGACTTGCTGCTCCATGCGTCTCTGAATGTGACACGTCGACGTGACAAGCATGCAGAATCTGTATGCCCAGCCTGGCTGGGCGGCTACATATGACAGAGCTATGCCGATGTATCAGATGTATATACATTTGCACACCATATGTGCCCTCTATCTAGATCGAGTCTACATTGTCAGTTGATCAGTTACGAAGTGGACACTCATTCCTCAGACAGGGGAAAACGGCTAGGCTGAGATGCTTGCTTCGTCTCTGGCTCGTAGTAGGAGAGACTTCGGCCATGTGTGCGAGGAGCCCCAGCTAAGAGGATGAAGGGTGGAAACAAAACGATTGAGTAAATATTACAGTGGAAGGTATGATTTGAAGGGAGGACCCAGGCAGGCAAGCTGCCACCTTCCATAAGGAGTTATGTTCTGTTCCCAGAGCCTGCCGTGAAAACGAAACACAATTGGACGTAATCTGGAAAGGACGGGTAGTATCTAGGCGTTGTGACACCACATCACTGGTTTTCTTTCTCCATCGCATTCAACTTCGAAGTACGGACGGGTCCTTTCTTCCGGGCTGTGATGCTACCTGCAAGAGTTTATGCAGTTGGCCGGCAAACCCCAACTTGCCATTCACGAGGCAGTGTTGCTCACTCTCTGGCCGCGAGAACGATGCTGGTTACGTTAGTAGAACAACGCTGCTGGGTTTTTTTTGGCAGGGTAACTGTGGAATATGTATAGTTTGCGTGGGATGTAGCCTTGAGTGGCTTGTTGAAATTCTCTCGGGTGTTCTCTTGTGCCATAGGTCCATGTGGTGATGCGGATGGCTAGGATGTGGTGAAAACGAATGGGCCGCCACATCTAAAGCGTGCCTCGCATTATTTTACAGGGCGGAGAAAGCGCCTCCGAGCCTTGCTAATTCTATCACCATCTGTAATGCGGTCTAATCTAGTAACGGCGAATCGATACAAAGGTCTAATATCGCAATGGTGGGTGTTGAAGCAACCAGGTACGGGTCGATCATAACAACATAGCAACTACTATACTATTAGCTCAACTCGGCATAAGTAGGCATGCCTGCTATAAGGAAACCGAACGTCATCAGACGTGTATAGAGCCCCGGAAAGCTTGGAATCGGCTGAAGGCGTTGTTGCCGAATCGGGTGGGGTCGAAAATACGACGGTAGGGTGGTGATGGAGGCGACGGCGACGGCGACATCCGGGACAGACATGCGGGGACAACCAACACCCGACATGCAATTCCGCACCAACAGCGTCAAACCAGTCTCCCCCCTCCGACCTCGAAATCGGCGCACAGCATTCGACGGACAGTGAGACACACACACAATGGTCATCTCGTATTGACCTCGACAGGTGATGTCGTGGAACCAGTGCTCATCACTGCAGCTCACTCTTGTAATGCACGACAAAGGCTCGCACGGGCGCCCTACGCACCCCAATGGTGTCGGGAATTGGACCGCTGTAAGCGTAGCGGTGGCGATGGCCTCGAGTCGAAGTTGCAACCTTGCGTTGAGGCTCGAGTTGGCTCGCTTTCAGCTGGTGGCGCCTCGTCTGAAGCGTGCATGTAACCTCACCACGTCTCTCTTTGTAGGTATGAGAGCTTACAGCTTACCTTACATGATACGTGCTTCAAGCGACGGAGCCCTACAATGCGCTAAGACCATAACAGGAATAGCTTGTTCTAGAAAAAAAAAAACCCCTGTACTATGTATAACCCCGATGTGGCACATGTCGCGAGGCCTACCTTAGCCTACCAACGTGGGGAACAGGCTATCTAGTGGGTGTGGGGTTTGGCGGTCCAGTCTGGATCATATGGTACCTGGATCTTGGGGTCCTTTGTTAGTTCGTGGGTAGAGTTGAGTATATCCGGTACTTAGATCTTGGGAACAAAACAGTGAGACTGGATTGTTCCAGCGCTATACGTAAACCTCGTAGAGCAGAGCCCGAATCAGCCGCATTCCACTCCCCGCTGGTTGTCTGATTGACTCGCTCAGCTCTGGAATCTCACCCTGCCCAGGGTGTTCGTCGGCATTAAGTCCATTCCCCACGGTCATCTCTAAACGGCGGCCAAGCACTGAAATCTTACGGAAACAGACAGGACCCGCAACGCTCATCAGGTCGGCCCAAGTAGCTGGAAATGCAGCTATTAGATACGGTAGGCTGGATAGTTAGTCATCTAGAACCTCAACTTCGTCGAGAGTAGCAACTGTGGCTTTCCTGGTAGACCTACGACAGGCACCGAGAGGCTGCTGGCGGCGTCGGGCCATATGCACCGTATCTCTTGAGTGAGCATGCATTGAACTTTGTAGGATCACAGCTGCTCGGGGCTGACGGGGATTAAATCTTCACTGATGCTACCTTGTAGCTTACCTGAGCTGAGATAGATAGATAGCAGAGCAACAGAATCCGGGCACACACAAGATTGCCATCATCTCCGGCTCACACATAGGAAGCTTATACCCGCACAGAGCACAGAGCGCCAGCACCAATAACATGTCTGTACATAGTATGCTGTAGGTGCATGTCTGTGTCTGTAGGCTGTATGCATAGTGATGTTCTGGCGTCGTGAGCATCCATGCCCCGGGCCATTACTACACCTGTCGACGGCTTGGAGGACTTGTCGTGGGGTGGGAGTGCATGGGCAACGTTACATGCCTGCATACCCAGGTCGGTACGTAGACGATCAGCACAGCAAGGCAGGAAGGAAGGATATGATACAGCTTCACCCTTGCAGTTCGTAGGGGAAAAAGAGTACCGGAGGCAGGCACTATGTCGACGGCTGATTGTGTTTGCCCCCGCAGTCGGCCCACTACCGAATCCCATGCTGGCGACATCCCTGCCTCCTTCCTGTTTGCTTGTCCTTCCTCGGGCGTTAGCTGGCCAATGACACGGCCGGCCGACGGAGCGGGTGGGAACCCGTCTTGTGACTTGACCACGCCAGCCAATCATGGAGGCGTACCTTGGCATAATCGGCCCGCTACTTATCGGCTTTCAGACGGTGATATCTTTACCACCCAATTTCAAGATTATTGCTCGACGTTCGAACAGCTCGACCGAGTCTTGGTGCGTGATCGTTCATTGTACGTTAGGTAGTTTTAGCTGATCCTGATCCTGATCCAGCAAACAACCCCTCCTGAAACTGAATCAAGGGAAGATAGACGGCAATTTGACAGGCCTCGGTCGAGCTACACCTATGATAAGTACGTAATCGAAAGTTCGGGAATCCCTGGGGCTGCAGCGAGATAATGGAAGGATTGCAGATTTGAGGGAACACGAACGGGAGAGGTGCGAGTGCTGGATACGAGCGACACCGGCGCCACCAATTATTCCCGCCCCGGATGAACTGCCCGCAACACGGATTCCTCAGGCGGTGTCAATTGGTGTCAATCGCGTTGCTACCTATCCAATCCTTTGAGTATCACATGCCACGAATCTAACTAGATACATCGTAGCACTTACCATAATCCACGGCCACACCGGTGCGTGTTCGCTGGCGGCATCCCTCCTCCCCATCAAAGAATAATGGGAAAGGGGAAAAAGGGCTTGGAAGGGTGATTGTCACGTAGCGAATGCTGTACCACCACCCCGTTGTAACCGTGTGGCGCATCCGGGGCGCCTTGGTACGTGCGCTCGCGTCCCAGCTGCTGGCACGTTCACATGGGCCGGCTGCCATGAGATGCACATGCACTGACCCGTCGCTGCGGTCTCCAGGCGCCGCACCCCGGCCGACTGCTACCATCCGTGAGCAGACCGGAGGTTCAGTGCTACGTACTATCTGCGAGTTGACGACGCCTGCTCGACAGTGTGACGGCTGAGTTTTTTATCTCACACAACGTACGATGCTGGCCTTCGGCAAAAGAAGCACAGGATAAATTAGATAAACTGGGCTCACGGCACACACAAACGGGCCCCGCCTTGGGTTTGTGGTAGGTCCTGTAGCAGATTTGTAGACTTATAAGAGCAAAGGAGCGTCTGGTACAACTATGATCCCGGACAAGGTACCGTACAAGCAAGGTGGCACCTCGACCACGCCAGCATTGCTCGTCCTGGTAACGTAGGTAGGTAGGTGAAATTAAGATACGTAAGTACAAACCCAGGGCGTTTTAGCGGGCTTCGCGCACGCTTCCTTCCCCATTCCGCTATGGCTCGGCCGGGGTAGGTTTGGCGCGAGCCACCCGCATCTCCTGCTGCTAGTGCCAGTCTAGGTCAGATAGGTCCCCAGGTGCCGCCTCGCTTTGTCTTTGTCTACAAGAGGTACGGGCCTACGATAATAATAGTAGGCCCTGCCCATGCACGCATTCATTTATTAAGTCCCCTTCTCTTCCTCCCCGTCGACCAGTCTCCGGTTCTCCCCTACACGGCTCGAGCGTCAATTCACCCGTCACGTGGCACTGCTCTTCGCCATAGCTAGAAGGTTAGTCGTCCCGATCCGCATGTGTATGTGTATGCGTATGCGTATGCGCATGCCACATCTGCATGCCGGATGAATCTTAGACACGCCGTCTGCGATGTCCCGGTGGTTCAAGGAAACAAGCTAGGCCTGTCTCCCAGCAACGCATGCATACATCCCTGGATGGGCTGACCTTGTCTCAATCGGAATCTCAATCAGAATCAGAAACGAGCAATGCTAACTGATATTGTTGCAGGCGCCGGCTGCACTCTAAACCTTCTTCGTGGGGCCAAATCACTGCCGACCTGGTCTACGGTGACCTCACGTACCGGCACAAACCCTGAAAATGTCCGACAAGGAGAAAGGAGTCTCCCGGACGGGCACCTCGTCCTCCGACGCAGAGGCTCCCCCTTACACCGAAGCCGTCACCACCGCTCGTCCTCCAGGATGGATGTACAAGGGCGTCAAGCTCCCCGGTTGCAAGGAGATCTGGTATGCCTCTCCCAAGGCTCAACTGCTCATGGTGTCCTTTGTGTGCTTCCTGTGTCCCGGCCTATACAACGCGCTAGGTGGTCTTGGTGGCGGTGGCCAGCTTAACCAGACCGTCCAGGCTAACGCCTCCACCGCGACATACGCCGTCTTCGCTGTTGTCGGTTTTTTCTCCGGTTCTTTCGCCAACAAGCTCGGTATTAAGATCACCCTCTCACTCGGCGGCATCGGCTATTCTATCTACTCAGCCAGTTTCCTGTGCTACAATCATACCAAGAATGAGGGCTTCGTCACGTTCGCCGGTGCCTTGCTAGGTTTCTGCGCTGGCCTTCTCTGGACTGCCCAGGGCGCCATCATGATGGCCTACCCCCTGGAAAAGTCGAAGGGTCGATACATCAGTTCATTCTGGGTCATCTTCAACTTTGGTGGTGTTATTGGTGCCTTGATTGTGCTTGCCCAGAACCTTCATAACAACACTGGAACCGTGAATGATGGTACCTATTCTGCCTTCATCGTTCTGATGTTCATCGGGGCCGTCTTGGCGCTATTCCTCGTCAATGCCGACAGTGTGATTCGCGAAGATGGCTCCAAGGTCATTATCATGAAGGAGCCCACTTGGCAATCTGAGTTCTACGGTCTTTGGGAATGCATTCGTCTGTCTCCCTGGGTTGTTCTCCTCTTTCCCATGTTTTTTGCCTCGAACATTTTCTACACATATCAGCAGAACGGTGTCAACGGATCTCATTTCAACCTGCGAGCTCGTTCCTTGAACTCTCTGCTGTACTGGCTCGCTCAGATTTTGGGTGCCCTGGTGTACGGCGCCGCCCTCGATATCCCTACCGTTCGCCGCTCTGTCCGTGCCAAGGCTGCTTTGGTCTCTCTGTTTATCCTGACCTTCGCCATCTGGGGAGGTGGCTATGCTTTTGAGAAGGATCAGCCGCCCCGAAGCGTCACCTCCAACCCTGATTACGAGAAGTTCAAAATCGATTTCACTGACCGTCGTTACCTTGGCCCCGCCTTCTTGTACATTTTCTACGGCTTTTACGACGCCTGTTGGCAAACTTCCATCTACTGGTACGTGGCTGGTCCCTTGGCTCCGAAGTGGTGCTAAATTGCTGACTCAATTCTACAGGTGGATGGGCGCTCTTTCCAACTCCGGCCGCAAGACTGCCAACATGGCTGGTTTCTACAAGGGTATCCAGTCTGCCGGCGCTGCTGTCTTCTGGGCTCTGGATGGGAGGAAAGTCTCGTACCGTGTCTTGTACGGTGTTACTGTAAGTAAATGGTCTCTCACTTCACCCTGGTTGTGCGGGATGACTAATGATGCGCACAGTTCGGTATCTGTGCTGTTTCCATCCTCATTGCTGCGCCGGTTATTTGGCTACGCATTAAAGATACAACTGACCTTGAGGAGGACTTGAAGTTCAGTGATGAGACAATTGAGGAGGTCGCACCCACTGCCGTGCTTGAAGAGAAGCGAGCGGCCGTTGCGGGGGATGTGTGATGAAACAAGGACCGCTTATTGAAGCCTCGGTTGCCTTTTTGCATTTTTACGTTTTAAAATTATAACGTAGTCTAATAGTCGTTGACTGAGTAACCGTCGGTCGCTTGCGGGAACGAGGACGCGCCGTGGTGAGAGTTAGAATGGTTTTTTTCGAACAGTGATACCCTAAATTGCTTTGCAGACTCATGACCATGTGCAAAAATGATTGTGACGCATCATGAACCCGGCTGGGACTCGTTGCGTGATCCCCTTACTCACGCTGCTTCAGTTACGTCCCACCCTGGGAGGAGTTAAATGTCAGGCATCAATTTACTAGTAGGTAACTTTATACCAATTAAAAACCATAGAACTTTGCTGCTGAGTCTGGTACCGAAGATAACCGAGTTCGACAGTTGCGGGGTTATGCAACGTCCACGACGAGCCATGCTTACACGACCTAGTCGCAACAGATGGCAGACTTCATCACGTATATAAATGCTATGGCCAAAGGTGCGCAGGTCTCTTGGTGGGAGCGAGCTGGCCGACTTGGTCGAGAAGCTGATTTTTTAACAGGCTAAGGCTCTCGAGTGTTCAGTTTATTTTTAAAATGAAACAGCGGCATCCTGTGTTGGCCGCAATATCGTTTTCTCCCTAGGATGTTCGACTTTTTCCGTTAATATTTTTTTTTTTTAAATTTGGCTTAGCATCATTACAACATTATGGTTACGTCTAACAGCGCTATAGATCATACAGCGTACTGTACAAAAAGGCTGGAATTGAATTGTTGTAGTTAATATCTACACTGGTCCAATCAACCACCTAGGAGAAACTTAAGCTAGGTAACAATAGTGCTCGCATCTCTGCCAACAGCGTGCCCAGAAAGGAGTGTTCCATCGCAGAGGTAGTTCAGGTGTGTGGGGACGCCCTCAGTTTCCTCGCTCCAGTTCCCCGAGAAAAACAAACTCAGCCAGAGCAGTAGCCGGACTTGGTGGGCTCGCAGCCCCCGGCGCATCCATTGTACATCTGACAGGGGTGCTCGGCGTCGGTGCAGACGTTCTTCAGCGTCGCCGTGTCGCCGTAGTTGGAGTTGATGCCGACGACCTCACCGCCGTCGCGGGCGGTGACGCCCTCGACGTAGACGTTGCGCTGGCACTGGGACTTGCACTAGAGAGAAGGGGGGGAAAGAAAAGAGATTGGTCAGCTTCATTGCCTGCGGCCAGGGGAGGGGAATGGGAAAATGGGATAACCTACGTTTCCGCAAGACCGGTAGACCTTGCCGTAGTCCTCGGCGTAGAAGTTGATGATGTTGACGGTGCCACAGCCGTTGTGCTGGATCACCTTGTCCTCGGCGTGGTAGGCGCCGCCGCCGATGATCCAAGTCTCCTGACCCTTCTTGTCTCCTTTCTACAAGAACGGTTAGAAGAATTCGTTTGCAATTCATCTTGGGGGGGGGGCAACCCCCCCCCCCCTCCCCCTTAAGGTAAATTCTTTCAGATCATTGGTTGCGGGGCTGATGCTTACGATAGTTATGGCGTCCTCGCAGACGTCCTCGAACCAGACGAACTCGAGGGTGCAAGCCCCGAGACAGTGGACGCCCTCCTTCTGATTCTTCCCGATGATTACGTTTTTGAGCGTGGCGCCGGCCTCGAGATGGAAGACGGCATCGGCGTCACCTGTCACTCGAGCATCAGCTTGAATTGCTTCCTCCTGTTGTTTCCAGGGCACAAGTAGTATCGGGCGATGACTACTAACCTCCCTCGCCGCTGTTGCAGGCACCGGAACCGCGGTCGTACTTGACCCAGCCGGCATCGAACGTCTGCCCAGCCTTGATCACCATCGGGGCGCTGAGGGTCTTGGTTCCTGTGGACTTCGGCACGCCGCCTTCGTAGCCCAGGCAGGCCAGGGCTGCCGGGACGGCGGCGGCGAGGGCCAGGAGCTTACTAGGGGACAACATGGCAGATTCTCTCCGTTGAATACGCGTAGGGACGGCGATATCACGTGTCGGGATGACTGTTGTCTATGAGGAGGACTGGTGCGGCGAATTTCTCATCTCCGTTTGTCGGTGGCGGCGTCATGTCGTCCCCTTTATAAGAAAACAGCAAAAAGGGCTTGACGCTTCGGAGCACTCGGCTACTAACAAGGTGCAAATTAAAGGACATTAAGTGTATTTCTCATTAGTGGAACAACTTCAATGTGTTTCACCATTCTACGTATCTCGGTAGTGTACAAGTAGTGCCACCCTTTCTTTAGTTCGTCGGTAAGTAGTACTTCACTTAGTATCAATTTGTGGGCGATGGACCTTGAACTCCTGAGCGAGCACCTTCGTATACCTGTTAGATAATGGATGGGGCACGGAAGCTCTGTTAGGTAAACGACTTTCCGTTTTGGGACGGCTGCTGGCCTCTGGTTGGACGCAGCTAACTCGTCCCGTCCTCCGGATCGCTCTTCAAGCGTACTTCCCAGGCACCGCAGGTATGCTTTGCCAGGTTCCTGTCATGCGTACGACTGCCGTCAGAGGTGCGAAAATCATCATGGACGGCTCTAGGAAGCGGATTGGACGCTTCCTCCAGCCGGGTGTCTTGGCTCAGACGACTTGGCTCAGAGCCGGACACCACCGCCCAGTATTTACTCCGTCTTGGCTACTTGGCCCGTGCTCGTATTCACTATGAAAAATGTCCTATAGCCCTAGACTACGAGCTTCTTGCCAAAACGTGATTGGTGCGAAATGGTGCTTCGCTAGTTCGGCGGCGAGTGAAACAAACAAACCACTGGCGGCCACCAAAGGATATTAAACATCGCATATTGGCCCAATGTCAATAGGACGATGGTATACGTAGACGGCAAGGAGGTAGAACCCATCTCCGCCAGCACCGGAGGATCATGTTTTGGCGGCGGAGTGTTTTTGAGATTCCGCCGTGGCATACGAACCGGAGCGACCCCGACCCGTATGGGAATAATTCCAGAGAGAAAAAAAGGGGGTGAGACTCGAGGCTGGTCTCTATCTATACATAGTTATTCTAAATGAATCATACAACCATTATTCTCATTAATATTAAACAAACATAGGGGACCGACCGATGGATCACCACGCATGGCCGTGGCTATGATGCTGATAATGGTCCGGCACGGGAGGCGCAGGCATCTCGTGATAATGATGGCCACGCATCTCGTGGTGTTCTGTGCCCGCCCCGACATGCCAGCCCATATTCTCCGCCGTGCCGCCCATTTCCTGCAAGCCGCCCCGCGGGCTCTCGTAGCCCATCATCTCCGAGGGCACAGAGGGCGATGCGCCTCTGAGTGACGGACTGAGGCTACTATTATACCCCGGGATGCTGGGCGTCGACGTAGGCTTCCCCATGTTTTCCATGGAACGCGCTAGAGCCGCCGCTCGTTCCGTGTAAGACACCTCGCGGCTGTCGAGGTGGGAATATCGGTTCGGGGGAGATGGCGGCGGCGGCGGCATCCACTCCGTCACCGCGGGCGCCGAGGTTGGATCACGGCTGTTGTCGCCGGATGTCGCCGACTTCGCGCGGCGACGTTTTCCGAGCGCGAAGAACACGAGCGCGC
Source organism: Xylaria palmicola (assembly GCA_022385595.1). Lineage (NCBI taxonomy): Eukaryota > Fungi > Ascomycota > Sordariomycetes > Xylariales > Xylariaceae > Xylaria > Xylaria palmicola. The sequence continues at coordinate 273,209 of MU281336.1, read as the reverse complement.
CCAGCAATGCTATAGCGGCCGCGCCTGCACCAGCTCCGATACCAGCCTTTGCCCCAGTGCTGAGCTCACTCTGTTTGCCTGTGTTGGCAGGAGGGGTGCTGGAACCAGTTGGGGCGGCTGTGGTAGGTCTCGCAGACGAGTCATCACCTCTCGAGGCCGTCGTGGGGACACCCGTGACCACCTGTAGACCACTCGCACCTCCGCCATCGGCCACGGGGGTCCCCGTGACAGCTTCACCGTCCCCGGATCCGGTGACGCCGCCTACGAAGGTCGTCTCAATAACGATATCATTTGAAGGCTTCGTGGTATCCGGATCGGTCGGTCTGGATGTAGTGAAAGAGTCGGGCGATGGTGACGTGGTAACTTGAGTGGAAGTTACGACCACGGTCGACACAACCGTCGTGGTGCTCTTCGCATCCCTGAAGAGGGTGGATGTGATCGTCGAAAACAGCGTCGACATGGAGGCCACCTCGGAAGCTACGGTGCTCGTTTCGATAATGCCACTGCTATACGTGTCCCAGACGAAAACGAAGTCGTAAATGTACGAGGTAACATCCCTCTTCTGTAACAAACCAATGTTTCCGAGGCCAACGCGAAGTGCTTCGAGTCCATGAGTTGCCATAGGGGCAGGGGGGGTAGGGGGTGCAGGACGGTTTCTCCTTTCCACGGGGTATTCAGCTCTCTTATAGTTTTCCGGTAGAAACCTCTTGGCTATCTTCGTTGAAGTGATATAATTCGTAACAGTTGCAATGTCAACGTTGTCTCGTGTGACTGTACTCGTCACAAACTTGGTCGTGACGCCGAGATTCGTAGCCACGGTGGTATCGACGATAGTCGAAGTGTAGTAGATTACCGATGTCAAGGTGGTGGTGACCGTCACGCTCTCGACTAAGAAGGCCCTATTCCATTCATTAACAGAGAAACATGTGCACCGGGAGGGAGGTACATACGGATCTCCAACACAGCCATCCGGCGTACACTGCGTCCCTTTAACACAACAGCCCGTTGGCGAGGAATCACAGCAGAAGCTCGTGTCCTCGTAGCAGCAACCCCCCGATGGACCGCAGCAGGAGAACCCAAAAGAGCAATGAGTATCCTCGCTGCAGCAGTTCCCGAAGTTTTCGGCGCACTTCCCACCGCCGCAGCAACTTCCACACTCGTCACACTGATAGTCTGAGCAATCGACCATGCCGTTATTGCACTCGTTCTTGGTAGTGAGAATACTGCCGAATGCCGGTGGGGCAGGCGATGTGCCGTTCGCTGTCTCGAAGTATGTCCTCGGGTGTTTGTCATAACCGCCAGCTACCATATCCAGGGATCGGGCTTTATGGTCTCTGTTATCAACTGAAAAGGCCATGGCCCCTCCTAGGAGGAATGGGAGTATGTGTCTCATTGCATTAGTCGGTCGGTATTAATCCAAACCGTGATCCTCGCAACAAGCGCAGTCGGATGGTTATCGAATAAACGAATGGGAAGAAAGTGAGAGATATGCAGGCAGGCGTCCTCCGTGCTAGCACGAAAATCGCGGAGCATCTTTTCAATAAGTATTTCGCCTAACCACAGTGTGTTAGGGTATCAGCGCACATAGCACTATCGAAAAGGCTGTCCCGGCCATTGCATAGTCCGTGTCAATGGTGCGTAGCCACGTCGGTTATGGTGCATGAGAATTGGGTCTTAAGAGAGGCCATAGCCCCAGCTGGACAGTTGAGAGTATTCGCAGAACGAAACATACAGTCGGACCCGAGAAGCTGGAGAGCCGGTCAGCCCTAAATGCCTAGATTTTATCAGCTGAAGTTGGACCGGCCAACCACATACTGCGTGGCGTTGTTGCGGTTTTCTAGGACGTTGAATCCCTGGGAACGTAGGCATGCGTGGTGTTCGCATTTCCCCGTGGCATCAGTACAACTTAAAGGCGAAATACCTCGATCAGGGCTGAGGGTATGCTAGTGAGCTACATGAGCTTTTATTCGACACTATATAAGAGTGAGGAATCGGTTCCTACACAGAGTTATGTTTGTGTTGCTGCTACTCTCATTGAATGACTAGCTGAAAATGCTAGGACAGCCAGCCCTGCCGGGTGGCGCGTCCGCTGCATTGCCGGAGGTCTTAGATAGTACTGCTATTAATAGTAAAAGGTAATTGGGATGGCGGTACCTCTTTCGATGCCCAAATAATGCTATGTCGGCGGCTACCACGAGCGCACCATCCATGGGCCATGGAACATAAACAATTGATGCCAATTCGGAGATGAGAATCTGCATGTTGGCCCCTAAAAGCGGGCTGTATGGGTATTTATGAGAGATGGTACTGTAGGTTACCTAGTTCATGGCCTGCGAACCCTTCATGTTTGTGCCATGTCTCATCTCGAACGAATTTAGTAGAGGATATAATAAAACAATGTTTTCAAGGCCATAATTCGTTTAAGGAATAAGATATACGGAGTATAAGCACTTGCTTTGGGTTGCAACAAGTTACGGGGCTGTCCAACAAGTGAAGTACCTACACTGGCAGTGGCCTGTGCACAACCGCTGGCGTCATCCAAGGCACCCCAGTGAAGTACCTCTAGGGTTTGTAGGGCTTGTAGGGCCTGTAGGTTACAATGAGGGGCGCTTCTCACCGGGTTTAGGCGCCCTCGGCTTATTATTGCTCTTCTCACAACCTTCAGAAGTCCAGCGTACCCTTAAATGCTAATACCAAAGACCAATGATACTTATTATATAAGACTTCTAAGTATGTCGCTCTGCGGGCCTTGCACCAGTATCTTTAGGGGGAATCCTCTGACCCCTGGCGTTTACTATGACCACCATCCTTCGTGGGCTAGCTTTGTCGCCGCTGCGCATGAGAATTGCGAGATATGCTGGCGGAGATTCGATGCTCTCGATGCGGATCAGCAAGCCTGCCTCCGGCGGTTTGCCGCGATAGTCGGAAATAACCCGAGCATCACCGCTTCGGCTGTTGGTCTGGCTGTTCGCTCGTCGGGATATGTTCACGTCGAATTTACATATAACCTCGCGGTTGAGGCTATGAATCAACGAGGAAAGGGCCTGATCGATTTTTCAACTAACAGAGAGCTAGATGGTATTAGTGATTTCCTTCTCAGGCGGTGCCAGAAATTACCGTTTCTGCCATCGGGTATGTGATAATTTATCCCAAACTTGGAATCGTGACGTGTGCTGTAGCCCCAGATCTACCAATCCAGTACAGTCGCTAATCTAGATGGTAGATATTGGAAAGAGTCTTGTCATGCCAATAACCGAGAAGAGTACATCTTCGGCATCTACATGGGATCTTGTATTATCGTGGCTCGATGACAGGTCTAGCCACAGGCGTTGTACCGAAAGACGGGGAGATCCCAACTGGTATCCTTCCCGGCTGCTCGATATTCTCGCCTCAGAGCTGGAGACTTTCAAGATCGTGGACGGGCACAGTATACTTCCGGGTTCCAGTTACCTTACCCTTAGCCATCGATGGGGGTCGGAAACCATGCCGCGCTTAACGATCGCCAACATGCCTTTCTATCAAGCTGGCGCTCCGATATCAGAGTTGCCGCCGACATTTCAAGACACAATAACAATCGCCAGACGCTTAGGCTCTCGTTATATCTGGATTGACTCCCTCTGTATCATCCAAGAAGGGGATGGGGGACAGGACTGGATGCGAGAAGCCCCTCAAATGGCCTATGTGTATTCCAAAAGCCTTCTAAACATCTCCGCGGACTGGGGCACTGGCAAGCAAGGCTTGTTCTTTGATAGAAAATGCGATTTCTCTAACAAGTTTGAGTTGCATCTCTGTTTGACAAGTGGGAAACAGAAGCGAGGTCGGAAACGGCAGCGAATAACGGAGCGGGCAATGTACACGTACATTCCCACATTTCATCTAGAGCAGGTGGACGACTCACCTCTCGCTGGAAGGGGATGGGTGTTTCAGGAGCGAATCCTATCCCCTGCAATTATACACTTCGGCCGAAGAGAAGTACTATGGGAATGCTGTCAAAACTTGGCAAGCGAGAGCCTCCCCTACGGTATCCCGAATATTCCTCATAATGATATGGGGTCATTATCTCAGAGCACGACTTTGAAGCGGTTGGATCCTTCTGGGGATCCTCACTTAAGTCATCTGCTTTCGCAGAGCTTCGGAGCATCGCTCACTGACTCTACCGTTCGCGATACTCCCTATCTACTATGGTGGTTCTTGGTAAGGAAGTATTGCCAGTGTGCTCTGACATACGCGAAAGACCGGCTAGTAGCTATATCGGGCGTTGCAAGATATTTCAAGAGCATCATCAAGGACCAGCACATTGTAGGGATGTGGCGCAAGTATCTTGCGATCGAGATGGGCTGGACGGTAAAATCGGCGGCCTTTGCGTCGCAAGATTCACTATACAGAGGACCTTCGTTCTCGTGGACTTCGGTTGGGGGAGTCATAGAGCCGGGAAATCCAGTCTACGACACTTCACTGTCACCTTGCGTCGAAGTGGAACCGGTTGAGGTCAGCACTGCAGAAGAAACAATCCCCGGACCAGTCCTCGAGGATATTTTTGGCCCACTGACTGAGCCATGTGTCCGGATTCGAGTCAAAGGCGACTTGAAGTCCGCATGGCTACGGCATAACGCACAGCAATGGTTTGTGAGACCAATGGACGAAGCCGATGGCGACAAAGAGGAAGTGCAAAACTTTCAAGGTGTCCGAGCGCAGCTGGATTTCGTACCTAGCGAAACTGAAGAGGAGGACCTTCAACGAAGGATGTTCTTCTACATGCCCTGGTATACTTATTCTAACGGCTCTGCGACCTGCTTTATGCTGCTAGACCTGAAAGACAGGCGGACTAGAGAGTTTCGCCGTGTAGGAGTTTGCAAAACCGTGGGGTTTCGGGCACATGAATTTACCGAGGTTCTCTTGCGTGCTCAGCCAAGCCACCACCTTCTACCGGGGTTTGATGAAATTACAAGAATACATACTGTCTATATATTGTAAATAGGCTAGGTACCTCTACCTACTAATTAGTTATACATTCAGCGCATAGAACCAAAACTCACAGGGCCTGCTTATTACACGGTTATTTATGAAAATTTCAGATGGAATCGCCATCGACAACTTCTCATAACATTGCTATTCACCTGTAGTACGTAGGGTGTTTGAATGAGAAAGAGTTATGATAGCGGGGGAAACGGGGGCTTAACTCCGACGCTACCGCCATGTTGGCGGGGTGAAAGGCAGCCGTATCTAAGACGAGTTGGGTAAAAAAAGCATCAAGATGCCACCTTTATATCATCGCAGGTTTGGATTACTTCGGACATTCCACAGCTCACTGACATATGTTTCCTGATATCTTGGGAAACACTACAGAACGAATATGAAACTCATTGTTACGGGAGCGACGGGCTTCGTCGGAAGAGAGCTCATTCGCCAAAGTCTCGCACATCCCAAGATAACCACCGTCGTAGCTGTGGCGCGAAGCCCCGTGACTGCGCCCGAGAAGCTTCCCGTCGGCGGCGACTCGCTTAAGTTGAAGCCCGTCGTAATCCAGGACTATGAAGTCGTGAGTAGCCCTCAAAGCAAAGTCTTCCCTCGCAGAACGAGGTTTCCAGCGTAAAAACATCTTGTTTGGGCGGAAATAAAGGACAACCTCCTAGTTAGACGGTCTCCAACAATTCGGATACAACTCTGGGTCGCACCTAGGATTGCAATAGCTAAACCCGAGTATTATAGTATCCGGACGAGATAAAGAAGGAATTCTCTGGGGCCGGCGCTTGTATATGGTATGCACGAGTTTATAATCGTCTTTACACTTTGCTGGACTCATCATCAGTATCTCGATGCTCTCCCATGAGTGGTATCCGCTCTGCCTTACTGACTGGAATCGGCAGGACTGTTGCTATCACACCAACGAAGTCCAGGATGTATGACTTCAATGAGGTTAAGCGCATCTGCCAGTCATCTGCAACCGCTGGGCTGCGCTCCATGCATGAGGCCGGCACAGCAACACCATTCCGCTTCCTGTACACGAGCGGTGCAGGGGTAGAGCGCGATCAGACGAAAACACCCAAGTACATGCCTGAATATTGTCTCATGAGGGTTAGTCAACCATTCCGTTACACGTACTGCTTAATGTCGCTGCCATACACAACCCTTGGCAAATATGTTTAATGGCACGCTAATCTAGCGAAGGGAGAGACGGAAAACCAGCTATTCGCTCTTGCGCAGGAGCTTGGCGGCATCGAGGTAGCTGCGGCGAGGCCAGGTTACATCACCGCGCCCGGCGATCTCATGCGCTCTGCTATGGGCCCCATGGTGAGGTTGATATCCGGCATCCCAACAATCAGCGTCGTGGATCTCGTAGCTGCGATGCTTGACCAAGTAGTCAACGGGTTTGAGAAAGACGCGCTCATGCCTGGTGATTTAATGAAGATCGCGGGGACGATATCTTCAGCGACATAAACCAGAGTAACCGAGAATGGACAAAGGCATATGAGCATACACTACGTTTCGGTTCGGTTCCGATGCCGCTGCATATCTAATATGGAAAGGGAATTGTGGTCGTCAAATCCTCTCCGCTCGTTGTCTCTAATCTAGATCTTTACTGTTGGGGGCAGAGCCATCTCGGCAGACGGTGTCGATCTGGGCGCTGGCGATGCTCCCCGCTCTGGAGATTGATATATCGAGGATCACTGGGGTATACCATTGGATGCTTCTACTATTATGAGGAAGAATGTCTGAATGAGTTCCGCGGTCCGGAGTGGTTCTCCCCAGGGACCAATTTTCCCGTTGATTCTGCCGGCGGCGGCGGTCTTCCCTTGGCTATAAAGAAACAATACAACGACGGCACTTGCAAACACCAGGCCTAAATTCTTGATAAACCGTCTACGGCGTCGAGCCTTTCCAGTCCTTTGCTACAGCGATACCAAATCATCGCCAAAATGTTTTCTTCGACCTTTGTTGCGGGACTGGTGGCGCTGACGGCCTTCATGCCCGGCGCCATTGCGGCATGCAATCGAACAGCGCTGCTCGAGTTTGCAGACGCTTATGTCTTTGCCCATGAAAACGGTTATTATATACATCTCCTTCTAGTCTCACGGCACAGATCAGCGTGCACATTCTCATCTAGGTAGATAATATTATAAATACTAAGCGAGCGAAAAAATAGGCCAAGTGAGCTATCTTGAGAACATCGCCGATAACTTCACGTACGTCGAGAATAATAAGACGCATGAGATAACTAGCGGTATCTGTAAGGAGTCTCCGTCGCACCAGAGGCCGAATCTTCGCCAGTCAAGACAAGATGGCCTCTTATGACTACAAGTGACAGAGATATTGATGTTTGCCTGCCACAGTCCTCAATGCCTTCGTGATCGATCATCGCCACACAATCGCAGACACGGTCGAATGCGCAACCTACACCGAGCTGATCATCACGAAGAACGCCTCGGGCGCGTCGACCCCCCACGTCATCGGGACGCAGATCCGCCACAACCCGGCGGACATGAGCTGCTACCTCATCGACCTGCTAGTGTCGAGCACCGGCTCGTGGCTCTTCAACGCGACGCAGACGCTGTACTGGGCGCAGCGGGAGAAGTGGACGCCCATCGAGGAGGGGAAGCGCGACACGCGCGAGGCCCTCAAGAAGGCGGCCGACGCGTACCTGGACATGTGGAGCAGCGCGACCGCCGCCGACGCCGTGCCCTGGGGCACGCCGTGCGCCCGCCTCGAGGGCTCCGCGTACACGGGCAACGGGTCCCCGACCGACAGCTGCAAGCCGGGCATCCCCACGAACCACAACCAGGCGCCCAACACGCACCGCCGGTACGTCATCGACGAGTCGTACGGGTCCATCGACGTCCTGTGCATCTTCGAGCACCTCTCCCACGCCCCCGACAGCCACGAGTTCCGCATGGAGAACGGAAAGCTGCGATACATCCACACCATCACGCTCGCTAGTAGTGGGAGGGGGTAGGGCGCGATTTGACCATGAGGTGGATTCTTCGTGGAGAGGTGAGGCCCGAAGGGCTACTGCTTCGCGAAGACAGGCAACTCAGAATTATCCCTGGTCTCATGCGTTTTACGAACCTGGGGGGAATGTAGCCTTATTTATTCACTATATATCGTGTTGTTGTGTCGAATTGCATGACCCCTATTTCCCATCCTTGCCCAGCTTGTGCGTTTTGTCAGATTCAAGTTGGAGACCCTTAAACGCTCGTATATAAATGCTTGTCCCAAGATACCAAGCACATGAAATAGCACAGATTGTCTCGGTAAATTTTCAGTGTGCAAATCTGAAATCCAGTCGTCTAGTTCCCACGTCTTTGGAGTAGTGCGTATAGTTATGGCGTTCCTGCAAGGTATTGATGAGTACGGCAGTATTGAGAAAGGACGTCTTGTTATTGCTGCTTACCTCCGGCGTCATGCGAGCCCACACGCGATCGCGGTGTCTATTCCGCAGAATATAATATATCTTGGCAAAGACCAACAGAGCCAAAGTGAGTACGTTTAGTATGATCAAGGTGGTGTTTCCCTTGTGATACACCGGTCTATCAGACTCTACATAAATATTGTTCGACCACAAAGCGCCGAGGAGTAAGAGTACTATAGACCCGGTTAGTCCAATAGGTTCTCAAGCTTAAGCTCGGGGCCGTAGTGGGATGGAGTCTCTTACTGTTTTGGATCGTAAGAGACATAGTTCTTGAGCCGACACTGTTGGCGTTCTTGGAGAGCCATCCGATCATGATGGCGACCGAGGCGGGGTAGCTGAGCAGCACCGTGACCAGTGCGTACGTTCCCCAGACGTTCTTCGCCGTTCCCGACCAGAAACGGAGCACGATAAGAAGTGGTAACGTCCAAAAGCTCTGCACCGCGGCGAATCCGGTGCGCTCCTTGAACCGCTCACTGAGCCACGTGATGCCGATCAGGGTGAGGATATGGGCGACGGCCGAGGGAATAGTGAGCAGGTTCGTAACGTACTAAAAAGATAATAGAGCATAAGAAGTCAAAATGCATGTCACCCATCTGGTAATGTCAGGGATAGAGAAGCTTGGACATACCGTGTTAAAACCGAGGCCCCGGAGGATCAGAACGAGATATGTATTCGGGGGACTATGCGGGATGTCGCCAAAGAACGATAACAGATAGATGGGCCACAGATCGAAGTCTTTTGCCGCATTCCAGAGGCGGCTAGGAGTGATGCCCTGACGGTTGTGCATATCGCCTAGACATCAAGAAGTCAGCAATGTGATGTAACGGCAGCCCCCCGCCCAAAGAGGACAAGAAGAACGAATATTAATATGTCAAGGCTACCTTTGGAAGGGTCGTCTCGTAGAATACGATTAACCGCGATGGCCTCCTCGCGCTCCGTATACCAGCCATTCGGCCTGAACCGGGTCTTCGTCTGCACGATCGATGGCGGCATCATGAAGAAGGAAGCGATGCTGATCAGAAGCGAGACAGAGCCTTGGATGAGGAAAAGCCACCTGTAGCAGAGTTAGGCAGGCATCGAGCCAGCATCTTCGGCTCTCTTACCTCCATCCTGGCCACCCGGCCACCCCTCGCAGATGAAGGATACCAAACCCACTAAAAGTGGTAACAATGCGCTCTATGTTTGAAGTCATCATGAAGAAGCTAACACGAGACGTCAAGGGCCTACGTTAGCCTGGTGCGCTGTTAGGGTGACATCTTGTCATATGAATTTCCTCACCTCAGGCGGACTGGGAGTTCCTTTCCAGTATAGAAATACGACAACCACAGTATTGCGTCGGGGATAAAACCACCCTTGCATCTAAATTAGCCTTCGTCATGATAAAGCCGGGATTCAAGCTGCGTTACTTACTAGTAATAAGCCCAAGAACGCCCTTGTGACTAAAAACCCATTTCTAGTAGTTAGTGCGGCCTGAGAGACGGCCACAATCGACCACGCAGTCATCAAGATCGGGGTCCAGCGGTCGGGGCCTATCTTCTTAGAGATCAGCTGCGAGGGTATTTCGGAGACGACGAAGCCGATCTGGAAGATGGTGTTGCCGAGATTGAAGTCTATGTTATCCGATTAGACACAGATGCACCCCTTCGTTGTTAAGGGGCTCAGAGGTTGGTCCGATGTGGGATTAGCTTACCATTCGTATCCAAACCAAGGTCTTGGAGAAAGGTCTCCGAGACTGCCTGGGTGATGCTACCGTGGTCTATCTGGAGTGCGAAGAACATTATAGACTGTCCTCGGAGTAATTAGTGAACAACACGTTTTATTGTAATGGGCTATGCCGAACGAACCGCCCATAGACAGACGCGCCAGTCGGTGCGACGGACAATTATCCTCTCCTCCTCCGGTGTCCAGGTCAGCTCCGGGTTGAAGAGGTGGCGGCATTCGTAGCGAGCGTTCTCATAGACTTGTCGATACCGTTCGGCGACGTCCGGGTCGGAGAAGGGGTTGTCCTCCGTACTCGCGCCATTATTTGAGTCCTTATTTCTAGCCTCGTCCTGGGAAGTGACGACGGTGGGTAAGGCTTCAAGTTTAATCTCATCGGTTCCAGAGGGGGGCTGTACATCGGCCGAATCGCTACGACTACCTTTTGAATTGGGAGTTGAAGACATGATCACCCGCTCTGCATTCCCTACTCGAACGTCGAAGTCTGCGAATAATGGGCGATTCTTCAACTATACTTGATAATGAACATTGACCACTTTAACGTATACAGGACTAGCATAGGCGCTTTATACATGATAAAGACTTGGAGCATTGGGGTTCTATATATTGCTCTTTACCTAAGGCACTTAGACTGAGCGACGATAGGATATCCCGTTTGCGAGGAGTAGGTGCGCATACCGAAATGAATTTGCCGGCATCAAACCACGCCCGCGGCCCCCCCTGCCAGAACATCTACAACAACTTGCCATAATCAGTAATCATACGCTATTATCAGAGGGTTTAAGTCAAATCCCAGCCAGGCGTGGAATGCATGAGCATCGACTCGTAGCAGCTATCTCCACCCACACTTCGCAATCTATTTCACGGACTACGAGTTTTGGGCGAATGGCCTCCTCTCTTTCGACGCAGCAGCGTTCGAGATGCTGACGCCAAGCGCCAAGCTGAACGAAGTCCCGGTGGCGGGACATCTTGCTTTTTGCTCACTGGGCGCCACGGACGAGCTTGATGGTCGGCATATGGGAATTAACCCCCATATTCCCCCGCACGCTAGGTATTTTGTGCCTACACGCTACGGTACTTCATGGGCCGGCCCGCCTGTGGAGAGCGTGTACTTATATGAGAGTCCATATATATCTAGGTAGTTAGGGGAGTAGCCGTGGCAACAGAGACTATAATGCAAGCTGCAGCAAAGGTATTGATCAAGCTTTAGTATATGACATTGCTTAGGACACGTCCATGATGGCAATGCTTTATGATAAGCGTAAATCTAATGCGCCACTCTGCCGGGTTTATCTGGAGACGTTATGAGGTGTGGCCATGTGATGCCAGGGTTCAGCGATCTAGAATGTGGAGTTAACGTGCTCACAGCCGATACACTTGCTGCTGTAGGTATTTCCAGGACCAAAGAGTTGGGACGATTTCACCTAACTACGTATATGATTCGAAACTGAATCGATTTTTCTAAACCCGCTTTGAGTGCGCGTCATTGTAAATGTCTGGCTTACAAACCCTGGGAAGGCGTCGGATCACATACGCTCAACCCCCTATACTGTCTGCAGCGTTTCTATACTGTTCTATGAAGTCTCCTACCTCAATAAATTTCACTTGGTCTTGAAATGGAGAGTCCAATATTGTGTACAGTTTGAACAAATAATTCTTGACAATGTCATATACAATATTTATCTTGTGATCCCAAAATCCGCCCATACCCTCACATGCGCCATACCAGTCGCGTCCCGCCCTTACTGCCGGCTTTTCTCAGCGGGCATGATTATAATTTACCACTTCTTGATCTTCCTCATGCTGCCCTCCTGATCGAGCGCCTTGTGCATGTCGAAGCTGTTCCAGAGCAGATGGGGCTCGTGGCCCATGCCCTTCTTGAGGCACTCGAATTCGGCCTTCTCGAAGTAGTCCTTCAGGATGGGGCGGTACTCCTCGTGGGCGCACTTGTCGATGATGACCCGGGCACGCTCGCGGGGGCTCAGTCCTCGCACGTCGGCTAGACCAGTCTCGGTCACGATGACATCGAGATCGTGTTCGGTCTGATCGACGTGGGTGCACATGGGCACGATGCAGCTGACACCGATGGGATCGGTCTTTGAGGGACGGGTGGAGGGGGTGTGCATGATGCTGTATTTGGCGGAGCGCAGGAAATCGGCCGAACCACCCAGGCCGTTCAGCATACGGCTGCCCATGACGCACGTGCTGTTGGCATGCGCGTAGATATCGACTTCAACGGGAGTGTTCATTCCGATGACACCCAAGCGGCGGATGATCTCGGGCGAGTTCGAAACCTGCTGAGAACGTAGGAGCAGCTTGTCGTAGTAGGATGCCCAGTTATCGTAGAATCGCTTAAAGCCGTCGGGGGAGAAGCGGACGGAGGTAGCTGTGGCAAAGTCTAGGCGTCCAGAGTCGAACAGATCGAGGAACGTGTCCTGGATAACTTCGGTCCAGACCTTGAGGTTATAAAAGTTGGACTCGCTCAGACCACCGATAACGGCGTTAGCAATATTGCCAATGCCAGACTGCAGAGGCAGAAGAGACTTGGGCATCCGGCCATGCTTCACCTCATGCTCGAAGAATTCGATAAGGTGATTGGCGATGTCCTGCGAAGCCTGGTCTGCTGGGGCGTTGGGGGCCGTCTGGTCCTGGTAGTCCGATTCAATGATTCCGACGACCTTTTCAGGATCGATGGGAATTGACGTCGTACCGATGCGGTCCTCGACTTGCATGACCAGGTATGGCTTTCGGCGCGGGGGTAAATCTGTCATCGTAATATCGTGGAGACCCTCAAAGCTAGGAATTGATGTGTTGACTTCAATGATGATCTGCGGATCCCGCACGTCAATTCATACTCCCATCCCAACGTAACGAACGAGCATACCTTATCAGCCATTTGGATAAGCTCGGGAGTTGCTCCCACCGAGGCGCCAGGTACGATACTTCCATCCTCCTTAATCACACTGGCCTCGACAACAACAACGTCTAATTTGTCGCTTGGCCGGTCCTTCGTGTAAAATCCCTGGAAAGGCGAAATGCGTCAGGCGTTGCGGAGTGCACAGCTGGTGCATTGGGGCCGACTTACATAGACTAAATCAACGGGGAACATCGACAAATGCTTATCGAAGAATTTTATTTTTCCCGTGTTGATTCCCTTTGCGATGGACTTGCCGACCTGGTGAGGTGACCGTCGGCTGATCATGTCCAGACTAGCCCATCGGTCCTCGGTCTCGGCGCCAGACGAAGCTCCTACGAAAAGTTCATAGCGCAATTTGCCTTGCAGGTTGTTGGTCTCTACGTGGTCAGCCAAGAAAGTCGGCATTTTCCTGGTCCCTGTCAGTTTGGGGTGCCCTCAGTCGGGAAGGGCGATACCCATGACATACTTGGGGTACCCGACACCCGTGAAACCGGACCATCCAATCGAAGCGCCATTAGGGAAGTGGTGAACCAGGTCTTCTGGGCGACATAGCTTCTTGAGGAACGAAGCGCGCTGGATGCGACCCTTGAGGGCGTGAGATACCGCGACCGACGTCATACTGTTGTCACCACAATTGCCTCCTAGCTGGAGCGTGGAGCCCGGCGACAGTCAACAGGGGTTGGGACAACAGCACAGCGAGAGGGCAGATGTGAAGCTGATGGGCAGAGGAAGCGGAATACACAGAATAGACAAAGCCCAGGAGAAGAAGAGAGGCAGGAAGTGGACTTTAAGTTGAGTAAATTTACGTCACGTTCCTTAGCAGGACAATCGTATGTCCGACCGTGGGCGAATACGCGAATGACCGAAACAGAACCGAACCCATCAACCATGGGGCATAGGGTAGCAGTCCCACCAACTGACGGGGTCATTTATCCACTCTGCCGGCCATGATCGAGTCGTTCAGACCCTTTCCGCTAAACTAGCATGTATATGCGAGGCCTTAGTGTCAAGGGTTGTTGCAACAATGCCAGCTGAAACCGTGCAGTTTTGTCGTGGGATGACGATTCCATTGACTCTGGGACCCGGCAAGGACAAGTATTGTACGTACGGCTGCATCTACACATGGCTACCGCTTCCTTGATGCCCGGATGCGACAGGCATCGGTATCCAAGTCCGAGAGTGGCTCTGTCTGGGGCTTAGTGAAGACCTGTCCGGATCCGGGTAGCAGTCTTCCTTTGGTCCGAGGTGTTAGCCGGCCAGCCCCCGTACTCCCGTCGTCGCGCGATGGTTGCCGGCGCACTTCTGTATCGATAAGATAAATCTACAGCAATTACCTAGGTCCTGGGCACTAGAGTAATGATTCGTAGACGAAATAGGTATGTCTTACCTCGCAGTTGAGACTTGGTGTCAACAACCAATAAGCATGCGGTCTCAGCAATTGAAAACGTCTATAGTATTTCAGTGCTTGTTACCTATTCTGCCCACCGAATAGGTCGCGCCACATTTCTTTAAACCCATAATGCGGTGCTCTCGAGTCATAGACCTTCACTTTAGCTGCGGGGTTCCCGAAGCGATCTAGAATGCTACCTGGCCGGTCTCCAACGGCCGCGACGAGAGACTTTGGAGGTCGTGCATGTCGCTCTTTGATTGCATCGGCAAGGTGAGAGGCAACCTCAGCATAACAATTATTGAGTTCCCGTTCTAGGTTGAAATACGGTTTTTTCGCAAGCTCAGGGGCCATTAGATTATAGGCACGGGTGAGCTTGTTCAGGTTATCGATCGAGAGCTCCATGTAGGCTTGTTCAAAGTTTAGCCAATCTGGGTCCCGGAATGGCTCTAGCGATGGCGCTTCGGATTCGGTGAGACTGTTCACTGCCCTTGATGATTCTTCTGTACTTGGCCCCTTCACCATGACGACATCGTCGCTGGCGTTCGTAGGAATGGCCATTTGGTCGGCATTGCCTTTACGCGGATTGTGCAGCTTTTCCGCCTGAGCATACCGCCTGGCGCGCTCTAGTTGAGCCTCGAGCGATCCACCTTTGCTAGCTATCATTCTGGCGGCGTGGCGTTTCCAGTCGCTTCGCAGTCGGGCGCGAAAGGTGTGAGCGGCTTTGGCAAGCTCTTGCTGCTTCTCGATCCACGGCGGGACAAGGTCCTGCCGTTTAATCATCTTATTCATGATGTACTCGGTAGTGTCGATAAAGGGATTGTTGCTCCTCGTGTCTTGTTCAATGCCCTTCCCGCGCGGAATGTTCTTGAATTGCCCCCTCGCTATGGCATCTTCGATGCGCTCGTTGGCCAGCGACGCGAGCCCAGCCAGAGTGTTCGGCATGGCTCGTGCCCCTGGCTGAAAGCGATCGCGGAACTCTTCCCGCAGGACCGCCCTCTCTTTCTCGCTGAGCCCTACATCGGATCCCTTCATGCCCAGGCCAGCGTATACAGAGGCCTTATCGCGCGCATTCGCCACCCTATGGCGAGAGTTGAGTTTAGGTGGTTGTCGCAGTCGCATATCAACCGGCTTCAGATCGGATATCCCAGGGCGGCCGCGCAACTCGCGTTTCAAGGGCTTATGGGCGTCGGTGAGCATCCGTAGAACAGCGTCTTCAGTAGTCTCTTGTCCAGTCCACGGTTGGCTCGCCGCAGTGATCCGGGTTCCCTCGCCTGCCGATGTCGGCATGTCCGCCTGCGCAAAAGCAGCCGCGTGTTCGGAGCGGAATTGCGCATCTTTGACCTTAGCCAGCAACTGTTCTTTCAGCTCCTCCGAGAACCCGGCGTCCTCAATGGCGCGCCGGCCCGGCCGTCCGCCGGTCAGCAGAGCCTCCTCGGTCGCTTCTTGAAGACGACGTGTCATTGCGCCCGGCTCGGGAGCGGGAGCGGGATCGGCATCGGTGGTGCTCGTCGCATTTTGGCTGCCGTCTGTAGCCGTTGATGTCTTGGATGGATCGCTGGGCTGGGTCGCATAGGTCTTTGTCGAGTTTGCTGTAGGCCAGGCGGCCCTCGAGCGAAGGAATTTCGCTGCGCATCGAGCGCACACATATGGGCGCACTGTCCGACTGGCCATACTGGTCCTTCTGGAAAGCAAGGTGGCCGGTAAGGAGAATCATGTCGTGGCAGCTCAGTGGCGATTAGACAACCACCGAGCTGGCCGGGACTAACGGAGATAAGACTTGGCGCGATACGCTCTCCGAGCCCAGGATGACGCAGTGATGCTACTACGGTACCTTCTAGTGTGCTGTACCCAGTACCCAGGGAGGATCAAGGCACCTCTTACAGGTAGGTTATTACCCCCTAGAAACCCCAAAGACTACAATAAACCCTGGTGTAACTACTCCTGGCGTTAGGTACCTCAAGTAACAAAAGTCTCCCCATTAGCATCGCCGGCAGAGTGATACAGCCGTGGTGAACTTTAGCCCTTGCAGTTCTCCAATACCCAATCAAGTAAGTCAAAATGCCGTCTCGCTCACGCCAAACATATGGATCTCTTAGTTAAAAACGTCATGGCTATCACCGACTGTTACAAAGCTCGTGACTGTGGACTGTGCATCGAGGGCCAATGAAGTATGGTCCATGATGGCATATGCCATTCTTTGTCTCATACTACACCCGATGCCTGCTTTCGGTTGGCCACGATCCGATATGACGGAGAGGCATGTTCAAAGCCCTACTTTCCTTTATCGTACATTATGAAAACCACGAGCACTTTTCATGGCCGAACTCTTAGGCCTCCATACTCGCTCGTGGGGGGCCGTTTTAGCTGCCTAGGCCCAGGATGTCGTCTAGCTTTCACCGGGTTTACGTCCGGTTCGGCGGAGTCAAGTATGAACCCCCCGGATGAAATATTTCTAGAAGCCCTTTGGATATCTCAATCTAACAGGTATTTCCCAGTTGCGTCCGGTTCTTTGCCCCCGGCGATGGGCTAGTCGTGACAGATGGTCTACAGCTGTTCGAATGGATACGCGACCCCAGACATATTGCAAGTCTTCGAAATAATCTTCAATACATATACGAGGTAGATCAGAAAGAACTACAGGCTTTTCTCGAGTTTAAACTGCTAGAAGACCGTGCGTATCTGAAAACGCAAATGGAGAAGTACCCCGAAGGAAGTGATATGGTAGCCGCATTCAGACGGAAACATGGACAGTTCTGCTCCCTTCGGACGGCGACTGATATGCTAGAAGCAATATCAAATACTACTGAAGTAACAGCGATTCCGAGGGTTTCTCCCAGAAAAAGATCAGGTAAGTCCCCGACCACAGCATAGGGAGCTGGGATGAATCCTAGCTGATGTGTACCACGGCAGACCAACCGGGCTGGTGCGTATAAGCATCTGATTGGACAATGTTTCCAGCAGCTGAGCTGTTAATAACAGGCTGTATCTGCTCGATCTGAATCAGGAAACACTAGAAGTCTACGAGTTCAAAGACCTGAAGCCCAATGAACTTTCGCCCTTTGCCCGACTTACAATCAAGTCTCTATACCGAGCCTCACCCAACAAGCCACCGGGCTACTACATCAAGCTGAAATTGTCAGAGCTCCAAGCAATGCAGCCCAGCGAGTGGGTTAAATTACACAAGTCACATGCAAGGGCTCTGGAACGGCTCTGGAAGCAAAATGCGACAGTCCTTCTGACGATACCGCACGCAGACACCATCCCGTTCGCGGTATTATATGGAAGCGCTTGCATTGAACAATATGGCAACATAATATATTCAGGTGTGCAAAACAGACTAACACAGGCGAGTCTCGTAGATGTTGTGGCAACTTTGAACCGAAGACAGCCCTCCAAGATGCGCATATTCAAAAATGAGGCAAACCATCACCGCAGTGGGGTCGATCATCATTTGCATAGGTTGCAAGCACGTATATTTGGAGTTGAGGGGCAAAAGAGACTGGAGCTTCTGCGAAGGCGAATAAATAAGAGGTAGTGGGCAGACCCTAAATTCATTGATGGGGGATCGAGTGCTGCCTGTTGCTGGGAAGAGTTTTGATCGACTTTATGTTCCTCCATCCAACCCGCGCTGGAGTGTCGGTTTGACCTTGCTACCAGCAATCATCCTACAACGCTCCCTCAAATATGCCTCCCTCAAATGCTATAAGCAGGCTGTAGGCTTTCACATGGTCATCCCCATGCCTTGATACCACCATGGCACCATATATCCTAATTCAGGATGCTCCTGTCGATAGAACATTAGCACGCGACATATCCTAGTTTCGTGACGCCCCTAAAACGTCGGTCGCAACGCCAAAGCGCAGCCGGTTCGAACTTACACCATCCTCTTTAAATTCGCTCTTCCCTTCCAGGAGCAGCTTTAGATTGCACGATAGCCAGAGCTCAGTACAATCCATATGGTGACCACATTCGGCAGCTCGGGCGCAGACTTCTCCATTCAGATTTTTCAAACTTCCCCCCATCGGCACGGCATTAGCCAGGTAGCTGAGCGCCGATGCGACGACTACTAATGGGGTTGACTTCATCGGTGCGGGCTTGAAAGGCTGTATTGAAGACTGCAGTGATGCTACAACGACCTCGGCGCCCACATCTTTTCTCTGAGGAGACGCAGCCGATATTTATCTATAACTTCAAATTTCTTATGTCGTCACATGATGTTTTTGGCAATATATCCTTCGAAATTGATTGGTATATACAAATGTAGGCGTGATATTAGCCGGCACTTCTCAAGCGGCCGACACCCATATAAACTCCCCCGGTTACCCCGATAGAATGGTACACGTGTTAAAATCGCTTTCCAACATCACAGCTATTCATGGTTCATAGAAACAATGATGTAAGATATAACGACAAGAGGAAGCTGGTGGTGTTCGCGATAACAATATACCGATGTAGCCCAGCAGCGCTTTGCAGCCCCTCCTAATGTGCCTCCATATACAGCCGCGTTCAGTCCGAGCCGCCATTTGGAGCCAGGGAGAAGTTTGAGCCGATTTTAAGCGCTGGTCAGGTCATTCTGAATATTACCTCACTTTGATCTTGTCTTGGCGAGCGCTACTAGATGGATGTAATTAATTGGCGGGCTGCCAGGAGCTGGAAGAGGAAAAAGCAAATCGTGCCAGCGACCTGAGGGCTTCGGTGCAAAATCGGATTGGTTGAAGCTTACGTTTTAGACTGGGTTAGTTATACGCTTGGAATCGTAACCTACACGATGTCGCAGCGGTGAATGTGGTCACACTGCAGTACTGTCGTATACTAACTAGTCTAATCCTTTAATAGATCATGAACGGGGTCGAGCTGCATCGATGGTGTCCCGATCTTCGCCGCTATCGACGAGCTTTACTGATTTTGACGCTTGTAAGTTAGCGGGCTATGTATTTTCCACAGCTAAACATTAAACGGGAAGCATAGCTTATAACGTCGTCGAGCGGCGGATGCAGGGTCCACGTCTACCAATTGATCAACAACACTGGACAACGAGTGTTCTCGGTATCCTGCAAGATCTTGATGCAGCTAGCTGCAGATATGCTCGATTATAGAAAAGAGCTTCTATGCGTTGGCATACCACAGCATCAAATATTGTGATGACCCGGGCTAGCGAAGCCACCGACTAACGTGAATGGCTGTCAAACGTTACTCCGGACTTGCCTCCTACAGCCCGCGGTGCGTTTCCCCGCGATGAAGTCGCGAATAGGAAACGAGTAACGTGAAGCCACCTCCTCAGTTGGTGATATAAGAAGGGGGGAAGGCCAATTCATGCATGATGTTCACACCTGATTGAGACCTCGCATTCTTTGTTTATTTCGTTCCATGCCCCTTGGTCAACATGGCAGGAAGCACAGCAAAAAACACAGCCTACAACTACACGGCAACCCACGAAGATGTCTCTCATCAAGTCATTTCTTCGTACTTCATCGGGCCGCAGGCTGAGAACCTGCCATACTTCAGAGAGAACATTCACATCATCCTTGACGAGCTCGAAAGAGCCAGGAAGAACTACTTCCCCCAAGATGGCGTACGTGTTGAGGATCCAACTACGCACTCTAGTCTACTCACTTTCTCTGCGCTACTCAGAAATTCATCGACGAAACGACGCAAAACACACCGGCCTTTTTGGCCTCTACAGATAAGATGAGGAGAGCTGTCCGCAAAGCCTCCAACCTCTTGGGCAGGAGTAGCATACCCTGTTGGTCGCCCCGTTACGAAGCACACATGTCTGTCTCCTCCTTGCCGCACCTATGCTTACCGTGCTAACTAGTATAGGTGCACCGATATGAGTGTAAATTCCACCTAAATTCCTTCTACCTTTCAGCCCCTTCATCTAGGAACCGGTGCATTATTTTTAGAGTCTGGTGCTCAACGCTAGTCTGTTCCTCAAAGGCACTGACGCGATCCTCTGCTGACTTGCGAAGATGGCTTCGTTGCTAGGCTACTTCATGACGATGCTGTACAATCCAAACAATGTCGCGATCGAGGCCAGTCCTATCTCCACAGTCGCGGAGATCGAGGTTGGCGAGCAGCTATGCGAGCTGTTCGGTTACAATATCGACCCTGACAACACCGAAGCGCCAACGGCATGGGGTCACGTAACCTGTGGTGGCTCAGTGGCGAATCTCGAATCAATCTGGTAAGATAATCATACCACACTACGTCTCGCCATTTGTTAACACTGTAGATAGGGTCGGTATGTGTTCATAATAATGTTGCTCGGCGAATTTGATCTCACGACTTACGAGTATCCAAGCCCGAAACCTGAAATTCTATCCCCTATCGCTACGCCGCGCCTTCGAGAAAGATCAGGCCCTTGAATACCTGTCTGGGAGCTTCCGCGTCGAAAACTGCCAAGGTGTGCGCAAGCTGTTCACGGAGCTTTCAACGTGGGAGCTTCTAAATCTCAGGCCATCTGATATCCTCGACCTTCCCGATCGGCTATATCAGGAACAGTATGTCATTTGAACCTACAACCCCCCTACGGTAGCATCCAACACCCCTTGCTGCCGTATACTATCCAACACTCTCAAAATATGTGTATTGGATTGTAAACTCCGACCCGCTAATCGGAAACAGTGGAATATCAAATGATTTCCTTTCGGCTGTCATGACGAAGTTCACAATTCAGTCCACGGGAAAAGACGTACTGGAGAGACTGTACAATGTAAAGCCTTGTCAGTACATGCTGTCAACGACTCGGCATTATTCCTGGCCGAAGGGAGCCGGTAAGGCCTTTCTTTCGCATTCAAGGGAAGAACTACTCCTAATGCTCTATGTTTATAGCCGTCGCTGGTGTGGGTTCTGATAATGTCATCGGTATTCCCGTGGACCTCGGAGCGCGCGTGGACTTGAAAGAACTGGAGAAAATGCTCAGGAAAAGCCTAGCAGAGGAGCAACCTGTCCTCGCAGTGGTGGCAATCATAGGGTCTACAGAAGGTATGTCGACACTCCCAGGATTCCCCAGCACGGATACTTACATTGCCATCTTCTAGAGGGAGCGGTTGACCCGCTGAGCGGTATTCTTGCTCTGCGCAAGCAGCTGCAAGCCGAAGGACTGTCTTTTCTAGTGGTGCGTATTCAGATCTCCCTCACCGGTTCGTTTAGCGCCCTTATCGCTGCGACCTAACAGACATTATGATGCTTAACCAAAATGGCACGACTAATTGTATCTATAATTCCAGCATGCTGATGCCGCTTGGGGAGGCTACTTCTGCTCAATGCTGCCCAAGGACTATCGCCCTGGCGACGTCATCAATCTCCCCACGGAAATGGGCGAAGCCGATGGGTTCGTCCCTGACGCCAGCCTGAGAGCTCAGACACAGGTTAGATACCCTGAGAGTTTCTCCCACCGTTCTAAAATTCCTACTGTCTACTGCTGAGTCATGACTTCGTGTTATCTTCTTGCATATGTCCGAGAAAACTAGGGCATGGATGGTATATGACGTGGACTAACGCTTGTATCTCGACAGGATGATCTGTATGCAATGCGCTATGCCGACTCTATCACTGTTGATCCTCACAAGTCTGGCTATATCCCATATCCCGCGGGCGGCCTGTGCTATCGTGATGGAAGGATGCGATTCCTGGTTACATGGACGGCGCCGGTGCTATCGCGTGGCTCCGTAACGAGCATCGGCATCTTCGGTGTTGAGGGGAGGTATGTAATGTATCCGGTTAGCACTGGGAATTGCTGTCTCGACTGAAGACTGACTGCGACGGTAGCAAGCCCGGTGCTGCGGCAATGTCAGCTTGGCTAGCTAACAAAACGATCGGTTTAACCCAGGAAGGCTATGGATCGCTTCTAAGCGAAGTTACTTGGACATGTACACGAGTACGTTGAAGCGTCTTTCTCTCTACCCGCAACTACGGTATGGCTAACAGTCACGCGCGCAGCTTTCTGCCGAGTGGGCAGCTTTGACCGACGCAAGTAGCCCGTTCATTTGCGTCCCGTTCAACATGCTCCCATCCGAGATGGGGCCAAACTCGACAGAGGAGATGATCGAAGCAGAGAAGAAGCGCATTCGACGCGACATCGTCGAGAAGTCAAACGCGCAGATCACCGCGGAGGACCAAAAGCGGCCTCCTGAAGCCAAGGCCATGAAGCTGATGAGAGACCTCGGATCCGATTTGAATATCAATGCGCTCGCGTTGAACTTCCGTTACGAAGATGGGCGACTAAACGACGATATTGAAGAAGCAAATTACCTCATGCAACGAGTCGTGGAAACTTTCTCTGTCGACAGTCCCACGGACGACCCGACCAAGATTCCTCTATACCTCACCTCAACGGAGTTCACGGATGAGCTTTACGGCAAATGCAAATCCCACTTTGTGAAGAGACTCGGTCTAGATCAAAGCACACAGAATTGTGAGTAATTCTTCAGAACATTTGTTGCCCCCCTTCGGAGAGTATGTAATTGCCATCCTAGTGAATGGTGTCCTAGAATGTTGTGCAACTGCACATTTGCTTCCCTCCCGCACTTGGAATTGGTAATGACTGACTTGGAATCTGTAGTGATGGTGCTGAGAAATGTCGTGATGTCGCCGTTTCCTACTGACGGAAATTTTACAAATAACTTGGCCAAAATATTCTACGACACTGTCGTAGCAGAGACTGAGGTTAGTAAATGCTCATATCGCCATAACGTCGCTCTACCCTAACATTTCGTCTCGCCCTGCAGGTTGTTCGCAAGAGAAACACTCTCGCGCCCGACTTCCACAGCTTCCTTATCCAAGGAACAGAGAACATATACCTCATTCACCTACCAATGTTCCACGTGGCGAATCATCGCCAGCAGCTCATCGTCTCTGCCGATTTCGACCAGACGTCGAGGGATAAATATGTCGCCATGAAGAGGTCATATCCGTCAGAGCCGATGATCCTGGTGACGCAGAACAAGACAATGCTAAGGGACGTGGCTGAAAACCGCGGCAGGTTCAAGGCGCAGATTATGACCAAGGAATCGTAAGACATTCTCCCAATCCTCGCGAGCCACATACTAAAGCCCTGACTACAGGGGTATTATTCTCCGGGATATCGACGTCGTGTTGCGCCAAACGATCGTGAGCCGGCCTCTCAACTCCAAGCATCGCCTAAACGAGTATCCGTCGACCTTCATGCCATTCTATCTCTACGGAAGTGGTGAGTCCTGTTTCCCTACTACTTTTCCCCGCGGATAATTGCTCACACGGCCTAGAGAACGAAGCCAACATCGACCACGTCATCACGCGTGCGCCGAACTCTCAACTGTCGGCGGGCCGGTGCAAGCTGAAGTGGTATCAAGCGCAAGACCCTTCTGTCTGGGACAAAGACCTCGTCTTATTGCTAGAGGATGTCCGCGAGGCGCCAATGCAACCGTTGCCACCGAACGTAGAAATCGGCAGTAAGAACGGCGCGGTCATCGTGCGCGGCCCACCCGGCGGGCGAGACAGCATACCGAAAGTGCCATTGCGAGACAAGGATTCCCTCGCAGGGCTACCTGAGGATGACCAGAACGGCCACGGCAATGGCTACGGCAACGGCAACGCAGGCGGGGCCGGCAGTGCGCCAGACGGTGTTGCCGACGACGTCGTCAGCGCGCACTGCGAGGACCAGTCGGCCAATCCGCACAAGACGGCCAAGGTCGTGAACAGCGAGACGCGCAGCGGCACGGCGAAAGGATCGCACTTCTTCTTCCGCCCCGGCGCGACGTTCAAGGTCGGGGTCTGGGAGGATAAGGACCGATCGCACGAGAGCGCCAGGTTCGCGAGCTTTGAACTCGGCAAGTTTGTCGGGCGCGGCACCTTGACGCTGGGCGATAGCGTCTATGTCGATAGCGAGGCCATGAATTTCGATCCGTTCAAGAAGGTCGAGAAGGTGAGCGAATGGCGGTACGAGTTTGATCAGATCGGGAAGGAACTGGAATAAATACGTGTGCTAGGATGCTAGTTCTTGAGTTTGAGCCGATATTGTAATCCAGTTTGAATGAGATTGAATAATACCAAGTTGCACTACAGATTTGCCCTCAATGCCCAAACTATGATGCTACTGCGCGAGCACCCAGGCCGAGATCCCGTTGAGCTTGAACAGAGTCTCGGACATAATACATAAGGGCGAATATGTGCCGAGCATTCGCGCCGAGCCTCGAGATCCTTTTCGGATCTTGGACATAAAGATCGGAGAGAACAGCGCCCCTTCCCTCTTCTAGTAATCTCTAACTCCGTCGTCCTTCACCGGCATCCGACTACTTCCCGTGAACTCGCTCCGCTGATAATTTCAGAAGTGTCAATGGGTATTATTCCATTAGCTCTAGATGTACGCTTAATGTGGCACGCAATACGCCGGTCAGCTCATCAGTATCGCCGACTTATATTCCGAGATATGTACTCTACCTTTATTCATATAAAACGCCGTGTATCTCGTAGGAAGTCATGGCATCACCTAGCCATCAAACCATTCACTCTCTTCAATCGCAGGTGTCATTTCAAGAACAGCCTTGTACCAAAAGATTCCACGATAATTGGGAGTACGGCCCTTAGTTCTGAAACATACTGCCACTTAACATGCCCGGACTCAACTATGTGAAGAAGGTGGCCCTCGTTGGCGTAAGTCTATGCACCATCTTCTTGATCCTTAGTTGACCCTCCCTCTAGGCGAATGGCCACGTGGGCAAATACATTATCAAGGCGCTGCTGAATGGCGGCAAGCACGAAGTGACAGCCCTCACACGCGGTGACACGGAGATTACCCAGAGTGTGAAGATCGCGAAGGTGTCTTACGACGACCCTACGTCCTTGGTAACGGCACTAGAGGGCCAGGATGCGCTCGTCATCACAATATCTGTCAGGGCCCCCCAAGGCACTCAAGACAAGCTCATCGAGGCCGCGGCAGCAGCAAATGTGCCCTTTATCCTCCCCAACGAATGGGGCATCGAGACCTCGCACGGGTCGCTGGGCGCGGACACCTTGACGGGACCGAGGTCGTTGGCCGCGACACATAAAATCGAGGCTCTTGGCAAGAGCGCCTGGATCGGGATGACGACCGGATATTGGTTCCTGCACAGTCTCGCGAGCCCGGAAGCGTACGGCTTCGACCTGAAGGACAGGACCGTTACGCTCTTTGACGAGGGAACGGTGAAGATCAATAATATCGTAAGTCATTTCCCGCTCCTTCAATCATAAGCAGAGGTGGACCGCTAACGACAGTATAAATAGACCTGGGAGAGGACAGGTCAAGCTGTGGCTGGTCTCTTGTCACTGCCAATTAAGCCTGAAGTATCCGGCGCGCCGGCGCTATCAGACTACAAGAATAAGCATGTCTTTGTTTCCTCGTGGCTGTTGAGCCAGAAGGATATCTTCGAGCAAGTTCTCCGGGTGTCCGGTACCAAGGAGTCAGACTGGACCGTCAAGTACGAGCCTACCGTCCAACGCTTCGAGGAAGCAAAGAAGAGGGTGCTATCTGGCGACCACTCGGCTTGGCAGAGGATGCTATACACCAGAACATTCTATGATAACGGCGATGGTGACTTTGAGAGCAGGCATGGCCTTGATAACGACAAGCTGGGCCTTCCGAAGGAAACTCAGGAGTCGCTGGATGCGGAAATCAAGCAAGCTTTAGAACTTGCTCACTCAGGGGGTTACACATACTGAAGTATTGAAGCCCACTCCGACAGCACAGGATTGGGAGGCGCCTCAAATTAGCCATATTTTGTATTTATCCTTATGTGCCTCCGGCCAACTCTTTATACTTTCCTAAACATTACTCGAAAAATTTTGCTCGAAGAAACGCTTTAGTGGGTGCTCCATGGAGCATATGTGAGCAGCATACATCGCCCCGGCAATCGTGCTCGGGTCGGCGGTTATCATCGATGGCCAGTCGACGAAGAACGAGCCTCCAACGGCGAGTATAATAATGGATAAAGTAGTCACCGATAGGTAAACACAGGCTGTCTCTGTGACCCCCACTGGGATGCCGCTGCTGATAACGTTGCCAAGGTAGAGAGGAAGAAGTTCTGAGAGTACAGTGGCTGCCGCCACGACACCGAGATACAAGTCCCGTCGAGATGGGACGAATGCGAGCCACAGCCCCGTGAAGGGGCTCGTGGCAGGACTTACACTAAGCGCTTTTGCCTTATTCAGCCTTCTGCGTTGTAGCAGCTTATATGGACTAAGGAAAGCGACGGCTAGGGTGTGCACATTAGTCAGCGATGACAGTTGAATGGGATTACGAGTATAGTCATCCTACCATTGAAGAATGAACCGCAGGCAAGGGCAACGAAGACGCCGGCCCCCGAGAACAAGAAGCGCACGCTGACTGCATTCGCTTTAGGACTACTCTGATATCCCGCTTCTCGAGCAACGATATTATAGAGAAGGACTGCTGTGAGGACTCCGGTCAAGAGAAGTAAGAACAATATCCGCCCCGTCCAGGAGAGCATGAAGAAGGGGATAAAGTCGTCGCGCGGCCAGGCAAGGCGCCGTCGTCGCCGGTGGATATCTTCTAGGTCAGCAAACTTCACGGACCTACCAGCCTTGTTAAGTGTTTTCTCTTGCACGTCGTCTCCTTGGGTGAGAATAAGCACGCTATACTTCATCACGCCATTCTCTTCCCACTCACGCAGCCCGAGGACCTTTTCTTGAAGCTTGTTGATGAACTCGTTGGTGTTAATCTTCTTCCCTGAGTAGCCCTGACGACGTAGTCGCTGCAATATTTTCCGCATATCCGTGCCAGCTGCGAGCTGTGCCATGTTCAGAGTACTCCAGGGATTGCGTTCCACACCCGTCTTCCAGCCCCTAAGGATCAGAGCCACCAAGACAACACCGGAGGTGAGAGCCATTAGGACTGCCGCAAACATTTGTGCGGGGACCGGTAACACGCCCAAGGCGACGGAGCAGCTCGTTTTGTTCTTTTCATCAGGGTAGCATTGCTGGCCTTCCAGGACGAGTCTAAGCACCTCCGTGCTGAGGGGGACGGCCAATTCGCTCAGGATCACAAGGAAACTCGTTAACCCAGTGAGATAGTTCCCCCGTTTAAGCGTGCATAACCCCTCAAAAAGACTTGCAGGCCCAGTCGATTTAAGGCACAGTGAGTCAGCGGCGCTGGCGCCACGATCGGACGCCAGCGCATGAAAGCCTTGATATAGGTTAACGTTTAGGCTCAAGCTCCGAATAAAGATCGAAACAATAATAGCAAGCATTGTAGGTAGAGCAATACCGGGGAAGTAGCTTCCGGATCGCATGTGTTGGCGCTCTGAAACCCGCTGATCACCCGACATTGATGTTGGCGTAGGTGTAGGTATCATCACTTCGCTCCTGGTAGGAATTGGCTGCAGGAGTATCGTGGTTCTCGTAGGTATGCCATTAGCGTCATATATAGTGGTAAGTACTGGAGTCTCAGGTATAGTGGTCGTTACCGTCGCTGTAGCGAGACTGTTGGTATCGAATAAAGTGGTGACTGATTCAACATCATAGAAATCCACAGTGGCAGTAGGGAATCCAAGCGCATCTCTCAAAGTAGTGATTTGTGCTGAATTCAGAATGTGAATGTAATTTGTCTTGGTTGGGTTTCCTGCCCCATCGAATTCAATCGATGTCAACACCATGTCATATACATCTAAAGTGATACTAGACACTGTACCATCTTGAAAGGTAGTGCGCGTCGTGAAGTCTGTCAATGGATCTGCTGCTTTAATGTGGCCAAAGATAGTTGTCATCATTGTAACTTCGACAAAACTTCCCTCTGTGATGCTTGTTGAGGTCGTGAACATAGTTGTGATGGGTGACGGCGACGTTGCCGACTCTTGAGTCACTACAACACTTGGGTGAGCAATCGCTTGTTGGACATACTTTTGATTCTTCTGAAGGTCTCAAAAACACTTACTAGTTATAGTAGTGAAAGGTTTATCATTGCCTTTCATGTTCTGCTTCGGACGGTTGGGCAGTTCGGTAAAAGTAGGCAGGCTGTCGTTTGATCCCACAGTGGGTGAGGAACCCCCAGTGTTATCATTATCTGGTTCAACCGGTCGACTCCCTGCTTTATCCTTTGCTGCGTCGTTAACTTTATCCGTCGGGCGGTTGACTGGTGTCTCTTTCGCTTGATCCACCAACTGTGCTATCGGCTCATCTTTGGGTTGGTCCTCACCATTGTTGATCGGCCGGCTCGTTACCTGCTCTTTCCCCTGACCTACCGGCGGATCTACCGGCGGATCATCAGCTTTGTTGACCGGTGTACTAGATGGTTGGCCCTTTTCTTCACCTATCAGGAGATTTGCCGATTGATCCTTTGCCTGCCCTGGCGATTGGTCGGTTGACGAGACTGTCGACTGAAGTGCCGGTTCATTTAATTGGGCATTGGAGTTATCAATTGATTGATCAACTGACTGAGACTGTGAGTCAGGCTGTATGAAGCCTGTCGGCTTACTAGGACTTTGTCCAGCGCGTTCGTCGGCAACAGAGACGGTTAGGTTACTGTCTAGTTGTGGCGGAGACGTAGGATCTAAGCCTGATACGGGGCCACCGGTAAGGAAAAACGTGGGTGTATTGTCAATACCTAGACTGAGATGAAATGATGCGGATGGTATAGTTGTGGTTTGTGGCGAGTTAGTCATGCTGATCTCTGAAGGATGATACGTCGTTTCTTGACGCGTTGTAGCTTCCGTGGGACTGGGCTTTGGGGGGCTTTGGGGAGCGTCTGTCGGAGTGACCTCAGCTTGCGTCTGCGTCAAACGTGTCGACGCCCCGGAGTTTGGATAATCGCTTAGACCTGGCGTGATCGAGGTTAAGTGAGTCGTATCCATCTCTATGGTAGTGTGTTCTGAGTTTCCTGTCCCGGTGTGTGTATTTGCATGGGTTTGGCTAATGCTGGATGTAGCTGTTTCACTAGGGCTACTGACTTCTGTTGTCGCACTGACCCCTGTAGTGATAGTAGCTGTACTGTTGCTGAACTTGGTGAAGCGTGCTTTACGTTCCACGAAGTCGTCATGTAAACCTGATCGTTTGCGTATCTTGGTGCTATTTTGGCTTGCTGCAAACTCTTCATTCCGGTCGGAAGCGTTGGGCAGCAAGTGCAACGCAAGTTCAGATAACACGAGGAAAGCCGCAAGGATCCCGAATAAAACCAGAATGAACCTCTGTCTCAATGGTAGTGGCTTGTAGTTGTAGACTGAAGGGATAGGAGTTGGTTTCTCAATGATTCCTTCCGAACCCCGATAACTGTAGTCGCCTAGGCGATCATCAATACAGAGACCGCCCGGCGAAAGAGCAAGTGGATAGCTCATAGTGTGCACTTCAAGACCCTTCTCGGGCAAGGCGCTGTTAGCGTCAAAGATAGTAGCTTCATTGTCGACGACCTCCGGCTCAGGATAGTCTACCTCTTCGGCATATCTGCCATGAGTGTCTGTGAGATCCACTTCGTCGAACCGCTGAATCGGCAAACTCAGATAGTCCTCGCCCATGAGAGAAGTGTCTGATAGAGCCGGGGAAGTATGCGCGCTCCAGGAAGCCGTACCTTGCCGCATGCTAGTATGGGATTGTCGCAGTACATCCTGAACCGTTTCCCTAAACCTCTGTCGTCCCGACAACTGCTGTTGCACCATCTCATCGCCGTGGCAGCTGTCTACGTCGACTTGGGCAACCCGTACGAAGCTCCCCCATTCAGAGCGGCCTCTCTCACTAGCCATATTTCGCATTTCCGCCCGCCAGATCTTAGCCTCTCAAAAGCTAGTCCAGCGTCCCGGTAACATGTCGCTCTAGATTCCTCTTCACGTCTTATGGCCTGGCAAGCAAAGATGGAGAAAACTGGCTGCTACGATAGCTTCGAGCCCCGGTGAATTCAACTCTTCTAAGCTTGGCCTGCTGGTGTCGTTTCTAGATATAGACAAGAGGGTGAAGAGGTGACGGCGTACCTAAGCACCGGCAGAGACATGGCTGCTCATCACAGAATGCGACACTCTTGTCCCCCTCCATTGCCGGGTATGTTGCCCGTGTATACTAATTGTATCACACGGTTACTACTCTGTTGATGGACGTGGAGGGCATTGTAGACTCAAGAGATGACCAATGGTGACCTGGTATCCTCGCCAGCCTACCTCGGGTGGTAGCGATGCAGACGTATGTTGGCTAATCGATCCAGTGAGGGGCTATGCGTGTGGGATAGTTGGGTTGCATTGAGCGAGATCTGACTGCGCAATGTGGCCGAGGAGTCTGTGTCGCATGCCACACTGATTTATGGGGATTTGTACTATTCATAATCGCCAAAAGGCAGCTCATCGGTAAACCTTATTGGGCTTCTTCTGCAGCATCAGAATGATATGTCAGGGCTGGGAGCTATTCAACGGTTGCACATAGCACCTTCGCGGCTGCTGTCAGAAGGCTCCTCACCTCATAGGATTAAAGTTGCTAAAGCGAGGTAGTACATAAAATCATGCATATCCGAAAATAACTGATATAGTCAAGGATATGGTATAGCCAGTGTAACCTACCTGTTAGGTACCTTAAGTACTTTGTGATGAGAGAAGATTGGAGCTGGGGGCGGGGGCGGGGACTCCCGGGACTAAACTGTTACAATACCACCTGTCAAACTGTAGATGTAGATGGTATCAAATACTTATATATATCTCCAGACTACTATAAACACCCCAGTTGGGCAGAGCCTCCAGAAATTAGCGCTGAGGATAACTACCCAAGCCACCCCCCATATCATATTAGCCAAGGCTAGAATGCAGTTCCAAAGCATTTATATTATCCTCCCCACAGCTCCGGGTTAAGTCCGCCACGCGTAGTGATTGGTAAGCTCAATGGCCGTCAAAGAGCAGGCATCAAATTTACATAGAAAAGTGTAGTTCATTATTGGCGTTTCCCGTATCCGGAGTCTATTGTATTCAAAATGTCGAGAAAAAGTGGAATGATCGTTATCCTGACCAGCTTTCTGTTCTGTGTGCCAGAAGCTTTTGTCGGGACGAGAAGGTGGTTTCCCGGAACCCAGCTGTGTCAATGCGCCTACGCTCCGGCGTCATAGGGGGTAGAGCGGGCGATGAGCTGACAGTGGAATATGTCCGGGTATGGCTGTCTGTCGTACTGTACGAGCGTACACTGGATGATGATGGTGAAATGACTGACTCGTCGAAGGACAGGGCATAGGGCCTTGTAAATATCGGCCCAGTCGGTTCAATCTCCACGGACTCTACAAGCAGTAGGATGTGTTAGCCAGCATCGCGGAGTTCGGTTGATGAAGCTTGCTAGCGCACGACACTGGAATACCCCAACACCATGTTGTAGACGTGAGGGACGAGAAGAGCCGAAAGATCATTGCATCCGATTAAGCGGAAGGGGGGCTTCCATACATACCAATATGTGACCATGTTAAACTAGGTGGAGGTTCGGCCAGATGCTCCTCGAGAACTTTTTCAGTTCTGTAAGGGATATTAGCGGATCTTCTTCCATAGAAGAGCACCTGGGCTGCTGAGTTCCTCTTTGGCTAGATACCCAAGAGCTAACCCAAAGACACAACTTACTCATCCAGCTTGGCTTCCAACTTCTTGAGCTTAGCCTCCCACGCACGTGATAGGCCCTTGAATTTCTCAGAGTCAGGTAGCACTATTACACATATGGTCAGCATTGTGCTAGGTATACTAGGAGTGGTGAAGGATATTCAAGCAGTTTGCAAATCGCAGCGAAGGCCGAAAAACGAAGAAATGTAGCATGACTCACTCTTCACCTGTCTCTGTAGCTTTTCGATGACGGAGCTGCCGCGATCCACGTCATGTGACAGCAGGGTGACTTGGCCCTCTGTCGTGTTGAGGTTATCCTCTGCGGCTTCGACGCGCTGACTCAGAGCCTTTGCCCGACTGTCAATAACCCGTACGCTATCATCCATGGCCTCAATTCTTTGAGCCGAAGCTCTGACTTTGGCATCGACGTTTCTAAAGCCCTCCTCCACGGCGCTAAGCCGCTGGCCAAGGCCCCGTTGAGCAATGCTGTTCGCTTCTTGATCGAGGTGTTTTGAGTCAATGGTCTTTACATAGCCCTCGAAAGCTTCCATGCGCTCGCTGAGAGCGCGATGCACGTCTTCCAAAGCCGCCTGGTCCAGCTTTATCCGAACCTCGAGCGTCTCGACTCGTTTATTCAAGCTCCTGCGCACTTGCTCCTCAAGAGTGTTGGACTGCTCATTCAACACGTGCTGGAACCGCTCCTCAAGAGTCTCAGCCTGTTTCTTCAGGGCTTGCTCGAGTTGCTTCTCAAAGCCTTCCGTCCTCTGCGCGAAATCCTGCTTGATGGCACTGAGGACCTTATCGTCATCAGCGAAGCGGCGGGAGGCCGCATGGCTCTTCCTCCGGCGAGCTATCAAGTGCCAGAGCAGGAGAGTTCCGAGAAATATAGCGCCAAAGGCGAATTTGTCGCTCAAGTTCCCGGAGACGCCGCGCCAACTGTCGACGCGTGGGTGGACAGCGCTCTCCGGCGCTACGGTTTGGGGGATGGCGCTCTCCGGGGTTTTACTCTGAGGGAATGCGACTCCAGGGACGGCGCTCTCCCTCTCGGGGAAGGCATTGTCAGAAATGGCGCTCTCGGGCTGGGCGCTCCAAGACTCGTGGGCCTGGGGCAGCGACGCGTCGAGCTCGGGGTGCGACGCGACGTGCTGGCGAGGGTCGATCTGGGGCTCCGACCCGAATAACAGGCTGTTCCAGTCCACAAACGCCGGCATCCCGTGACCCCCTCGAGACAGTTCCTGAAATGCAAAACCGGTGCGAAGCGACCAAAAGAAGTGCAGAGTTTAAGACAGCCCCACCGCCTGAAAGAAATCGATGCTTGAAATGTTGTCGCCGGACTTATCGGCGCCATCAAACAGGCAAGTCGAACTGATCAGCACAAGCACAGGACGTGGCTGGAGAGCCAGGGGTCCGCGCTCGACCTTGGTGTTCCCCCCTGTCTGTCTGTCGTGAGATGCCCCCCCCAGGTACCTCTTTCAGTGCCACGGCCCACGGACACGGTGCCACCTCGCTACCTCTACCTACTACCTAGCTAAAGGTATCAGAGATAAGTACTTACCAGCTACCTTTAATTACCCAGGTACTGGTGCGGGGCATGTCTTCAACGATTAGAGGGGAGCTTCGCGAGTGCTGGCCCGAAACGGTGTAGCACATGTCGCAGCGTAACGCTTTTGTCGAGGGTCGCCGTCTCCACACACCTGTTTGTTTAGTAACATCGTACCGACTCTGTAAGTGGACGTACAGAAAGATCTATTCCCCTCCGAGTTTGACCGCTTCTCGCCCGCATACCCAGTACTTGCACGCTACACCATTATTGCTCCCGTTTGCCGTCTATTTTCAGTCGGCGAACGCTGATAGACCAGTTCTCCCGCATTGGATCCCATCACCGTAGCATCAGGGCCACACGTACACGGCCCATCCCATGTGTTGTTCACACCGCTTAAATGGGGTCCCCACTGGCGCGCGTAGCGAACTCTGCACTAAGACAGTTACCTAATCTAGATATGGGCTACGGCTCATCGTAGTGTAGAGATCTAGGAGATTGTAAGGCCGTTCTTGACCTTGACGCGCTCTCCTCCTGGGTGGGAGGGATTCTACTAGGTATGTACATGAACTGCGAGGGGTCCTCCTGAGCCACACCTCACCTCGTCGCGTTTAAGTGGCGACTAATGAATGAGGTATGGTAAAGGCACCCGTAACAATTGCTACGTAGAAACTTGTCCTTTCAGTAAGCCCACCTTACCAATAACTTCTTGAAGATCCGGGTTATTCTTCGACAAGAGTGCCATAGATAGCCCAATACAGAGAGCACTTATTTTACAACTTGCGCGGCATCACATGAAGAATACGGGGGATCACGAACGCTATGTCAATACCCAAGCCAACCTTGCAATTCAAACTCGGCTAATTCCTCTCCGATAGGGAAAGGCAATTAGATGGCCTCAGACCGTTGTGTGCCGTACGCCAGCAAATATTAACACTAGGTAGTGGCGTAGCGTACGGCATTGCGAATTAGCAGTTCTCAGCCCGTTTGAACTGGTTTTGATGGTATGCCGTGACACTCAAAAATCAGGGACCTGGCCAATTAAGGTTTCGAGTCGGCGGCGGAACAGCCGACCTCGACTTCGCCAACATCCCATCCCCCCAATACCCTTCATTACATCATCCCGTAAATGCGGGTAGACTTTGCCAGCATTCACAACGCAGATGGCGCGCACGGGCACTGCCCTGTTTCCCTGCTGGACCATCAGCACTCATACATCGAGTCCGTATACATACGAGGAAAGCGCAGAGGTACGGCCAAACTAAAACTGAATCACCGGGCAGATGAATGCATTGTCCTGTGGGAGGAAAGACAATCCATGTTTCAGGATACAACAACCACTGGGCCTCCGCCGCCCAGTGACGGGTGCTCATCGAGCTACTAGGCACCTCATCCCTCACCACCCGACCCCCATACATTACGAGGTCCTTGCTCAATACCTACCTACTCGTCCTCACGCAACCGCTCTGGTCGCTTCTTCCAAGTAGCAACCAATCATTTCCCTCCCCACCGGCCCAACAACACGGAGATAAAGCGAAGCAGCCGCAGTTGGAGAGAGAGTCAGCGCCGTCCACCTCACGCCGACCTCCAAAGTTCCAAAGTTCACGGAGCCTTCCAGCTACCGTCATCAAAACTGGGTAGGTCCTTAGTCTCAGGGACCCGGGTACCAGGTCGAAAGCACCCTTGTCGTAGACCAAGATGGTCAGATCTCGTACGAGTTTTAGGGCGTACGCCACGTCCAAATGCGCCGGCTGCCCGCGTGTCATGGGGTACGTAAGGAAATGGGGCTACGTTGACTGCCGACGCCGCGAAAAGCACGGCACGCGGTGCGAACAGCGCTCTTGGGCCGACTTATGAAGATCTTGTGCGAGAGCGGTTCCCGAGGGCTGAGCGGCAACTTATCCCTATAGAGACACATACCAAGCAACGCTACCCAGAGCTATCGTGTAAGCAAAACTCAGGCGGCTGCTTATGTGCTTGAGGCTTTCCTAGGCGGCGAAGACATGACCGGAGGAATTTCTCAGCCTCACACACTGGCTTATAGGCTCTGTGAAGAACGAGACACATATGTCGTTTAGATGAGCATGCTTCATGGCTAGGTGTATGGCGGAGATGATGGCTAAGAGGGGGCCGAGAATGGACAAGCTGATAGCGGAGGCTTTGCTGCTCTCTCTTGCTCGAGAGATGAAAAGTCCGTACCCTGGCCAGAGATTTTCCGTTGTCTCGTATGCCCTCGTGGTAGCCCACGACCCGAAAGGAATTGGGCGGCATTTTTGACTAACATGACCTTGCTGGGGGTAGGTTCTATGTTTGGTGTACTCGTCAACCGTGGCCCCTAGCGACGATCACTGCGAACGTAGCCCTAGAAGAATGGTGAACCAAAGAAACAGAGCAAGTTTTTATGGGACCAATGGACAATTCTTGAATAGAAAATTTCCTGAGTTGTGGAGTCTGGATTCTATGCTCGGCCTCATATTGAACATTCTGCGGCACGTCGAGCGGTAATGCAAGAGCCTGCTTCCCCTTGAAGTTGCTTACATACGTCTTCAACCTCCTCGTCGAAAAATTTATCTTCTGTGTCCTCTTCCAGGGCTCGTTACTGATACCTCAAAAAGCGTTTATCCTGCGAGAGAGTCGCCCCGTGTCGGCCACATTCAATGCGTGGCTGCGGCCCATTGTGAGAGCAGCATAAACCAACACGCCCTTCACGCAAGCCCCCGAAGTAATCATTATACTAACAGCCAACTTGTACCTGAAGATTTATTGCCCTCCTAGGGGGTCGAATTAACGTTGATTGCAGAGAATCAACTAACACTGCGGATTGGTTATCGGGTGAAATTAGACGTGGGCATCTTCTAAGTCCTATGCGTTGCTCGGCCGTGACAACACGAGACTATGACGAACTAATGCAGGGAGCAGATGACCCCGAATACCCCTATAAACGTGGTATATACGGGGCTATACCATGCTCTTCATTATTTTCGGACGTACGTAATAATCCTAGGTTTTGAAACAGGCCTTCAAAGTAGTGACGGAGCGTTAAGCCCATACGCACCTCATTGGTGGAAGATCACTCAACCACCCCGATCAGGAAACTCGACCAGCTTCGGTCAGGTGAATACAGTCAAAACAGTAGGGATGGGATGGGCATGGATATTCTCCACGAATACCATAATTCAGCTTTACAGCCCTCTTCTGGCGATCTTGACCCTTAGCAGAATTAGACAATTGGTACATGAATGCCAAGGCCATGATTCACTACACTAACACCTCGAAGCTCTTGGGTGAAACACTGGAACGGAGTGAAAGATGAACATGACGAACTAGGCGAAAATGGCACTCCGAATTTCCATCTATATAAGGTCTAAGCTTGACAGGAAGGTCTTGAGAACGAGAACTATTCGACCATCGGCACACGTAGGATCTCACATCATAACTGCAAGTAAAGATGAAGTTCAACAGCGTTGTCTCGACACTGGCTCTTTGCGCCGTGTCCCAAGCCCAGGCCGGTATGTCCAGTGGAGCTGGAACCCATACTGCCTCTATCGTGATGACACACCTGGCTGATTAACTCAAAACGATAGGTGAAGTCGTTACGAGCTTTGCTACCAAAACCACCAATGCCGTCCTTGACAAACGAGCCACGCCGACAGGCCTGACGACAACACTGCCGGCCTCATCCGGGGCTGTGACTTCGGCGGCGGCCATTACCGTCAAGAGCAGTCTCGATGGTGGCATGAAGCGATATGAACGATCAGGTATGTGCCCATGCAGTCCGAAGACCTATTTTAAGAAATCTAACAATAAGCAAACAGGCGATGTGTGCCAGGGTCAAACTGAGACCGGGGAGGCAGACGCCATGTTTATCCTCGAAGATGGTGCTACGCTCTCGAATGTGATCATCGGTGCTGGTCAGGCTGAGGGTGTCCACTGCCGAGGCACTTGGTATGTTCAGCATGTCTCCATCACAATCGAAACTACGAGCATCCCTTCATCTTCGTTCTGTATCAAGAACACAGCTGACTCCAGGGATCGCTAGCACGATTAACAACGTCTGGTGGGCTGACGTCTGCGAGGACGCCATCACGTTCAAGCAGACCAGTGGCACATCCTACATCAACGGCGGCGGCGCGTTCCACGCCGACGACAAGATCATCCAGTTCAACGGGCGCGGCACGGTCCAGGTGAAGAACTTCTACGCCAACGACTACGGCAAGGTCTCGCGGAGCTGCGGGAACTGCGACGGCAACGGCGGCCCGCGGAACTTCATCTGTGAGAAAGAACCCCCCACCCCCCATCTATTCATTCCCCGTGTCAGATTGAGAGAAAAGGGCCTGGGGCTAACGATTTGCATCAAAAAGTCGACAACGTCAGCGCCGTCGACGGCGGCGTGCTGTGCGGCATCAACACGAACTACGGCGACACGTGCAAGATCTCGAACTCGTGCCAGAACAAGGCCAAGTACTGCGATCGATACGAGGGTAATAGCAGCGGTGAGGAGCCGAGCAAGATCGGCTCCGGGCCCGACGGCACGTACTGCACAACAAGCAACGTGAGCACGGACTGCTAGATGGAATTCGGTCTCTTGAGAATGGGAATTTTCCAGGCACCCAACTTTACCTTTACTTACCCTTCATGTTATGCAATGTGTTCATAAGCTGGCTTGTTCTACCTAGTGTAGTAGTTCATTCATTATCAAATAAAATTAGATGGGCTGCACTATTCAGAGATAACTCATATTTCTCTTCTAGCACTATGGTTCCAAGGGTGACACTAAGAAACGAATACTTTTGGACCTACACCACTTTTACTCGTCATCATCGCTCGCGGCCGCCGGCTTCCGTGGCCAGTCGCGCGCAATGTCAATCTGGTCTTTGGGCCACCACCACTCGCAAAAAACGAATATCAAGTAGTCGATAACAACGCAGAGGCAAAACAACTTGCCCGCCCACACACCACACCCGTAGTAACGTTTGAGGCGATCGATGAGAGCCAAATTCCGACCTCGCGTGGCACTCCAATGAGAAGCATTGCCTATATCGGACCCATAAAACTCGTCCTCGCTAATATCACTAGATATACCTCTATAGACGCGTTCGGTTCGTTTGGCCACATTAGTCCAGGAATACATCGCCTTCACTTGCTCGTGAAATCTTTCGGTGCGAACTTTATTTGCCCGGAGAGCTGCAATTGCTCTGCCAGTGGCAGCTACAAGGTCATTCTCCTCGGGCTTCGCGAAGACGGTCATATGTGAAGGTAGGACTTCAGGAATACCGCCAACGGCCGTACAGACCACATAGAGACCACAGCTCGCTGCTTCGACAATTACAGTGCCGAACGCCTCAGTCAGACTAGGATGGAGGTAGATATGGCCTCTGACCATGATCTCTCGCACATTTTCGTGCCGCACAGGGCCGAGCATCTCTACTTTGTCTTGCAAGACGTTCTGCTCAATCATCTGTTGCAGATCAATAGCTTTGGGGCCCGCGCCAGCGATTATGAAGCGGGTATTGGGGTGGTTCTCGAGGATACGTGGGATAGCTGCAGTGAGAAGGTCCGTCCCTTTGTTATAGAAAAGACGGCTAACCACGACAATGGTGAGGGTATCATTGGGCCCCAAAGGATGGGCGGGCAAAGGGTTTTGAGCGAAAGGGAGACTGCTCGGCTCAGGGCGCGGCAGGGGCTTGAAATCTTCGGAAACGAGGGCGTTGGGAATAACAGAGACCATTAGTGGGTCGAGAGCCGCTCTGAGAACTGTATTCTCCTTACTTGAGACGGGCTCAGCACTTGAAACACAACCAGGGCTGAATGGTTATGGGGGCTTACCATGTATGACTAACACAGATGACATGATCGACATCACTCAGCGTAAACTTAAGCAGCTTGTTGGTAAGAATGCTCCCAGTATCGGCAAAGCCAGCCAGAGAATGATCCGTGAAGACGGTGCGCAGGCCCATTGTCCTGCCATGAAGGATAGCCTCCTGGCACAGGTTGCTCATGGTGGCGTGACCGTGCACAATCTCTATGCGCTCTCGAATGATGATGTTCCGGAAGAGGGGGAAGAATGAGAAGACGGTGGGAAAGGTAGAAGAGCGATAGATGACGGCGAAGGGAACATGGAAGACCTTGACACCATTGGTCAGGTATCGAATACCCTTCCGGTCCTCGTAAGCGTGAGTAATGACAATGACCTTGTGTCCCCGGTCGATCAACTTTGTTGCTAGTTGGTAGATGTGACTTTCAACGCCTCCGGGCTGGGGGTAGAAGAAATCGCACACCATGGCGATATTGTAGGTTCGACGTGGCATCGTAGCGGCAGTTTTGGGGACGGTGATGACAAGAGAAGCGGCGGCGAGTTCACGTATCTATGTGCGCGGAATCGGAAGAGGGCGAATCCTGATACTACAGGGCAAGAAGCAGCCGTCATCGGTCATCAAGTGGGAATAGAGTCGTTTGTCGGTTGGGGACGGCGACGGCTAAACATGGCCAGGAAACGAGGGTAGGCGATGGCACGGGCTGGAACGGCCCCGACAGAAGTCGTATGTCGTGAATGTTGGAAGGGAGCGCGGACTTCTCGCTCACGGCCATTGTTGCCTATCCAAATAGCCAGCGTTGGAGAAGAAATGCCCCCATCGATGATGTACGTAAGTAGCGACGTAGTGTCGAACCTTCAAGGTTCCAAGGTTGTTTGGAGAGGCTAGACAGGTACGGTAAGTGCGGGTAGATACTTAGGTACCCCACTGTTGGGGTGTTCCAGGGGGCATGTGGGTCATTGAGTGGACCAGGGTGCCTAAGGGCGAATGATTTTATCGATAGCAAAGGCGGTCAATTTTCCTGCGATGGCAGAATTCGGCGGGCCCTCTTCGCCCTCCAATTATACCTACCCGGCGTTCCAGCGCTGTCGCGACTCCACGACAAAGTCGCTGCAGGCGACCCTCTATACCCTCAGTAATGTATTCACGCTATGTACCACCACCTAAGGGAGTACCGGACCCTTCGAATACGGCCCCAATTGCCTCTCCCCAGGCATTACAGGCGCCCCAAAAGCCACAACCCACCGCATACGCCCGATATGTCCCGCCGCCAAAACCGAGTCAGTTGACGTCGCTTCATGTCCCATCTGCGCAACATTTTCGATTTAATGATGACGAAGATGGTAAAAGGACGGAACCACTCACTAAGAGGGTCAAATTAGGGCAGGATGAAGCCACTGCCCCAGTTTCGGAACAAGAAAAGCCTAAGAAGTCTAAAACAAAGAAACGCAAGTCTACTCAATCGGACGAATTAAGTCATGGTCTCGCCGCCGGCGATGGAGAGGGGACGGATGACATTGAAGTGCGGGCAGAAGGCCAGGGAGATACCACCAATACTTCAGAAGATGTCGCAACGCAGGAGTCATCGGGCGATCTATCTTCACGAACAAGGACATCCGCACCGTTAACGGAGCCACTCCTGTTGGGGGAAGTTTCAAAAAGAAGAGAAAAGAGGAAGAAGCAGAAATCTCACGAAAACGAGGAGTCATCTGTTCAGGCTGAGGATGACATACCCCTTCGCCATAAAGCTATTCTCGAGAAGAAAGCGAAGTCCATGCAAGTGGCCCAAGAACCCGAGACGGAGGATATTATCATGAACGATGCCAGTCAAAAGCCTGACGATATCGTGTCCCGGAAGAAGACGCCAGAGATTAAATTGCATGGACTAGAACCGATTCCTCAACCACAGCCGGTAGCGCCAGACACGAGTGCGCCTTCGTACGAAATCTTACCTCCTTGGTTAGCATCACCAATTAGGATCTCTCAGGATGCTTCTGCACCTTTCACCGACTTTGGTCTTACCCCGGACTTGGGCATTACTGCTGAAGTTGCGGAACGGTTAGCTTCGAAAGGTTATAAGCAGGCATTTGCAATACAGACTGGCGTCATACCGCTTCTCCTACCCAATTACTGCAAGACATCGCAAGGCGATGTGCTAGTGTCCGCCGCAACCGGTTCTGGCAAGACACTTGCTTACACCTTGCCCATTATTCGAGATATCAGCCAAAGCAGCAGACATACTACCAGATTACGTGCGCTAATAGTGGTTCCCACGCGCGAGTTAGTTAAACAAGTACAACAGGTTTGTGAAGATTGTGCTGGCGTTTTTGCTCTAGATGGAGCAAAGCGGCGTGCCAGAATTGCAATGGCAATGGGCAGCCAGTCTTTCGAACAAGAGCAAACTTCCCTGATTGAAAGGGCAGAAATCTATGATCCTGCCAAATACCAGCAGAGAGTGAAGCGCTTGGCTTGTTTGAATGGTCTAGATCATGAGAGTGATGATGACGAAGAATCAGGTTACAAGACGGAAGATGAAGAGAGGGATGCAATTCAAAAGAGGGAAGACAAATTAGTGACCTTGCCCGATCATATCATTGCGTATAAGTCCAAGGTGGACATTCTTATATGCACACCAGGAAGACTTGTCGAGCACATCAAGTTTACACCGGGGTTCTCATTGGATTCTGTTCGGTGGTTAGTTGTCGATGAAGCCGACAAGTTATTGGGCCAGAACTTCCAGCAATGGTTAGACGTTGTGATACCACGGCTTCAAAACCATGACCGAACAGGTGCTCGTAACCATAAACAGTCAAATTTGTCGGGTGTACGCAAGATCATCCTCAGCGCCACAATGACTCGGGATCTTGATCAACTGGAAGGCCTCAGGCTTCGTCGGCCAAAACTAGTGGTCCTCGAAGGTGCCAAGCCTCAGGACGAAGGCAGGGAAAATGTTCAGCAAACAGAGCATGCACTGCCTGGATTGCTGGTGGAAGCCGCCCTTAAAGTTAGCGATCCCAACCTAAAGCCACTCTTTCTTGTCGACTTGCTTCGAAGCCATTATATTCTCAATATTCCTGAAAATACTAATGTAGATATATCCGACGACGATAAAACCTCTTCTTCTGGATCCGATTCTGATTCGAGCCATGACTCGGACGATGAGCTCTCTGGCTCGAAGAAAACCACCATGCCTCCCAAACCCGCCCTCAAATCCCACGATTTGTCTACCGTATTGGTCTTTGCTAAGTCGAACGAGACGACACTCCGCCTGTCCCGCCTGCTAGCACTGCTAGCCCCAACGTTACAGCCGTTCATTGGTACACTCACGTCTACCACGCCTTACACTACACGCCGTGACACGCTGCGATTGTTCCATGCGGGGAAGCTCCGAATCATTGTTGCATCCGACCTTGTCGCTCGCGGAATTGATCTACCTTCGCTTGACCACGTCGTCAACTATGACATGCCGTCGAGCATAGCGTCATATGTACACAGAGTTGGGCGCACAGCCCGAGCTGGAAACACGGGTAGAACTTGGACGCTCTTCACCAACCCAGAAGCACGATGGTTCTGGAATGAAATTGCCAGTGAGAAGGTGATACAACGAAACAATCCCGTCGAACGTATTAGGGTCACAGAAGAGAAGGAAGAGGCCTTCAACGACAAAGTAGCTGTGTATGAGGCAGCTTTAGAGAAGCTTGGCCAGGAAGCCGGACAAGCGCGCCATAAGGCTTGACACGAGAGCAGCCTAGCATTTGCATGTATATAAACAAACAATACCATATGTGGTCAAGGTCTCTTCTGATCAAACGCCACCCGCGCTTCTTTGTGATTAGATAGTTGTTTCCCGTTAAGGTCACTTATAGATCGTCTTCCAGCACATGTCGAAAACAACACGCTGCGCCTACTGCATACCGATTAAAGCGCATGCATATAATCAGGCTGTAATTCTAGGGGCGGCTTCGGTCTTAACGTGTACTCGGTTCTTGACCTTTTAAAGAACGGACCGCTGATAAATACTAACTTTAGAATGTAGGACGATACAGAATATTTCCGAGTGGCCTATGCATCGGAGCCATGCACGCCCCTTCTGGGACATGTCTCGGAAGCGTGAATTACCGGATCAAGACTATTCTCCTATCAACATGTATGGTTCGGTGAGTCGGATATGCGTTATTTCCCGATTTATTGAAGCCACCATGCACATCCAGCTCGCAGAAATGTAATAGTTAAGAGGCTGCCTGAGCTCTTCGGGCCCTGATCGGGCTGCTCGGGGATCATTTTGGCACCTAGTCCATGACCCATAATTATTGTGTCTAAATTGAGCTTAGCGGGACGATTCCAGCCGACTATATCGGTATATTTACCTTACAGGCTTAGCCCTATTGGGTCTCCTCACAAGCGTCGACGGTGATCATATGTCATTGTTCGCGTAGGCCAGTGAGAAATTCTCAGGCAGGTCGCCTCGCCAGTATTCCTTCGTGTCCAATCCAACAGAGAAGTGAAGCGAGACAGGCAATCAACCAGCTGTCCTGTGGTATTGCACCCGTTGCATTATATCCTTATTTCCTGATTTCCTTATTTTGGGCATCATCCAGCTGGGCAGTGTTCGCCTGCGCAGACTACCTATCGGCTCTTCGCAACAGGGCTTCCGGCCAGAGAGCATTACCTCATCCACCATCCGCGCACATCCGGATTCCAGAAG
This sequence comes from Xylaria palmicola, assembly GCA_022385595.1. Taxonomy (NCBI): domain Eukaryota; kingdom Fungi; phylum Ascomycota; class Sordariomycetes; order Xylariales; family Xylariaceae; genus Xylaria; species Xylaria palmicola. Next base: position 229,205 of record MU281336.1, on the reverse strand, counting down.
CACGCAGAACAGCACAATGCGGCGGAGTCTCTCTCGCCGCACCGCCATCTTTCAACCTGGATCCGATAGCGCTCTTCGCTGCCCTCCTCGCCAGACCTTTCTCGACCGCTACGCCCGAGTCGAGGGGGGATAGCCGTCTCGCTCTGCCCGCCTGGCCTTTACGATTCTGCGATTTACGACCCATCTTCACTGGCACTGTCTTTGCGCCGGTCCTCCCGCCGTATCCCTTCTCCATGTCTTCTCGCGCCCGAGGGGGTACGCCCGCCACGCCCCGCGTCATCTCCCCGAGCCCTACGCCCTCCGACCCCAATGATCGCTCTCACGATGGCGGCAGCTACTCCGGACCCGTTACGCGATCAGCCGCGCGGCGTCGCCAGACTGCCAGCGTTACCCCGCGGCTCCCCATCCACGAGTCTCTTGACGAGGAGTCAGACCCGGAGCTTCGGAGAGCGAGGACTCGATCACGGAGCCCTATAAAGACGCGCAAGGTCAGGAGCCTTGCCCGGCCCGACGCCGCCGCCGCCAACGCTGACTTGGGCTCGGACCGTTCGGGCGGTGTCGAGAACGTTGCCAACGGTGCGACGAAATCGTCTGATGGTCTTTTGGCCCCTCCGTCCCTCGCGTCTAGCCCGTCACTGGGTTGGAACTGGCGCGACTTTAGTCGTAGCCCTAGTCCTCTTGGTCTTATTCCGATTCATCGCCATTTCCAGACCTTGATCCACAGACATGAAGTGCCAAGGAAAGCCCTGCATGTCTCGATAGGCTTCTTCGTGTACTGGCTTTATGTCACAGGCACGCAGACCTCAGCCGTACCCCCTTATCTCATGGCGGCTCTCATACCCATCGCAAGCGTTGACTTCCTGCGCCATCAATATCCGTCCTTGAATCGCTTCTATGTGAAGTGTCTTGGCGCTTTGATGCGTGAGACAGAATACGCGGGCTGGAATGGCGTTATCTTTTACCTTTTGGGGGCTTGGATAGTCTTGCGCTTCTTTCCGAAGGATGTGTCCGTTGTTGCCGTCATGCTATTGAGCTGGTGTGATACGGCTGCTAGCACATTTGGGCGGTTGTATGGACGATATACTCCCAGGCTCCGTCGGGGCAAGTCGCTGGCGGGATCTCTTGCCGCTTTTCTCGTAGGAGTCGCAACTGCCGGCTGGTTCTGGGGCATTTTGGCCCCCCAGACGGGCCCCTTTCCTGGTGATGACCAACATCCTTTCATGTTTCAAGGCGTGTTGCGATTGCCTACATTCGCGGCGAATATTCTTGGGCTAGATCCGTCCACCGCGTTGAGAGGAGCTGCCGCCCTCGGTGTCATGAGTGTATGGTCAGGATTGGTGGCAGCTGGAAGTGAAGTAATCGACCTGTTCGGGTGGGATGACAACTTGACGATACCGGTGCTCAGCGGCGTGGGCATTTGGGGCTTTTTGAAAATTTTCGGCTAGAGGAGATAACGGACTAGAACGTGCTTCCTTTTGCGCGAACATTGGATTACCGGGCAATTAAGCTATCGTTCCCTATTCCAGAATAACAGGGTGCACAGGGTGTATCCTTGGTGGACGGTTCAAAGGCTTTAGACTCGACGGTCGAAACGGACACACCCAAACTTATCGCATAACTAACATCATGCATATGCCACTGGCCCCCCTAGACTTGACATACACTGTCAATCCTGGGGAGAGGCAGAACCAGCCTCCACTTAACACAACTCAACCAATTAACTCCAAAAATCCGCCGTCCGCAGCAGGTGATAAGTGAAGATCCATAACGCATCGCTGCATCACGCCAGCTTGCCACAAGCGTGGCTACAGGCTATTGACATGAATGAGCAAGATTGGCCTGTACTCGAAGGCCCATGATGCCGCGGCTTGCTCTGTAACAGGGAACTGCACTGTATAGCAGCATAGGCGACTTGTCGTTCCGGACTGACTTAGCCAAGGACTTAACGGCCGGGACGAGTTGCCACTTTCTAAAATCGGGAAAGTCGGAAATGCATTGCCCTGCATACGCATGTAGGCATCCTAAACAACAGAAAACCCTGGAGCACACCTGTTGCCGGTTGTTTTCCGCCACCCTCTACCCCAAACCGCACCCGGGATCTATCTAGGAAGAGGGTTCCATTGTGTCTGTTGTTTTGTACCTTGGGAACATGTCCTGTCACCAAGCCTCGCTGCATGCAAGTCGGCTTATACCTTGAAAGGCTATTCAATATTACGCATGCCAGGATTGTCAATCGTCAGCCCTCCCACGTTGCTCTATCTGCCTTGTTACTTGCTTGTATTCGTATCACAGATCGGTCAGCACCCTATCTTTCTGCCTTGTCTCTCTCTTCAAGTCAGGTTTTGCCTGTAAAATGCGTGAATTTCCACGAAGATATTGCTAGGAATGGTGCTCACCGCCCAAGGCTCAACACCATATTGGTTGTCTATGCCCTATGGGGAAGATCCGGGCTATGAGATCCATCCTCACCTTTCTACCCTCACCGACCAAAACCCAAACCATTTAGAAAAGGGAAACCGGTCTACCGACGCCATCTTACATAGGCATAAGCCTACGTACTACATACTACTTCATAGGCCACTAGTCACATTATCAACTAGACCCAACTAGATCCAATTTGCTGGGCTGGTTGATGTGACTCTCCTCTACTTTGCCGGACTGCAAGTCATCGTTCTCCACTGCACCACTCGTGGAGCTCCTCTACGACATGGTACAGACGATCTAGGCATTGTTAAGATCTGACTTATGCATCGTCCTTTTTTTCGGTGTAGATAGGCTGTCCGGTTTGCTGGCATCCTCGATCCCTATTCGCATCTATCCGGGATGAAGAGACGGTACTTGTCAGCAACCCAATAAACCACACCGGTACGGATAGCCATCCCCACCATCCATACCAGCACATGAGGAGTGTGCACAAAGCAGGCCATCACGGACTAGCGGTCGAGGTGTCGAGTGGTACATAACCAATGCGTACCTTGCCGCCTAATAATTGGCGCTACCCATGCGCCTGGCTAGTGTACCTGTGTGCTCAAGATAATCCCTTTGGTGATATACTTACTTGTACAGTTTTGCGATGTCAACGCTGCTACGGAAATCCAAAATAGCTCCAGCACTCTGCCACGTCAATATTTTGACACTGGCCCGTTATGCCGGCCTTGTGAGTGTCCAGGCCAGATATTCGGCCTGCAGTTCTCCTTGCTTGTGGCCAAATATGGACTAGACAGAGGGCGGTCGATGTCTTGACGGCCAATCAACGAAGAGCTCACTGGGGAGAAAACACGAAAAAAAAAAAGTTGGTATAGAGACACGTCAAAGATGCCGAGGCCAGCACACCTCTTATCCAATTGCCCGTGGTGCCCCTGCAACCCTAATGCGGCTAAGATGTACTCCCTACCTCGACCTGTGAGCAGTCCGGATACCGAGAAATTTCTAGATAGTAACGGAGTACAAACCCCAAATCCCGGCGTTGTGAGAACCTATCCACTTGGCGAATGCGAACGGTCCGCGCGTTGGATCCCCGTGTCATGAAAACAAAAACAAAAATATTCACACCCAACTCGCCAATCCAGGCCATTCAGACGGTCGCCTTCCCATTCTTGTGGAAGTCCATCAAACAAGGAACTCCTGCGTTGTGGTGGGGCAGACAGCTTACAAGATGGTGGGAATGGGTGGAGGGGCTATAGGTAGACTTATCTATCTACTCATAGATCAATAACACCGAATTGGGCGGGGGCCAAGGCAGTGCTCATGAGGATGCGATTAATAAGCTTCTGCCCTCGTCCATCCAAGTCCAGACGTGCTGATGCAGGTTTCCCTGGGCGAACGCCCCTCTAACCTCACCAATTTCCTTCCATTTTCGACCAATTAGAAAAATGAACCATTGCCTTTCCGGAATTCCCACATGTTATCGAACTGAAGGCAACGACAGCGCCATCATCCACCTATCCCTGTCGGATCGATCTATGTACCTACCTAAAGAGCATCTCCGCTATCTAGGTCGAAGGGGCATCTCGCGTATGTACCCTGAGAGTACCTCTCTGGGTAATTGACGGGGAATTCGTGCAGAAAAGGCAGTTCGGGATGGCGAATAAAACGATTCGACTGGCTCCCGGCCTGACAACGCATCATGACACCAAAATGCCCAATATCCTGCACCTCTGCCTGACCTGGCCAGTAACCGAGGACTTTGGCCGCTCTCAAAACCCATCCTGACGTTGAACAGGTTGATTGCCTCTCTCTGCCTCCCTTTCACCCCCCCCCCCCTCTTGCTATCACTCGCGTGCTCGGCGTGTCTCCAACGGGCTCCCGGCCTGTCCTGTCACAACGTGGAGGGCGCCTTGATCCTCACACACCCCCCCTCCCTCCTTGCCCTAGGCCGCGGTATATGAAACCCGTCGCTGCTTTTGCGTCCGCCTCTGGCGCTGTTAGCGTCAGCGCGCTTGTTGCGCACCTCCGGGCCCTCTCTGTGTTAGCGGGACACATGAGAGGATGACACTGGGGCGGTGGCATCTTGATACGGCCCTTCCGCCCACACCTGTCCCCCCCTCTGAACGCATATCTGATCTCTCTGATCAGTACTGTTTAGCGGCGAAATCCGGCGTTGCCCACACTACCTGTCTTGTCCCCCACTCTCAAGTTCGCTAGGTACCACGTGGTGGTCCGTAGGAAGCTATGGCTATCTCTCTGGAACGAACCGCTTCCATGAGAGAGCCCTGTGTGCGTCTCTGCTGGTTGTTCCAGTAGCCTAGTCGACTCGTCCACCTAGCTCGGGATCCGTGGGACGTAAGTATCTAGCCGGCAATGACTTCCTAGTAGACTGTCCATCCACCTTCTCGCGCATATCTTGCCCACCGGGCCGCCCATCAGATGCCCACCACAGATCCCCCATACTACGCTGGATGTTCCCTACGCACTTGGCGCACACATAGACTAACGTCCAGATCCAGTTTCCGAATCCTATCACACGCGCCTCCGATCGTCGTTGCACGACCCTTGGGTGCTTATGCAGGCTTCCCCCGAGTACACTTACATTCATGCTAGCTGTACGCCCCCCTCCCCATGTACGCGAACCCTGGCTACATGACGGATCCACACGAGGACGCCCAAGGCAGACAGAATATGACGTTCTATTGTCGACGCTGATCCGCCAAACGACTTGCCGACGGACCAAGCCCGCCAACTCCCACACACGGATCCAAGCCAGTCCCGACACCCAAGTTAGCCCTGGTAACCTAGGCGTGCATATATATATATATATACACTCGGCCGGCGTGAGTAGTACGTACATTAGCGTCTCGACTGGAGATGGCACCGCCACCGCTGCAGTGCGGTTCTGCGTATCCCTTCCTGGGGTCGGGCTTCCCATGTATGAAGGGCGAAGGAAACGACGTACAACGGAGTGTAGTATTCCCACGTGCCACCCCACAGCTGGAAAATGGCAGGTGATATCCGCGTGACAACGGTAATGAAAGACATGCCGTTGGTACACACACGCCTACCTACCTAACCTACTTAGCTCCTCCGAAGGTCCTGCCCGTCTATCTACCTACCGTACGCACAGAAAGTACTTGAGTATACATGCCCACCCACAAACGAGGATGTCGTTGCCAAGTGTACACCGGTACATGGGATCCTCCAGTAGGTACTTACTTATCTAGCATAGGATGGGGCTCCCCAGACAAAAACTGCTCAGGGTAGGTGTATCCGAACCACCTGCAAGCCGTAGCTCGTCGTGGGTTAGCTAGGTAGGCTAGCCTGTATACTCCACGTCATGTAATGTAAATACACTGCCATTATTAATCCTGCCCCCTCCGGAGTCTCATTATTATTATTATCATTATTATCGCTATTATTATCGCTATTATTATTCTCCCTTTCTCTTACTGGGCCGTTGGGATCCGAGGATGCGGTACAAGCAAAGCGGACCGGGTCCTGCAGACGCACATACATACTACAGACACAAAGCCCCGCGCAAACGTTTCGTCTCCCCCCTTCGTCCCTCCTGCCTGACCCCCATGATCGCGCACGCATGTACGTATGTAGAGTAAGTAATAATGTAGGTTCGAGTGGGAAGTAAAGGCATGTACACGCGAGAGATTTCGTTTGTATCATCCCTCGTTTACGACGTAGGCTGCTAGTCGTCGTATATGTAAGTTGGATGCGGATGGGCGCGCGGCAGGCGTGTGTATCTATCAATCCCATAGCTCTCTCTCTCTCTCCGTGCCCTCGCGTCTTTCGCCCCCCCTTGCTTCCACCCCGGCTCGTCCTAGCTATCAATTCTCATCACACGTTGCCATTCTCGTCCTTACTCGCTCTGTTCGTACCGTGGAACAGGGTAGATGCGTGATAGACAGAGAGAGATTGAGAGAGAGAGGATAAGCGAGCGGGGTTCCCGGAGTGCAGATATCGGCTCCTCATCTCTTCTCGCCCCCCTCCCTCCCCCCTATCTCTGCGTCCCCATGCCGTTCCTAGATCGGACGAATAGGGCGTGGGGAGGGATGGGATGTATAGTCTCGAGGCATCGGCCATTGCCTCTGCCTTCGACGGCATTTGAGAGTCGAATGTGCTCGTTGAAAAAGTATAAAAGGGTGAGTTCTCGACGGGTTGAGATGATTTCCTTCTTCTTCCTTCCTCATCACTTCCTCCTTCTCGCAAGCAACACAAAACACCTTGATCACCTCTTGAATCAGTATCGTGAGAAACATCCCGATACCAGTCTCATACCACAGCCCAACACACAAGACATACATACACACACACACACACACACATACATACAAAGACTCTCAAGTCTTACACCTCATACTTTGACATCACCTTAGTGTCTAGTACCATCTACTCTGTAGCACTAGCACAACCCCGTCCCTGCCCGTTCCAACTCAAATTTGTCCGCGTGTATCAATCCAGACACCCAACCCAATTCCCAAGATGGCCACCTACTCTTCCCAGTACTACACCAGCGGCGTGTCGATCCCTTCCAAGGACGCAGATGCCGCGTACACATACCCCTATGGATACAACACCGCCTCGTACAGCGTCTCCCCGCCAGAGACGGCGGACCCCTCCGTCGTGTCGTCGGGCGGCGCGACCTACTCGTACGGCGGCAGCAGCGCGGCGGCCATGTCGGCGTCGTCGGGCTCCTCGGCCGTCGGCGCCGGCGCCGACTGCTACTACTACGGCAGCGAGAGCGCCGCGTCCGCCAGCGGCGTCGACTTCAACGAGTACATGCAGGACCGGTTCGCCGACGCCTTCGACCCCCTGCCCCTGGACCGGAGCCTGGTCACGCAGGCACAGACGTGAGTTCTCGGCCGACTGCAAAACCTCCCCTAAGAAAAAAGAAATGGCTGACGCGAGACCGACAGATCCGGCACCCTGAACGCCAAGCATCGCGAGCTCCTGGAGCTGCAAGCAAAGGCGCAAGCGCGGCTAGCCAAGTCGCGCGCTCGCTTCGCTGACGGCCTGCGGGATGCGCAGGAAGTACGGACGAATCTCGAGTGGACGTCCAAGAAAGTTTCGTGAGTCTTTTGGTTCTTAACGCCCACCAGCGAATTTTACTGACGTGTCGAAAACTAGATCTATGAAGAAGAAGGCTGAGAAGAAGCACTCGAAAGAGTACCAGAAGGCCCGGGAGCGCTATCCGTCTCCCGATTACTAAGTCTAAAACCAGTGCTTTTTCTCTCATCTCCGCAAATGTGCACGTGGAGATAATGAGCCGCACTGAGCAGAGCATCAAAATAAGGGGACATGCAAGCGTGGGAAACCCAAAACTTTTTTATTTTTTTTCTACCCCTGTCGTTTGACTACAGGCATGGATTTTTAATCTCCTAGGTCAGTGGCGTTTCCGGAGTCTGCGTGCTAGGAAAAGCAAATGGCCCCTAATGCAGGAGGACGGCGGGCGAACCATGCAAGATCTCATATGCGAGATCAGCTGCGTGGGCGATCGTACTGCTTTCTATCACGTGTGTGAGATCTGCTCCGAATGCACACACCCCCCCTTCCCAAGGTGGTCCCCAGGTTTCCACTATTTCTGGATTTGTACACGCCCTCCATTGTTGTCTGGTTGGGCGTGAACGTGCCATGGGCGCGCTGATAAGGTGTGGTTGACGTTTTGTCTGCAGCGCGGCTAATAGACGCCCATCTGCATCGCTGCTTTACGCAGCGACAGTAGCGTGGTACCTTGGCCGGGTGTGTGGGCAGCAATAGTAGCAGGGGGGCCGAAGTGCTATGTCTGTTCCTGCATTTGGCTCGGTTCCTCCCCACGCGGCCAGTGGCCAGACACGTGCTGACGTACAGCGATCGGACTAGAGGGGTTAACCAAGGCAGGGAGGCTAGTTTGGGGCGTTTATGACTTATGATTGGGTAATTTGGGATGATTTGGGAGGCTACACGGGCTAATTGTACATGATCTGAGATCTGGAAGGGACGGAAGCACTTATGCGAGACAGCATGACCCGCGTGCGACCGGTGTGGTTCATAGGGCTGGTACATTTGCGTCTGGGTAACCGAGGCAGAGCGGAGACCTGACGGGCAGGCGGGTAAGGGCCTGATGGTGGGATGGCTGTCCTAGGGACACACTCGGGGCGAACAATAGACAAAGTATCTCTTGTAGATAGTCAGGCCAAGCACACCCCATGAGGGACCACACCATTCCGCTCCCGGGGGTATGGACTTCCCTGTTTGGCGTGGGGAACGACACTCTGGGCGGCCGGGAGTAGCCATGGGTGGTTGGGAGGTTTCCTTAGGATGGCCGTGATTGGGCACAGACGGCGTTGCTTCGAGCGGCAGTAATACACTGATTCCCCCTTTTGGCAGCAGGCCCAACGTAGCTTCGAGGTACCCGTGTTGTAGATAGTCTGATGTACCTGTACTTCAGAATATACTCTCGAGCCCTTAGCAAGGGTAGGGGTGCATGTAGGGGTGTCTTATCCATGCATATGGGCGCGAAGGTGGTCCAACCGTATGCGGAGTGGTGCGCCATCGTATGTGTTGAAGGTGATCACGTGATATCATGATGCCTCCAGGATTTGCCTTCAGTCCGTAGATCAGGTCGAATAGCAAGCACGCACGTAGAGTATTCAGGGGTGGCCGTGGTGGGGCGATCCGAGATTGGTAAGCGGACAGCCTCTCCCTCGTACGACTTTTTCAATGCCTAACTTGGAATGTGTCAAGGTACGAGGTTGGGTCGGCAGATTGGGGTCGGGCAAAGGCAGTGATAAAACTAACCGGCAGAGTGGTAAGAAACCTCAGACTTGCGCTGCCTTTGCCTCGTCCCAAGAAACCCATGTTCCGCGAGGTTCCAGGCCATGGGCCTTCTCGAGTTTATCCCACGGATTGACGATGAAGGAGGGGTCATAGTAGTCCGCCCACCATTTATTCCCCGATCGGCCATCTCGATTCGCATTGCGCTGGCGCCCGCCGCGACCGCCTCGAGTCGAATGCCCGCCATCGACTACTGGAAAAGACAGCTGTGGGGCGGTAGAGGGATCTGCCGAGCCACCGACTATATCATCAATTTTGGACTGAAGGTCTTGGGCGGCGTCGGGAGCGGCTGGTGCTGGGGGCCGTGAGGTGTCGAGGTATTGAGGTTCGGGGTCTTCGTCATCGTTATCTGCGGTGGTCTGTCGGGCCGTCTCATCCTCCGGGGAAATACGTTCCTCATCAGCGTCGCCATCGAGGTCAATCTCATCGTCGTTCTTCTTCCGGACACCCAGGGGGACATTATTGGAGCCGGTGGTTGCTATGCTGCCGTCGTTGTAGCGACGGGAGGGGAGGGCGGAGGTGGAAGCGGACAATGAGTCGGAGGCGACGAAGGCATCCGTGCTAGGGTTGAACTTGCGGCGCTTGTTAGGCTTTTGGGCACCAAAGCCTGAAAATCCCATAACCGCTGCCATAGCGGCTGCAGTGTCTTCAGCGTCGTCCATTCCGGGGGGGAATGTATGCGCAACCACGAAGTTATCGGGCCCAGACGGCGAAGTGCGGTGTGCCACGGCGATGCGTCGCGACGGTGCTTGCTGGTCGAAAACCGAATGTGACGCTAGCAGTGGCAGTGGCAAGTTGGGGAGAGATTGCAAAGTGACCCAAAGCCTCCTCACGACAGGATGGCAGTGAAACGTCTCTGAAAGCAGTCCGAGGTCGGTTGGCGGTGGGCTGGAGCAGCGACACGGGTCACGATGGTCATGGTCACGTCGCAAAGTGGGAGGTAGGTCGAGTGAGAGGAGGAGGCTTTGCTCGTAGATGCCGATAGTGCGGTACGTAGCGCGGTACGTAGTGCGGGTAGCCAAACGGTCCGGCTCTTCGTAGGGCAGGCAGATACGGGCAGATACAGGAAAATGTGGCGGACGGCAGTGACCCCGGAAAGACGGCACTAGTCTGACTACAGGCAGGCATAGGTGTTAGCGTCTGGTTTAGGCAAGCACAAGCAAGGGCAGGGGGAGGAGCAAGAGAGTGCGACTATCCGAGTAGCGTCGCCTTGGCCACACAGGTAGGTGTACTATAGGTACCTTGTTTCGTCATCTCTGGATGCCATCTACCTACTATCTACCGAAATCCCGAAATCCCTCTCCCAGAACCTGCTCTCTGCCTGTCTGCCTGACTAATGGCATATGCATGTCTGAGTATGTCATTCAGCAGATCAAGCACGCTACGCCGGAACAGGCGGTCAGGGCCCGGCGTATGGAGTTAATTGCCATTATATTACGAACAGCCGCCGCTTGCCGATGTACGGCGGGAACGAGACACCGCACACACGCACAATGCTTCGTCGCGTCTTGGCTGGTGGTTGGCCCGGTGGTTGGCTCGGCGCCCAATCCCGCTCTCTGCCAGTCTCAATTGGGACCCGTGATGTGACATCATTGGTCCCCTGAACCAGCCCCCGGATGTCTGCGCTTCCGACAACTCCCCGGGTCGGCATGTCTCGTGCGCCCCCGTTCCATGCCCTTTACCTGTTGTAAACCTGTTGTATGGGCCTCCGACCTGCTCGACGGGTTCGGCGATCAACTCTTGGTCATCTTTCCTATATCCCGCCTGCAGAACGCTGCCATGGCCGACGACACGACGGCCCCACCAGCTACGGCTGGGCCGACAGATACACCACCTGATGCCATCAGTCTGCGCGCTCCCTCCAGATATCCCGCGGATACCTCCAAGGGTTCACCGGCCTTGAGCGAGTCTTTCGTTGCCCCACCAAACGAGTGGCTCGCCGGCACCTGGACCGTTACACACTCGACCTTGTCCATGTGGCGGTCAGCACAGAACGTACGAATCACCTACACACCGCGCACTCCCTCGTCTCCGTCCGACGACCACGGCCCGGCCGTGAACGACAACATCGTGGAATACGAGAAGAAAAACGGCAAAGGCGGCGTCCACAGCGTGCTGGGTGTTGAGAAGCCCGACCCCAACGTGCCGGGCGCCTGGAACTGGCGCGGCAAGGGCTGGCTGGTTATCGCGAGCAGCCACTGGGAGATTCTCGGCTGGGGGGAGCGGCCGCTGCCAGGCGGCGAGGGCGTCGAGCGTTGGGCCGTGACCTGGTTTGCGCCCACGTTGTTCACCGAGGAAGGGGTCGATCTCTACAGCAGCCGGCCGGAGGGGCTGGACGAGAAGACGGCAGACGATATCGTCAAAGCGCTGAGGAAGCTAAGGGCCCCGAAGTTGGTACGGCTTGTGGAGGAGAAGATGATGGAGGTCGCTATCAATCTACCTTGGGAGGAGGCTTCTAATTGATTTCACTACGAGATACCCTATATTTGTCATTGGCGAGCAGAAGCATCGATTCATACTGGATAGAGGCCGTTCTGCTACCCTGTTGAACACAAGCAGATCGTTGCGCATTTGATATTATCAGTGACCGGGGAGGAAGGGAGGAAGTGGAGAAGAAAAGGTCGGAGAAGGCTTCAAGTAATTCATAACATCGTCACGCGGGCATCGCCAAGGGTATCTAATGCTAAGTCGTCTAACGCTATGCTGTGAAGCCATACAAATCTAATAATGGTCCGTTCTCGCCGACTGTCGTCGACTCTGTCTCGTTGACTGTCTATCCCGATCCTCGTAGCCCCCACTCGAGCGACTTCGATGATGCCTGGTCTGGTGCCGGTGATCGTCGCGGTGGCGATGATGGCGTTCGCGACGGTCGTCGTGACCCGACCTGTGGTGATGTCGGTCCTTATTGTTGCCAACTCGATCCTGCGATGCAGACTGGCCTTCGTGGCGGGAATGCTCAAGTTTTCTATCCGCTACGTCAGGGGATTGCGCGTCGAGACTGAAGCCCTCGAGTTCATCGATATCGTTCCCGTGTCTTCTCCTTTTCTCGCGCCTCTTTTCCTCCTTGCGCAGCTTCTTGAGCTCCTTGGCCTTCTCCTCGTTCAATGCCCGCCTTTCCCGCTCCACGTCGCGCACCTTGGCCGCGCCCCTCTTCATCATCGCGAGCGGATCGTCGACGACGATCCTCGCGGCATCCCGCGCTTTGCGCTTCGGGTCGTCGTTGCCCCAGACATCCTTACCGGGCACCTCAGCCCGACCCTCTGCCGATCCGCGCAGATCACCTGCGCCATCAGACGCGTACCACGGCCCGGACCCGGTGACGCCGACTCCGCCCCTGCCGGCCGCGTTGGCGAAGCGCATCGTGTATTGATCCTCGAGCGCCTGGCGCTTCTTCGCCGCCTCGCGCTCCGCCTCCTCGTTCTTCTGGTTCTCCGGCGCGTCCCCCTCCTTCCCATCCTCGGGGAACAGCGATATATGCCCTCTAGAGTCAACCAGCGGGGCGTTGCTCGTCTTGCTCGAGCTATGTAATCGTGCGACCGTGCCCGCAGCCGCGCCGTCTGCACGTTCCCTCGCGATCCGCATCTCGAAGTCCGTGTCGTCCTCCCCGAAGCGCTTGCGCTTCCTGCGCTCCCCGCCTCGGGATCGCCCGGCCGTGTCGTCATCGCGCTCGCGCTTTCGGTGCGTTTCGGGAGCCGAGGCTGGCAGTGTCGGCGGCGGTGATGGTGATGGTGGCGGCGGCAGTGCGGGGGGGACCTCGCCGCGCAGGATCGCAAGCCGCCGCTCCGCCTCGAGGTCCTGCTGCCGCTTCTTTTCGGCCTCATTACGGGCCTGGGCTTCGGTCTCGTCGCGCTTCACGCGCGCGATGTTGGCGGGGTTGTAGACATTCCATGACTTCTTGCCGAGCAGGTGCCTGTTGGTTCCGGTCGTGAGTTTACTGGGCAGTGGCAGAAAACAAGACGTGTAACTTACAGAGGCATGGTTTCGGGTAATAGGATATGACAATATTCCAACGTAGGGGTAGGTTGTGATGCCTCGGCAGGCCATGACGGCGCTGTGTCAGACGGTGTTGAGAGTCTGCACTTGACAATGACGCAGACGTACTGTACGTTTCCCAGCTAGCACTGTGATCAGCTACGGTACGTATTTGGGTACCTAGCTGCATGGCACGGTGGCACCTGCGGGATAGACAAGTATGAACATCAGGCAGTGAGTGAACAAAGATGATATTCTAAGACGACATATTATCATTTCAATCAAACCATCTTAGTTTCTGAATTTTCCTATATAAGGTAGTGACCATCACACTCGTTAGAAGCCTAGAAAGGCCGAACCCAGGCCAAGGCTCTGCGTAATTGATACCATTTCACAACACGATGTCCCAGGGGCGACGCCTATTGTGTATTAGGGACTGTAAGCCTCGCATTATAATACACTCTATGCGTGAGGCTAGTCCAGACATATAACATCACTCAGCGGCATTCGGCGAGTGGTATGCTTACTCTTGCCTCCCTTGTAAGCTTTAATCGTCAAAGTCACCTGAATCTAGCTCGCAAAGTGATCCCGTTCTTCTGGATATACCACTGACAGCGGAATCTAATACAGGAGCAGTGGCGACTCCCCCCCCCCTTCCGGGGGGCCCGGGGATCTTGCGTGATATGAGCCAACGAATGGTTCTGTAAAGTGATTTTCTCACTGGGCGCTACTTCATGCGAGCTATAGCTCAACCCGTGGACATAGAGACAAGACTTCTTAACGATTCGTATATGTGCCCATCGTTGCATTATTAACAAAGCACCTCTGTAGTGTTGCTGGGCCGAAGGCCGAGACATGCTTCAACTTCCAGTACGGGCGGAGACACAAGGAGGGGTTATTACACCGACACATATTATGTTACATATTATGTTACAGTTAGCTGACGCCCGCCGATATGATGTTAGACTATTAGGGTCCTGGGTGAGGCGGAGGCTCCCTGAAGCCAGCAAATGGTTGTACTCAAGTCTTTCGTTGATAGGGGTCAACTAGGTGCACTCACCCAAGTTTGATACTTTTCAACATTGATAAGGACACTGCTACCTATCCCTCAATTGTGATAATTTCCTTGTCCTATTCTTTTTGTTTGGTCTGGTATTCGTCGGTGTTACACGCACGCCGGCTGAGGAGGCTGTGATACCCAATATTGCGGGTATTTTAATACGGCTTCAAGCAGGTAACCGGAATCGGAGGTCCGAAGCGAAAGTCTTGGACACTGGCCTGAAAAGTAAATACCTAGCAAGGGATCAAGGCTATGCGGACTATTAGAACCTGGCCAAATCCTCCTGCAAAATGCGGAGAGAATAGATCTAGACAGATAACCTTAACTCCATAGTTGGCTAAGGTTACCTATCGTCTAAATAGAAGACCGCCTCTTCTAAGCCCTCTATAAGAGCCCTTGTTACTGTTGATCATTATAAATGCTATCAACGTTGTATCAGCTGTCACCCCAACCAATATTGATGCTGTCCCGAAGCTCCTGTCAGAGGTAGCTTCTGCCGGTCATGCGTTTTCTAATACACGTGATGACGATTCTGTTGTAGCCCGGCAGGAGCTTCTTGCGAAGGCGCGAGCGCTTACGCGTGCACTCGAGACACCACGGGACATTATGATTCAGCAAGTCTGGGCGCAGGCTAGTCAGAAGCACTCCGAGCAACAGCCCTGCAACGTGATGGCCATCTCGTTTGGTGTGCAATCCGGCTTGTGGACTGCTATGGCAAATAATGGCGACGACCCTCAGAAAGCAGTCGACCTGGCCAAGCAATTAGGCATACAGGCGGAGCTGTTACAGCGTATGATGCGACATATCGCCGCTTCTAGCTATATCAACATGACGGCTCCAGACGAGTATACGCCTAACAGCTTCAGAAAATCCCTAGCTCTTGTAGTTATAAGCAGTGGCTATCATACTTGGTAAGACCAATGCTGGAATGTGATACTGGCTTAGCGGCTGATGGGACTTTCAAATAGCCCTCCGATTTTCAATCCCGCCTTCTTACACGCCCACGACTGGCTTAAGGACAAAGGTTACACGTGCCCAACGGACAATCTAAACACGCCATATCAGGCCGCTCATAATACCCAGCTTCACTGGTTTGCGCACCTGCAGTCAACCCCACCACATGGTCAGAATTTTAACAATCATATGCATGGTTACCTTCTAGGGCGTCCGGGATGGATGGAAGAAGGGTTCTACCCTGTCAAGGAAAGACTTTTAACGGCTTCGGTGCAGTAAAGGACGCAGTCTTGCTTATTGACGTCGGTGGAGGATTTGGCCATTATACGAAGGGGTTCCTATCTAAGTTTCCGGATACCCCTGAGCGACTAATTCTTCAAGACTTGCCCCCTGTTCTTGGGCAGATTCAGCAAAGTCACCCTCGAATCGAGAAGATGGAATACGATTTCTTTACTAAGCAACCTATAAAGGGTAATATCTACATTTATCAAGACCTCTAGTTTCTGTCAATCTGTAATAGTTACCAACTAACAATACTTATACAGGTGCCCGCGCTTACTACGTGCATTTTGTACTCTACGACTGGCCAGCTGAAGAGGCCATTAAGATTGCTAGTCGCGTTGGGGAAGCTATGAAACCCGGTTATAGCAAGTTCCTGATTCATGAGCACGTTGTACCCCCTATAGAGCTAGACTATGAACAGACTGCCCTAGATCTTATCTTGATGACAAATTTTGGGGCTAAGGAGCGCAGTCCAGCTCAGTGGTCTGAGCTACTGGAAAAGAAGTGTGGGCTCAAAATCGTGGAAATCTGGACACCGGTCAATGGCATTGAGAGTCTGATTGAGTGCGAGCTTCCTGAGTAAAGGAAACTGGGCCCGGTACCCCCAATTCGCTCACGATACTTCAAAAGATACTCATAGTCACTTCAAAATGCATCATTTTTGTTGCTTTTGAACCGACGGGCTAGACAACATAGAGCACACCAAACTTTAGAGATACGTTACTTGGCTAATGATTATAGCATCATCAAGTTTTAATGGGGATCGGTTGCTTTGCGTTGGTGGCATGATAAGGGCGGAGACCAGTATAATCGGAGTACAAAGTCTAAAAGGATTCACCAGTCCGGAGCGACAGGGGTTATTAAACCCGATAAAGTTGCTCTAGCCTATAAATAATCCGGCACAGGGAAACTTATGTCTACTTTTATGTTCATGGGACCAACAGCAGATGAATTGGGTGTGTAAGGCTGTTTAGGAAAGTTGGTCACGTCATTGTGCCCTGATTGTACAATTGTGCATAGCGCAAGGGGGCATGTTAGTCAAGGGTCATTCGCAGTCTGGGACTAGGACTGTAATAGAACTTTCCCATGCCAATAACTTGATAAAAGGTCAGCGTACTAACTAGTTTATCAGACCAGAACCTAATGGGAAAACTTCGTTCATGGCGAGTGGTGCTCGTGGGGTTCTCTGTGTCGGGATGAACGAAAGAAAGCTACACGAGGTACACCAGCGATGGACCATTCAACGATTATAAATAGGGATTGAAGAGACCTTTGAAGAAACGAAATGTTTTTGTCGTGAAATCAACCCAGTTCCGCTTCGTCTTCGTCTGGGTAGCGTATCTCCTTGATTCCGAGATCCACTGTGCGTCGCCTCTCCCGACTCCGTAGGTATCTCTGTGCTCGCTGTAGTCACTCATCCCTCCACGGCACCTATTCCGATGCCCTGTTTCCCCCCTCGATGACAAGTTTTTCCCGCCTAGGACCAAACTTTCCGTCCTCAATTCGGCCAAATCCATCTACCTTATCGCTCCGTCCACCCATCGGTACACACGAGCTCGGTCCCTCAGTCCGAGGTCATCATCGCCGTGCTGCAGATCAACGCCCAGTTTTCCGAAGACGTCTACGGTGCCACCGCCGTCCTTGAGGGCCTTTTCACCCTCTGGCGCTTGCTGGTATGGACAACTAGTGCGGCGCCTTGAGACGACGCTTGGTGTGTTATGCATAGCGCGTTCTTGCCAGGGGACGTCTGTAACACTCTCTGATAGCTTGAGGCCAATGTGTCCCACGCCGGCTGAACCACAATCGGCAGCATCACGGCCGACGGTGTGTACCACGGGCTCTACTTCTCCCAAAATGGACTGGTCCTCGGGATCTATACGATGACGGGCGCAGCTGACAGCACCAAGCGTGACGGCTACAATGACGGCAATGGCATCGCGGCAACGTACTTCTGGGAAGATGACAGCGAGACTGCGAATGCTGCTCCTTCATAACTCCCCCTCACTTGCCCACTCCTCCACTTGCCACCTATGTCTATCCACCTTGGGCATCGACAAGCTGACGACAAATTATTTCAGCATATCAAAGATGATTTTCTATGAACCTTGTAGCCCGTCGACCGATCAGAATGCTACCGTCGTATAGTGTAGTATACCCGTGCTAAATCGGGCTGCCTGGCAAGGCTTATTTTACAATACTACTAATCTTGACAAGAACGTGCTTGAAAATCAACTTCTGATTGGTGGCCCAACATTACACCCTGGTAGGTTGATATATCTACATACGTCCACAGTTCAGCAATGGTGAGGCGTACGGCCCTGGCCCTGTCCACTGGTTTGCTGACCGCGACCCGGAGTCTGGATCTTCATCCCCACATGACCTAAGCAGCTACTACGTAGGTAGTCCGGGGATTTGAAGTTGCATCCCTATTTATCTGATGATATTGCGTTCCCACAGTTCCCCGGAGCTTTGACGGTTCGGCATCTACTAGGATGGATGCCGGATCCATACTAACGACTATCGAGCTTTCCGCGTCCATTCTAAAATTAGGACGCACAATTTCTCTCGAATTCTTTTGCCCAGAGAGAACACCTGAGAGGCTCAGGCACCTTGAGACTCGTCTTCAGACATTCAACGACCTCCTAAAGAACATTCTAGAACAAGCGGCATCATCGGACAAGCTTGCAACGACCAAGTTCCCCAGCTTGATCGCTACAGAAAAGACACTCAAGGATTGCAAAACGTTTCTGGAAAATTATAGGTCTCTTCTATCAGAGTCTGGCAGCCTTGGGGCCGATGCCCAGCAACTTTTGCTCATAGAAGGACCAGACACCTCTTGGATCGATGGCTTCCACAAGAGGATTGATCAGCTTTATACTGAGCTGGAACAATGGAGGATAGGGGGTATAGCTGATAGAGTTGATCAGCCTCAAATATTGTGAGTGCCAATAATGGAAACTAAATCGGCTAACCACCCATGGCTTAACCAGCAGCATAGAACCACTTCGATGCGGCATTCCACTCCAAATACGATAACAGAGGACCAACAGAGTTCCCAAGGCTCAGATCTCACACATGTATTACCAGAATTTACATCTGTTGCCAGTATTCACAGTGGTCCAGCATTACCCACTAGCCTGCCGATGAACCAGCGACTTTCATTGCCGGAAAACCATTCCCCGCCCCTCCTAAGAGCACAATCTCGAGCATCTTCGTTGAATTCCATCCCCGAGTTGCCACCAGCGGCAATACAAAATGAGAATATGGAAATTGAACCTACGAATGATCTGGAGAGCGATAAAATTCATGACGCCAACGCAGGGTCAACTCCAACAGTCCCTTCGTTGAATGTGGAATCATCTGGGGACTTTATAACACTGTAGGTCTGCCGCTGGGAGTAGTACTGATCTGATTGTTAATGGTTCCCGGAAGAGAACTTGGAGCGAGTAGTAGATTCCAGTTCAGTCCGAATGCACACGAAGGGTATGATGACGAGGGTAGGAGAGTAATTGAGTGGTCCAACCCTCAAATACGAATCCGACACTTCTGTAGGTCTCCTTTCTTCCTAATGATTAGACTCTAACTGGGATGTGGTAGTGCCAATGGGCGTTAATAGAATACCCCATACGAAGCCTGAAGACCCTAAGATGGAAGTTACATTCTTACCCCGAGGTTCGAAGCATCGGTTCGAGATCACGACGCCTACCGGGCCTCAAATCATAACGGACGAAGTCAGGTACCTGTTTACGAACAATCTGCACCAAGAGGCGTTCCAACGCCAGGTGCGAGCAAGGCCGTTTTCGCAAACGGTGCAAGTGTTGAGAATACATACAGCCATGGAAAAGAACATCGCGATAAACGTTCACTTACAAGTCTGGGCTCGGAATGGGCAGGACACAGACGCGACATTTTCATTTGCTCACTCTGGCAAGAATGAGCCTAGTCACCACGTCGAGTACGTAACACGCTGGTTCAAGAATCAGCCGGAGAGGAAAGGGGAAAATCGGCTTATCTTGTATCCTTATTCTGAGGACACCGATCTCAGTTACAGGCCTACTGGGGGCAGCCATGGTAAGGGCTCCTCCTTCAATGAGCCAAAAAGGGAAGTCTCTACAAGCTCAAGCCAATCCCTGGGTTCGCGTTCGCCCTCGGTAGGCAACAACTCAGGGGTGCTGTATGCGGGGGAGGGCAAGACAGCGCCGGAACACGTGCGTGAGGAGGGATATCTGGATATCGAATTCCCATCTATGCGGCGTTAGTTGTTACAAATCTTCTCGACAGGTTATAGTTTATCTTCTGACATGGCTGTCCCAGTCCGCGAGCGGTTCGTCGACGCCTGCTTCGAAGCTCAAGCTATAGGCTCTCGTACCCCAACCCGAGCGGCTTTATTGTCCGACGCCGACTCGCTTAGTCCAGGCAGAAGTTCTGTGTTCTCTTCAAAGTCACTGGGCATGAGCCAGACAACCACGCCCCAGCATGGCGTCAATGAAGTAGGCGATGGGTATCTCGAGGTCGAGCTCCCGAGCCCGGCTATCCCGCGCACGACACCCCTCCAATTCAATTACATCAGCCCTTTCAGGCTACCGCATTCAGCGACGTCTCTTGGGAATGAGCTCGATGTTAGCGAGCTATCGCCTACGGAGAAGCAGGATACCGTGACACCTAGAGATCAATCTAGTGAATGATAAGATTTCTTACTCCTCACAGATGACGGCAGCGCCTCGCGACTGATTTTTCACATGAAAACAGTTATACTCATCACAGCATTCTAGGTCACTAGCCAACTTTGTGACCATACTATCCCTTGTTTATCAATTTCACTACTTTGCAAGGCGATGTTCATTCTGGCCATGCAAGCAGCAGGAACAGTTCGGAGTAATAGTTCGGAGTCTACATGAACTTCACCAATAAGTAAAAACAACCACCCTGTTTGTGCTACATACAGGGGAGCAGATACATGCTCATGGCTCCCGGTTCGATTTGATCGACGCTTGCGGAGAATCAAAGGCTCTGGGGACATCCCTCTTTCACCGCGTGTGATGTGGCCAAAGAGCACACGCTACGAAATTAGATGTGTGCGACGAGCGGGTTGGATAGAAATCTCAGTCTAGAAGGGGAAATTTACGACCCTACTGACGTGGACATGGTTCCGATGCCATATCGAGAGTGCGGGTAGATACACAGTCTATATGCGTCCAATAGAGTATCCAGCTTACGATCACGCGGACTTTTCGCTCTTAGATGACCCGTCGTATCCGAAAAGCAAGAAGGGCAGGGAGCTGCGTGTAATTCGAAGATGCTTCTAGACGTGCAGGCATAGCATCCTCGGCGGTGAATGCCGGCTCCTCCATAGCGTCCATGACAAGGCCAGCCTCGAAGAACGTGGCGAATAGCTCATGTAATGGGCGGTGATAATAGTACTGAAATAGTTAATATCTGAATTCACTTGCACGAACTAGGTGACGAGGAATTCACCGCCATAAGCCTGTTTGAGGGGAATTCTTACCTGCTGGGCCGGTTGCCCATACAGCGCGACACCGTGGTAGGGCGGCACGTCGAGATACTCCTCAATCGTCTTCGCCCGGATGATTTCGGGGTAACCATCTGGTCCACCGTCGATAATTTGAATGCTTCGTTTTGCGCCGCATGTGAAAAATACAGGGTGCAACAGTGTAGCGACGAAGCTGAGAATAAGTATAAGCGCATTAGGTTTATCATTTTCCGAGTAACGAAGCGACGACTGGGCTACTGACTCAAGGTGGAAAGGAGTTCGGGCAATGTTTAAAGGCTCTGTAGGACTGAAGACTTACATGCCGTTCTTCTTTAGCAGTTTTGGAAGGGCAGCAGCAAGGGGCTCAATGGTGCAGATGTCCATAATCGCCATGTTCATAACAACAACGTCGAAACCGCCGGCCTAATAAGCCTCATTGGCGTCACTCAGCCTCTATCTCTAAGGATGCTTTGCTTCATGCCGCCATGCTACCTCACGCCACGATTTCAGTCGATGGGTTTGGGCATTCTTACCACAGCGTTCTCCTCTGCTACAGCACCCAGCGCCTCCGGACTCGCAGCATCTAACTGTCGATAAGAGATTCTCCCTTCATGCTCAGGCAGCTCACGACGTGCTGCAAGCTCCAACATTTCCGGGCTAACGTCCGTGGCCAGGACCGAGGCCCCCTTGTCGGCGAGCCAGCGTGCCACGAGGCCATTCCCAGTCGCGAGCTCCAGAACCCGCGTCTTCGGTTCGGACTGGAACTCAATCATGCGCTCGAGTGCAGGTCTCTGCAACCGGTTCCAGTACTTGTTGCCGTCCTGGCCGATGCCGTTGTCCCAGTACGCGGCGTTCTGCCTCCAGGCGGCGACCGACTCTTCGTGCATGGAAGACATGGGCGCGGAGATGCCGGAATAGTGAAGAGTGGCGTGGATCTACTTCATTGCTCGCAGTTTGATATGTCGAGGGAATGAAGCTCATCTGGTCAACGTGACGCGGACTATGGTGTTATAGGCCTTGATGTTTGAGCACTTCTATACTAACCTACGGCCGGGACTTACAGACCGGCATGTGGGGCAGGCCTCAGCTGTACGTATACACGTTGCCGGTGAGTCAGCCCGGGGGGTGTCCATTTAGCATTATCTGGCCGCTTGATCAACATATCCTTGTGAGCGCTTGTTAGTAATTCGTTACATATCCTTCTGTTCTGAGAATATGTATAGAACAACATGATTTCCCACTCAGGATGTTAGGTAGATGGATACATGTAGAGTAACGATACGGGGAATAAACTACTTAGATACTTGTCTAGTCTTTTTCGAGAATAGGCTAGCTATATTTAGTCTGTCAGGCTAGTGGCCTTTTTTGGTGGGGCTAGAGCGGGGCAGTTGAAGTGGGTCTCGCACTGTAAACTAAGATAAAGTCCTGATAGAGACATATTGCCTCTTTACACCGCTTAAATTTTCCCCAGCGCCCGTTGCATGCCGCCGGTATACTAATCCCATCTCGCTATTACGCAACGCAGCACTTGTATAATTATATACCGAGTACCCAAGATCGGTGCGAGCTTGCTCACTCATTCGGGCGATAGGCAGTTGAGATATGGCGGCCGAAACGAAGACGAAGAGTGACCCTCGAGCCTGGACCTCGTTGGGCTTTCCCGACTGGTCTCTCGATGCTGTCTCGGCAATGGGATTTGCCCGCGCGACGCCCGTTCAAGCGAGTACGTTCAACACATCTAGTTAGTTGGCATAGAAGCTCATACTTATTCTCCGTTGCCGTAGGTGTCTGGCCATTAATGGGCACTGGAAACAAGGACGTGGTCCGTAACCCCTTGAATCTGGCGTCGGATTGCATCGGATGCGTGTGGCTGTGGGGTTTGGGGCGCTGACGATTGTAGGTGGTTGAAGCGGTGACAGGCAGTGGCAAGACGCTTGCTTTTCTGATCCCGCTGGTGCATCGCATCCTCCGTCTTGAGGAGCCGACCAAGAAGCACCACGTAGCAGCTATAGTGATTGCGCCCACCCGCGAGCTCGCCATCCAGATTCATAAAACTCTTGTCGATCTGGTCGCTTTTCACTCTGATTCAGCTGCCATGGCTTCTTACCTCTCTTCTGATGAAGAAAAGCGGCCTAGTACGTGTTCCCGGGTCATCCCCTCCTCTATTCCATGTGTCCCTCCTAAGTATCGTGTGCTTCCCCGTACCGGAGATTTCCGTGACTGATCACTTCGCACAGGCACCACTTCGCCGGTTATAGTTCCACAACTGCTTGCAGGTGGGAGGGGTAGCGCCGTATCACCGGCTCAAGATCTAAGCTTCTTCTTGAAGCATTCGCCCAACGTCATCATCTCGACCCCTGGGCGACTTAACGACTTTCTCTCATCACCCCACGTACACTGTACACAGTCGAGTTTTGAAATGCTCGTGTTAGATGAGGCAGGGTATGTATGAAGTTATTCTTAACTTGACTGTATTCTGCTTTTTATTTTCTTATACACTGGATTGAGCTCTACGCTAACACTTCTATAGTGAGTTGATTACGGTTCTCCCCTTTTCATGAACGTGGCTGTAGCATCGGAGCATTTCAAAAGTATCTCAATAACACGGCACATCATTCTAACTCATGATAGACCGTTTATTAGATTTGGGATTCAAGACAGACCTACAGGGTATTCTCTCGCGGTTGCCGAAACAGAGGAGAACCGGTCTGTTTTCCGCAAGTGTTGGCGAAGCGGTCTCCGAAATTATTCGCGTTGGCTTGAGAAACCCAGTGAAGATCTCGGTCCGAGTGAAAACAAAATCAGGCGATGTCATCGAGGAACGGAAAACCCCCGCAAGCCTACAGATGACTTATCTCATTACTCCGCCCCAGAAGAAGCTACCATCTGTTGTTCGGCTGCTCCAAAACCTAGAGCCGAGGCCGTTAAGAAGTATCATCTTCTTGTCAACTTGCGCTGCAGTGGATTATTTCTCCCATTTACTCCCAGCACTGCTACCAGAAGGCTTTCAACTCAATATACTGCATGGGAAACAAGATGCCAAAGTTAGAGAGAAGGGAGTGACAAAGTTCTTAAACGCCACGGAGCCGTCTATTCTTTTGACTACAGATGTCGCAGCAAGAGGTCAGAGAAATGTTTATTATCATTGATCGATTGGCTCAGGGAATGTCTTGTTTTCAGACGTCTTCCCAACGGTTAAATCCCAATCCCTGTTATCTGAATCAACAACTACTAACACTTTGCACTATAGGCCTCGATTTCCCTTTTGTTGACTTCGTATTACAAATTGACCCTCCAACGGGTCAGTTCCCCGAATCTCGCACTGGAAGAATTAAGACCTACGACTAACTCCTTACTAGATCCCAAAACCTTTTTACATCGATGCGGACGAGCAGGCCGAGCAGGTAGAAGAGGGCTTTCAACTGGTTAGTGGTTTTCTGCTCGCTTCTTCTATTTGTTTCTCAGAGTGCATGTGATTAGAAAGGACGGATTGCTCATTATTTCCCTAGTTCTTTTACAACCCAACGAGAGCGATTATGTTCCTTTCTTGGAAGTCAGAAAAACCCCGATCACGCCATTTACGCAGTTTGATACCACAATCTTAGATCATGAAGTAGATCAAACGACAATACGGATACGTGAAATAGTTAAACAGGATAGGGCGTTATATGACAAGGCACAAAAAGCTTTTGTCAGTTGGGTTAGAAGGTAAGTAAAATCTCAAGTTCTGAGGTCATTGCAAGTGCTGGGCATTATCATGTCTCAATGGCCGACATATCCAGGTCGTTAAAGCTAACAATGAATTAGTTATAGCAAACATACAGCTAGCAGGTATTTTCCCCTTACCCAACTCAAACAAAAACCCATATAGCTTATCATGATAATAGCATATTCCGCACCGGTGATCTTGACTGGGCGGCATTAGGTAGTGGATGGGGGTAAATTGAAACCCCCCTTGTTCTCGCGTATCATGGTTGCTGACGTAGTTCTATAGATTACTCCGGCTTCCTAAGATGCCCGAAGCTCGCCATTTTAAGGGGGATCGGTATCTTGGCTGTGACATAGACTGGGACAACTTCGCATATCAAAACAAAACCCGAGAGAAGCAGCGCGTGGACGCGTTGAGTGCCGAACCGCCGACCCCAGAGGAGGCCGAGGCTCATCGGGCGAAGCGCAAGCGCAACGCGGAGGCCTGGAGCGGCAAGCAGGAGCAGGAGGAGACCAGGACCGTCCGCCGCGAGAAGAAGCATCGGAAGCGGGAGGCCGAGCGCAAGGATAAGATGACGGACGAGGAGAAGGCGCGCGACATGGACCTCGCGCAGCTCCTCGCTGCCGTGCGCAAGGAGAATGAAAAGAAATACGCCGACAGCGCACAGGCTAAGGCTAATGCGGATGGCGGAGGTGATGAGTTTGAGGGCTTCGATTAAGCGCTAGGCTGTGGATTTTTTACTCAGGATACCCAGAATATGTCCGCATACATAAGGCTTCACGGGAAAATTATTTGTCTGTTACGTTGATTCTGTGACTAGACTCACCCACAGGCTCGTCGCTTTACCAGCAATCCAGATCAGCAGGCCTACCATCAATCCCTAGTGTCACAGTGAAAGAGGCACGCGGCAGGCATAATTCATCGTTTCAGCATGATATAATGAGAACATTAAGTACAATAACGCCCGAAATGGCAACTTCTCCTTTGTTCACCATCCTCCCTACTAACGAACGATTTTGGGTATCCACGAAACAAGGTATGGGTATCCGTCTGTGCAACGAAAATAGGGGTATTCCATCCGACCAGAACCCCGAAAAGTCAAATAACGAAAACAGAGCTTGTCTAACAGCGAACAAAGCCTCATTAATTCCGCCAGTCCATATACTCGAGTTTCCCTTTGATATCTCACAATTGGACGAAACGAGAACGGTACATCACAAAGTCGTCAAATCTTTGGGGATTAGACGTTCTCGATGACTCGCGCATTCAAGGCCTCCTGAAAGCCACCGTCGTTGGCATGGGAAGATTCGCCACCGGATTCGGCAAAATGCTTGTTCACGTCGGCCATGGAAGTATTGAAGGCCGCGGAGCCCGGCATGGTCTGGTTGGTGGCGGGAAGGAAGATGACCTTGGAGTTGGCCGACTTGGCCATGGCCTGCATGGCCTCGAGGTAGCGGATCTGCATGGCGGGGGCGGAGCTCAGGATGTCGGCGGCCTGGCGCATGAGCTTCGCGCTCTCGACCTCGGCCTTGGCGGCAATGATCTTGCTCTCACCGATACGCTTGCTCTGGGCGGCCATGGAGAGTGAGCCTTGCAGTTCCTGGCTGAAGACGATGTCCTTGATGAGCATGCTCTCGACCTGGACACCCCAGCCCGAGGCTACGTCCTCGATTATCTCGCTGATGCTCTGCGCGATCTCCTCACGGCGCTCGATGACGTCCTGCAGGACACGCGCGCCAACCACGTGGCGTAAAGTGGTCTGGGTACGCTCGATGAGCGCCTGCTTCACGTTCGCAATACCGAAGGCGACCTTATGAGGCTGTGTAACATGGTAGTAGATGACCGAAGTGAGGTCGACGGTAACGTTATCCTTGGTCATGCAAACTTGTCTCGGGACCTCTGTGCATCGGAACTATTAGCCCGGGACGGCACCAAGAGAGAGGTAGAATCAGGACATACCGACAATCTGGATCTTGACATCGACTGGGATGAGCCGTTCACTCAGCGGGTTGATCTTGACAAGACCGGGGTCGACGGCCTTGTAGAACTTGCCGAACTTGGTGACGAGACCAACGTTGCCCTGGTGGACCTGCTTGTAGGGGTTGGGGCAGCAGACGCAGCAGGGGACGGCGCCGAGGGTGCCGATGCAGGCGCCGAAGGCGTTGATCATGGACCCGTACCAGTTGTTGGGGTTGGCGTTGTCGTCGACGATCTGGGCGTAGCTCTCCTGCAGGTCCTCGCGACGCGGCGGCGTGACGGTGATGGCGGCGGGGGAGCGGAAGGCGGCGGGGTCGGATGAAGCGCCGTTGGTGCGGCCCGTGTCCTTCGTCTTGCCTGCGGCGGCGGACATGGTGCTGCTCTCGGTGTGTGAATGCGAGTCCATTCGGATGAGGTTGGTCCGGCTGGTGTCGGGGGCCAGCCTGGAGTTGGATTGATGGGTGCGGGAAGCGGGAAGGGAGGCGGCGATGCGTAGGCTCTAGTAGTAGGAAGAGTAGATAAGAGGTAGGTATGTATGCAACTGCGACGGCTGGCGACGGGAGGCTGGGTGGTGATAGGTACTGAAGTATTTGCAAGTGCGACGAGGAGGGGAGCACCTTCTATTTGTATTTGGGGGTTGGAATGCAACCCCGAAAGTGTTACAGAGTTGGTAGCTACGGAGTACCTGACAAGGCGTTGTTGTACAGCCCAGTAACCAGGTTAGGTACTCCGTACTAGATCTTCTTAGGTACCTGCCCTATCAAGCACGGTACATGGTACGGATACCTACATGCCTGCATCCCGCTGCTTACTTGTACACTGCACTGCAGCGAGAAGGCACGCGCCGGTGGTGTGATGCAATAACGTGTTGCACAGCCCGCCATGGCACCCACAACAGCTACCCCGGAGTGGGGCCCGGCGTGGTCGAACAAGCGTACTTTAGTGGCCATGCAGGGGGAATCAGCGAATCGGTACAGCACAAGCCCCCCCCGGATGGTCTCTACTCGACCAAGTAAAGTAGCACCGGGATCCTTATTGCGGCTCATCAGCTTAGGCATATTGCCATGCCATTCAGGTAACACGAAATACGGCGAGACGGATGTGGCTGGTCACCAGTCATTGGGCTTGGGCTTATTCCCGGCCAAATTCCTCTGATCCCCCTGCTTACACTCAGTACTCACATTAACCCGCCACCTGTGCACAAATACTCGACATATGGTGCTTACCGAGGTGTGGATGGGATGGGACCCCATGGCGATGGAGGAGCGGCGATGCCAATCCCAATCAATTGTGCCGCTTTGCCCGACTCATCCTTGGCAGCTTTACCTTGGACAGACTAACTCTAGATTTCTTCTCAAGTACCGAATTGAATCGGCGCTTGCGTGAATGATATCTTTTCAACCAATGCTCAGGTTTTCTTTGCTAGGTTTTCTTTCTCTCAAGACGCATTCGCAGCGACCAGGCGGAGGCTTACGGTTGCAAGGGCCTGAACGATACCCGCTTATGCAGAGTTAAGGATAAACAACGCAGGAAATGTGCTTGTGGACCGCGTGATCTTACACTGCCCCAAACATGCATTGTCAACGCCCGACTAGTGTGGCAAGAGTGGACTTCAAAGACTGTCGCTTAAAGCATATAGTGTATAACTATCACCTACACGAGTATCGTCCCGGCGGGCAGTTCGACTTCCTCAGCATCCTATCATCCTATAGGAAAGCATTTCAGACAGAAAAAGCATGGCACAGCATAGCAACCAATGACGGAATATGCTAGACTAAGCACTACAACATAAGAAGCGATTGGTCAAGCAACGCCACACGACATCTGGAAGAATTGAAAAGATTCCAGAATATTGCCGCATTAGGCGTTCTCACCCCGGCATGCCATACTAAGAAGGTCACGACCCCCTTGGACGGTCGCTGTGTCGAGCCAATACTCATCTCAATATACCCGTACCAAGCCTTATACTCGGTAGACGGGTCTCTTTCCCTTTCTTTGACATTTTCGGATACCGCCCTTGAGGGATAGCCACATGCCCACTCACTAGCTGGCCGGCAGCGCCGTAATATACGCCGCAGTTGTGCAGGTGCCTGACGTAGTGCTCAGCCTTGGGGTTGATGGACTGGTTCATGAGACTATGCCTGTTCAAACGGCCACAGGATAATGACTATATGATAAGACGTTACTCTAGTTAACATACTAAGACACAGCTACTTTCGTCCTTTGCGCGATATTTCAACGTTATCGAAATATGATGTCATTTCGACTCCTGCCTCCGAGCTTTCCCGCACTTAGAAGCTCAAACAGTCGGTCAGACAAAATCAAATTACTGTCACTAATGTGCAAATTCCCATATCGGCCATCTTGGCTGGGGGCTGAGCATAGAATGTGAGCGTTTTAACGGCCCAGGAGCTAAGCCCTTGCGTCCTGCTAGGCTCAATAGATCGCTTGTGGGAGTTCTGCCTCATCTGGCAGTGCAGTCGGCCAAGATTCAATAAAACGCTTGATTCATTTAGTACCAGGACTTCGCCCTTCCGTCGCTGACAGCCCAGGATATCGAGACCGATCAACGTGGTCTTACTACCGGAAGAGAACGGGTGAGTTTTGAAAGAGATACGGATACAGCATGTGCCCTGTTCGCCTCATTTCGCTATTTCGCTTGCGCCTTACATATCGGAAAGTCTTTTCGGCCCGTCTGGCCTATCCCACGGCTCAGGACTACAGGATTATAACCACAACATTATTACCGAAAGGAGAACGTTATAAGTTAGGCGCTTGACCAACTGCAGCTACTTACATGTGGTACTGTAACACTATATCAATGCATTGCACTTTGCCGATTTGAATTCTCTTCGACGGCGAGCGGCGAGTCTTCTAGTTAGACGGACCAAGCTTCCGGGCCATTATAGGCCTTAACTCTAATGTGTGATGGGTCAGTATCTGCTGCTTGCTTGCAACTTCAAAATTCCCTAAAACTTCTTTAATAATTTAAAAACACGTTGTCTCTATAAGCCCTTTCACCTTAATCTTCTCTTTTAACTATCAATCCTTGAACCCTTAAATATCTACTAGTCGGGCTTTACAGCGTACGAACGGAGCTTTTTAACTAGTTTGCTGTTGGGATTAAAGTTATTAAGCTATCATTCTGCCCGATGAGGCGGTTAAAGACTATAGTTTGTAGGTCTCTGAATATTAAGGGGCCCTTTGAACTGCATTGTTGACTTCAGCTTAGCGCACCTTCATTAGTGCACAGGGTCGCGATTCTGGCTCTTCCGCACCATACTTCGAACCTTTATGCCAGCGTACGATAAATCAACCCACGCAACAGGCTTGCCTGCCTTGGGTGCCCACACTCCAACCCGGCGTATCAGGGCTTCTGTGCATATATGAACCGTCTAAGCACAACACGCTGTTACCTGTACGCCCAGTTCCCGACAACTACTTCTTCCTCCACAGTGATCCGTCCTCAAATTCCGACTGGCCATACTCCGGGAGTGAGGCGATTCGGAGACTTATGCGCTGTTGTTGCAGAAGAGAGCTGTACGTTTAAACCCCTAAGTGGTCCGTGGGTGTACAGTTTACTAACCCTGCATGGCCGAATACAGCACGCTGTTCCTTGTACATCCAGTTTCCGACATCGCAACGGCGGCGGCGAAAAGCCCAGAGTCGGCCACCAGGCGGCCGGCCGGACCCTTTGCATCCACTCCCTAGCCGTCCACCCTAAGATGTAGGGCGTCCGCATCAGCAAGGACATCGCCAAGTCCTACATGGACCTGATCAAGCACACCGGCCTCACAATTTTTTTTTTTTTTAAAAAAAAAGCGAAGTTTGCCCCGGCGAAGCTCCAGGGAACATTTGTCACACGTACCGCCCTACCTCGCGGGTTACAAAGCACGCTAGTAGTGTCGAGCACGACGGTGGTGACATGTTCAATAAATTCATCAATATCTCTCTCCGATGGCACGGTCTTTGGCATCTATATAAGCCCAGTAACACCAACGCGCTCGATGCCGAGTCGGGGGCCCGGCTCTTGACTCAAGGTGCTGTCCAGGCCATGTTCGGACGTTGGGATCTCGAGCTCAGGGCAGCGCAGCGGAAAGTGCTGGACGCGATAATTGGTCAGAAACAGGTCATACATGTGGCTGGCACCGGAAGCGGCAACGAATACGTGCTAGTAAGGGCCACGTATAAGACAGTGTCACGGTTGGACTGGTGGGCTACTCAAACCTGTACTGTAGTGGCTACGTACACACCGACCCCTCACAGTAAAACCGATCCTAATACGTACAACCCACTTTAGACTTATATCCTTTCCTGTCACCTGGGTCTTTAAGGTTCACAAAGGATGTGCTGGGTAAGCATCCTTAAAGTTTCCATACGTGATTTTGAACTATAAAATCATTCTGTCCAAAGCCAAACGAATATATATTGCTGGCCTCGCCCTAAATCCTCTAACCACAAGCCTACCTACCTACTTATGTTAATCACACATTATCACTCACTTCTATGACATCAGCCATGGTCAGGCCGATTGTAACCACTCAATGAAAGTCCTGAAGTCCGGAGGATTTGTAGCTCAATGTACCTCATATCACAGGTTAAGTCAACGGGAGTCACTTCGGGACCCGGGGTGAATACCACTTTATGTCAAGTTTTGGCTCTCATACATTCAACTCAGCAAGCATCAGTGGTTTAGTGGTAAAATCCATCGTTGCCATCGATGGGCCCCGTGTTCGATTCACGGCTGATGCATTTTTCTATATTTTTCTCTCCGTTCTTTTTTAAAGTCCTTAAAGCCTAAGTAAATACCTTCGGTACTGTCTCTACTGGTAGTGTACTTGAGTTATGAAAAATGGGTTTCCACCCATACGAACGATGAGATCCCCGTTGGGGTTGGGGGTAAGCTTTTGCATCGGTAGAAAAGACCCTGCTTGACACTCTCCAGGGTGAGAACAGATGGCTGGCTAACGCTCATGATTGGCAAAACAATTCTTTGAAGGTTACAGTATATTTTTGGAAACCCGGTATTGCGCTATCACAGGCCGCATCTTAGCCAGCTGGGACCGGCGCCGCCTGCGCTCATGGGCCTTGAGGACGAATGAACAGGGTCCCAACATGACATGTTGTGGTGGGCATCAGTTCGTGCTGTAATGCAATCGTAACACAGATACCGAAGCCCTGTCAAATGAGACAGAGTCCGTCTCACCCTTGTGTATCTGGTCTCACCAGTCACGACAGGCGTTGTACCCGGTCCACTCAACAAACTTCCTACAAACCGAGTCAAGTCGAAAGTCCTCACCGAGCAGTAGCTGAGCAGGGTCATCGAGAAAAGTCCTTGCAGCAACAAGCGTATACCTAGTCTCTTCAAGTGTCATTCAAGCCGCGTCAGCGTGTGTATACCGGTGAATGAGGGGTGGCCAATGAGTGATGAGCACACTAGATACATGCCTCGGCACCAGCCAGTTCGCTGCGTGAGGTCTAGTAGATGAATAGAGAATCGGTGTGACGGATAGCTGTGACTTTCGAGATAGTATAGATATTGTCTAGTGGTAGCTTGCAGCTCAAGCCGAATGCATGCTTCGCCCTCTCCCTTCTCCCTTGGCGATGGTCTGCTGCACTACCACACCAGCAACGAGCCCCGACGCACTTATAATGAAGATATCCGTAGTGGGCTATATTGGATGTTCGGGATTTACAAGCTGGTATGCTGCACACGGGGGGGGACGTGATAGATAGGTGGCGTTCAATGTTTTTTTAATCTTATAGTAATGCGCGATTCGGGCCGTCGCGTCAACCAGGGCACCTTTCGGGATCCTATTTCGTATTTAGTGGGAAAACTTACTCACAGTACCTGTAGAACTCGGAGTCTCATCTCGGCAACATGGGGCACATGAAATATGAATTAGATACTGATGCATAACTATGCCATTCCTTCTGCTCAAGGGCCAGTTCTATTTGCTGGTCTTATAAACCTGACCATCCTTCATTACAAAGGCAACCCGTCTCAGAGCACCCCAGTCATCGCCTGATAATGCGCCCTCTAGGCCGATGATATCTGCTGCATAACCCTCCTCTATGGAGCCAAATCTGCGGCCGCAGAGGTCACCGCCACACGCCTCCCAACCGTGCAACGTCGCGGCCTGCAAGACGTCGAGAAGAGGGATCCCTGCCTTGAGCATCAGCTCCAGCTCGCGCGCGTTCTCCCCGTGGGCAAAGGCCCCCGTGTCGCCGCCGCAGGCCAGCTTGACGCCCTGGTCGTGCGCCGCCTTGGTGTGTTCCAGAATCCCCCTGAATGCCCGCTGGCCGGCTTCCGAGAAGTTGGCACCACGCTGCAGCTCCTCGTCGTACACGGCGAGCGTGGGCACGAAGATGGTGTTGTTCTCCCTCATCGCGCGGAGGGCCCCGCCGTCGGGTATGCCGCCGTGCTCGATGGTCGTCACGCCGGCCTGGGCGGCCATGACGACGGCCTCGGGGCTCTCGGCGTGCGCGGCGATCGGCGCCCTGCAGGCCCGGGCCTCGGCCACCATCGCATCCATCTCCTCCTGCGCGAAGAGCGGGACGACGGGGTTCTGGCCGCCCAGGAAGACCTCGTCGGAGGGCGGGAACCGGATGCACCGGGCCCCCGGCCACGCCGGCGCCGGGAAGCGCAGCCTGCGCTTCTCGTAGTCGGCGTAGAACTTGATGATGTCGGCCCCGGCCCCGATGCGCCGACGCACGGCGGCGCGGACGCCGTAGATACCGTCTGCCGGGTCGGAGATGCGGTGTATGTCGTTGCCCACTCCCGGCAGGCTGTTCTCGTGCCTGATCTCGTAGCCGCTGCTCGAAGCGATGCACTCGGTGGTGACGAACATGCGGGGCCCGGGGATGATGCCGCGGTTGATGGTGTTTCTGAAGTGTACGTCGGCGTCGCTTAAGCCCTCGGTTCCCAGGTCACGGTATGTGGTGAAGCCGGCCATCAAGGCATCCCGGGCATGGTTTGTAGCCCGCACTACCCGCTCGACGAGGCTCTCATCGCGCATCTGATTCAGCGACGGTGTCTCCGCGTAGCCGTGTAGGAATATGTGAGTGTGGGCATCGACAAGGCCCGGGAGCACGGTCAGGCCCCGGAGGTCTATCGTGCTCGGATCCGTGACATCGCAAAGGGGCAGCTGCTGGCTGCGACGGTATGTCCTCGTTATAAGCCCTGTGCTCACGTCGACCTCAATTGAAATATCGGGTATGAAGCATTTCTTCCTCGAGTCGAAAAGGGAGGACGTATGTATGGTCTTGGCCAACGAAGTTTCGGTCATTTTTATATTGACACTGAAGAGACGGGGTGAGTGAGTGACGGGGAGACTATCGTGAGGGGGGGGGAAATGTACTTGACACAACTGAAGATACGCCCAGGTAGGTGTATTCCTCTACAGTTAACCTAGACCACCTGCAGCCTGCAGATCAGTGCATAGAATTAGAGAGAATAGGCCAGTGGTAAAGCCCCATTCTAGACTAAGTAAATAGGCGGTGAGATGAGGGGCATTTGTTATCGTGATGCCACAATGGGCTGTAGATCTTTTGAAAAGAATACGTAGTGCATCAATGCCCTAAGCATTGCATATCTACCCATATTGTAGTTGTCTTAGGTATGCGTTAGAGGATGCATGATAGATTCAGCTCCCAGTTGAGCCCAGTCTGCTGCTTATTAAGTCGATCCCCTATCTAGGCCCTTGTTCTCAACCACGCGCCGCGCGACGTCACTAAATTCAACTCAGTGGTCGCGCCGTTTCAATTAATTACAACGCCTCTCAGCTGAATGAATTCAACAGCTTCTTCCTCATCGGTGGGCCGTACTCCTGTAGCTCGAGGCGTTCAAGTGCTTCGTAAGCTTGCCATAGGGTCCATGTACATGTCAAATACCAGTGACGATAAGCCACTCGACGTATCCTGGCGCAAGATGTTGAGCATAGGACGCACTGAGATAGGAGACACATCCCTTCTGCTATTGTCGCAAATATTCGTTAAATATTCATTCGGGCAGGCCCAAGGTACATGTTCAATGTCGGTCTACACGAACAAGGTCTATACTGACTCACTCGTCATGGATACTGCATGTGGCCTTGATTGACCGCCGAATATATGACCTCCTAGTCAGACATGCTTCTATTAGTCTACTTAGTCTAATGCTAATGTGATTTAGGCGAAGAATACGTTTCCGAAGTAGGGCGTTATGTGAAAGCTGGCCTTGCCCGTCGGACTCCACGCGCCCAGAAGTTGATCGGGGAACGTTTCTTTGGACACAACCGTGCGGAAGAAGTTCATCCGCCACTGAGTCCCCCTCGCTTGCCCGTCGTCTATATTGAAGAGCCCTAGAGGGATGCTGACGTTCGATATCCAGGTCCGCGCACCTTTGTCCAGCACAGTGTTACTCACTAGCCCACTGCAACAATCGGTCAGTTATCGAGCTTTCAGGGGTCTCATACGGATGTAAGGGACGCAATCCACTCCTTAGACTAGAAGCGACTTTCATACTCTCAAAGTGGACTAAAACAACTCGAAAAGACTATTACTTACTCAATGATAGGATCCGCTAGCTGTCCATGGTCAAAGGGACGTTTGTCGGCTCGTACTTTGGATGGGTTGTATATGAAAGCCTGCCAAGTGACATTGTTGGGGCTCACCTCGAACTCGAAGTAGGACTGGGGGTCATTACTACCGTGGTAGATGAATGCCTCCATTACTTCGTATTCGTAGATGGGGTCGTTTGTCTTGTAGCTCTCGTTGTAGAAGAAGTTGTCCTCCTCAAAGGCGATGAATGAGATCTTGACGTCACTGTCGGTGTAGCAGAGATCGACTTGGGTGGGAGGAAACGTCTCGTTAGGTAGAACCGATTTGTTATACTGCACTCTGCCAATGCCCTTGCTACAGCTGGGTACATGAACATATGGTACAGAGAGGTCCGTACACTGGGCGCCCAGGAGAGAAGCGCTCAGAAGGAGTAGGAGGTTGCTTCGGTAGCCCATCGTGAAAGATGTGACGTGCGTCTCGGATGTAGCTCTTCCTACTGCTTTGACGGGATGCCCGGTGAAGGAACTAGGGAAGGACTTCTACGAGGAACCAACTGGTGAAGTGAGAAACAAAGAAAGAAAAAACCCCGTCTTACCCATGACACTTATACGTATTGCAGAGCAGCATCTGGAAAAAGCTATGATGTCGCGGCGTTGACCAGGGTATGTTCCCAATGTAGAATGAGGTGAACGAACCCTTCCGTTGTTTGCCTCGCAAACTAGCGATTGTTACACGCAGGGATATGATAGGATCGACGTTTCTACATGACACCTGTTTACCCTCGGCTCCTCGTCTCGAGGGATGTGCTGCCCACTGAACGATCCAGTAGTACGGGACGCTTGGCAATCGGATGCTACCCTGAAATTAATCTAGCTCACGCGATTAGGTTACCGCCGCGCGTTAACAAATCTCGGAGAACCCTGACCGGTCGGCATGTGGGTAAATTGTAACGTTTGATTAAAGTCAGGCCATGTGAGCTACCTACATCGGGAAAGTCGCGCGCTCTGCTTTTTCATTCAACCCCTCCAGCCCCGGAGAGGCTGAGACCCGCGTCACGGGTATGTAGGATTCGTAAAGTCCTCTCGGACACGAAGATAAATAGATGAGAGAAGGATGCAGTACCTAGCTTATATCCAAATCCGTGGGCCCGTCAGCTGCACCCTTCTTTCCTGATGTTCACTTGCGCCATGGGACAATCATGTGCGGAACGAAATTGTTCTGCATCCTTCTTAGAAGTCCTTTCGGCCCTAATTAGTTAGGCTTATGGCATAATGGGGGATCGCACTTCCAAAAGTCCCATCCGCAGGACAAAAACGACAGGTTAGCGGTTAAGAGTATTCTCGTTGCTATGATGGCGCAGGATACAGTGAACCGTCTAACTTTGATGGAAAGCCGACAATAGGTATTTCGGACTTCGGAGGAGAAAAAAAGAACCTTCTGTATCAATTTTTTATCGTCAAAGAAACGCGATTATTCAGCAAGTCTCGGTAGTCGAAAAAGCCAATGAATACGATGCCAAGGTGCGGCTGAGCCTTTCAGATTTGATGCCGGCTAACCCGGCATAGAAATAGTATAATTCCCTTAATGGGCTCAAAGAATTCAAGTAATGCGAAGGAGATAACTACCTATAGGATAAGAAAACAAAACATCAGCTCAGCGCCAGTTATTGACATTTGGGGGTTGATCTGCGACGGGGGACATGTCTTACAGGCCAAATCCCGGCACAGGCGCGGCCGGAAACTATAGACCATCATATGGTCCTCCTCCGCTTCCGCCGCGGAACAATGGCCCCGGTCTGATAGCATCGTCAGATGCGGTGGCGCCGCCCATTCCTCCCCGGCCTTCCGGCTTCGGGCACCAGCCCGTCCGGCAACCTGGGAGGTCAGAAACGCCAAGTCAGCCAACTAGCTCGTCCGTCGGCGTTCAACGAAAGCCAGTTCCCAACAATTTCAGCACCGGTGCTCAAGCTACTATTTCGCCAGAACAGTCGATGACACCGGGGAGCAATGGATATCAGCAATATCAGCGCCATCCCTCCGCTCCTCCCGGTACCTCGCCCAACCAAACACAAGGCTACACCGATATTGCTCATTTATTCCCAGACGGCAAGGTACCTCCACCACCTCCCATGCCTGTGCCCCCAGGGGTCAGCCTTCAAATGCCCTCGACTGCATCGCTAGCTGCCTTTAAGCAACAAATTTCCGTGAATGGCAATTCGCAAGGGGCATATTACGAGGGAGGCCAACTACAAAATCACAGTGAACAGCCACTTCACGCACAAGAGGCGCCCGCACCAGGCAGCTCCCAGCAACATGTTGATAGTACAAACACGAATTTTCACGGGGACACGAAGCACCAGATAGTGGATGATGGCATCATGCAAGGCGTCCCTCACCCGCCGGTTCAAGATAATGTGGCAGTGATTAGTGAGGGGTTTCAAGCTATGCAACTAGGAGATCCTAGTCAAGCTCCAGCACCGTATAGGGGGGATGAGAATGACACGAGACATCGCGTGTATTCACCTAGAAACCCGGATCCGACCCCTGCCAACGTCCCTCCTCCGACAACACGGCAGACCCCGAGTGCTCGCTCACCAGCCCCTGAGACCTCGGCCGTGCCTCCGGGACAGCAGCAGCAACCGATGGCCAAGGAATGCATCGCGACCGGCGTCACCTTCGCCGCTACGTGGTACACGCATCCTCGGGCACCCGAATTCCCCATCTGCATGAACTGTTACGAGAATCAGATCCGCGGCTCCCGATTCCGGTCCGAGTTCGTGGGGGTGTTCAGGGACGACGGCAAGCCCCTGGCCTGCTTGTTCAACAGCACCCGCATCAAGGACCGCCTCTGGGACCGCGCCCTCGCGAGCGGCTCCCTCGACGAGCTGCTCGACTACCTGGTACGGCAGCCCTTCATACCGGGCTGCGTGGGCCCGGGCGGTGCGAAGGGCGACGCTGGTATCAAGTGGTACCGCACCAGGGACGATGACATCCCTGGCATGGTCGTCTGCCAGGCCTGCTACGAGGACCACGTCCTCGCGTACCCCGAGTTCGGGACGCGACACTTTATGCCGAATACCGCGCCGCAGGCGGCCGATCAGACCTGGTCGTGCGACCTGGTCGTGCCGTACATATACCGCGAGTACAAGGCGCGGGCCATGACGAACGACTGGCCGTCCTTTGTCGCGAGCGTGCCGGTACGCCTGTCGTTTAAGCCTTGCCCCGGGGAGGAGACGGTGTACCCCGATGGGTCTGGGAGGAGGTGGTTTACGCCCGTTGGTGGTCCGCAGGGCTTATTGATCTGTGGTGAGTACCGACTATCCCTGCAGTGGCTTCGGGCTTGGTCCGCACGGCTTTCAGAGCATCGTGACACCACTCCCGAGCCAAGATCCCGTCGTGCCTCGGCTTCAAAACTCTTGGTGTGCGTGGCCCACGTAGGATCTGATAACTGACTCCATATATCTTAGCGGCCTGTTACTGTGACTATGTCCTGCTGACCGGCCAGGATGGCCGGTGGCAAGATGCGGGCGGCGACCTCGTGAGCCGCTTCGGCGTCTCGGTGTCCTGCTTCTTCGGGGCGCAGTTCAACGTGAGGGCGCTCGCGGCCCGGGTCCTGGACACGTTCGACCAGGCGCAGTTCTGGCGCGCCATGGACGTCGTCATCAACGAGCCCCGATGCAAGGGCCGGATACAGAGCAGCGCGTGGTACACGCTGCGCGCCGACCCGCCCGGCTTCGAGGTCTGCCGGGCCTGCCACGCCACCATCGCCGAGCCCATGGGCGTCGGCCACTACTTCGTGCCCAAGGCCGGCGTCCCGCCCGGCAGCGACATCACGTGCAGCTTCAACCCCGGCATCGCGCGGTTCCCCATCTACATGCAGAAGCTGCTGGAGATGGTCTACAAGCAGGACCCGGCGCCCCTCGAGGCGTTCGTCAGGACGTACGCGTTCATGCCCGAGTGCCGCCGGGACACGCGCGTCGAGAACGCCAGCTGGTTCGGCTGGGACGAGTGCACGGTCTGCGCCGAGTGCCACCACGAGTTCGTCCGGGGCACGGCGCTCGCGGGCGCCATGCCGCACCAGGGCACGCAGGTGGCGGGCGGGGTCATGTGCGAGATGTACAGCCCGCGCATGCGGCAGCTGTACCTGGACGCGTGCGCCGCGGCGCCGCCGGACCCGCGGGCGCTCCTCGAGCACAGCGCGCGGCGGCGGGCGGTCTGGGCCGAGACGGTGCCGCGCGCGAGGCGGATCCTCAGCGACATCCGGCTCAACATCGCGCGGCAGAGCATGGCGATCAACAACAGCATGTTCTACTCGTTCTCCGGGAACCTGTGGCAGAACACGCTGCCGCTGGAGCAGACCTACAGCGGCTCGGCCATCGGGCCCGGCCACTACAACCACATGCAGGTCAAGGGCGCCGAATGGGGCCAGCAGGCCACGGCTATCGGGAACGAGATACGCGGCGCGCCGGCTGACGTTGCTGACGAGCTGATGAGACGGTGGAGGCTTGTGGAATGAATAATGCTGTCGTGTTTGTCAGACTTTACACTTCAAAGTCACATAGCGGAGATTGATGAAAGTGGAGGGGGCAGGATGGAAATAAGGGATGGCTTATTGTGCACACAACCATCCAGGGCCCCCAAGCTACCTTAAGTGAAACCAGCATACGGCAACGCGGCGTAGCTTTGAATAGAGATAGAAGGCTGTCTATTAGTCCTGGTTTGTCAATGTTCGTATGCTATGTATATACAGGCGACTGGTAGATAATCAAGGGTTACGGCTTAAGCTACGCCCTCTTCTTGTGAGCCTGATCTTCCCCAATAAGCTTCATTATCTCCGGCATGCGGAACTTGTTCCAGCTCACGAAGTCCACAGTCCATTCGCCAAGGCTGTGCCCGAGCCAGGCCGTTCGCGCAAGGCCGCCGTACCAGAACCAATCCGGCCGTCCGAGCCAGCCTCGCAGCCATCCGGGCGTCTCAGTCCGGAGCGAGTCGGCGACGAGCTTCCTCGCGAACGTCTCCGTGCCCATGGTATCGCTATTCTGGCTGAAGACGAGCCGCCACTCGAAGATGTGCTTCGCCTTCTGGTAGAGGCTGTCCGGCGGCAGCACGCGATGGCCCTGGCTCGCCGTGTTGCTCCTCACCGTACCCGTCATCGAGACCATGACGCGCACGCCAAAGGGGGCCAGTTCCAGGCGCAGCGTGCGCGAGTAGGCGCTGACGGCAGCCTTGCTGGCGCAGTACACCGAACCGAACAGGTAGGGCGTGATGGAAGAGAGCGATGAGATATTGATGATGAGGCCCTTCGCGGCGATGAGCTGGTCGATGAAGGCCTGGACCATGGCCATGATGGAGAAGACATTGGTCTCAAACGTCGCGCGAACATCCGGGAGTGAGATATCCAGTGCCGGGTGCGTGTGCGTGCGGCCCCTGTCCAATCAGTCCCGTTGAGCATCCATATCCTATACAACACCGTCTACTCGCCCTCCTCGTCCTCTGAGGGGAGAAGAGGGCGTTGGGGCACCGGTGGCTACTACTCACGCGTTATTCACGAGAATGTCCAGCTTGCCGCCGTTGATCTTGGCGACCTCGTCGTGGCATCGCTTGATGCTTTCGGCGTCGGTGACATCCAGGGCCACGGTGCTCATGCCCAACTCGGCCAGTTCGGCGAGGACCTCGGGCCGACGCGCCGTGGCGATTACGTGCAGACCTGGCGCCCGGTCAGCGGTGTGGCCTTGCTATCATCACGGACACCAAAAAGAATAGAGAATAAATATAAAGAAAATAAAAGGAAAAAAAAAAAAAAAATATACCTTGCTTATGATATTCGAGACATAGGCCGTGACCGATGCCCCCCGGCGTGCAGCTGCAATGGATGGGTGGCATTCGTTAGTGATGAATCCCAATGCTGTGCCGCGGCGCGTGTCAGTGTAACGTCACCATACCCAGTCACAAGCACCGTCTTCTGCCCCGGCTTAGGTCCCGTCATATCGTGGCTTGTGTTCGCGTCTCACAACTCCTCGAGGGCTACCGATAGATGGGTTACTCGGTAGGGGAGTATCTGGATCCGAGGCGAGGGTTGTTGGTATCGGATCGGTATCCCTAGATTCAGCTGGGCGCAACCACATTATTCTACCACGTAGAGAGTATCTAATATATGTACCTAAAAGGTACACAAAGATTAGGTATGTAAGGTACGGAGTAGGTAAGCCTTTTATCCACAGACCACCGAATGCGTACATAATTGTCTAAGGTTAGCTAGTACACATACCTAAGCACATACTTACCGAGGTAGGTAGGTAAGTAGCTAGTAACTAACTAACTTAGCTAGTTAGAAAAGTACGGAGTATTTCGAGCGTATTTCAGGGGTATCCTTGGTTAGCTCGACGTGACCCAGGCCTACTCGGTAACAATTTGGCACCTCCCTATTTTGGCGATAGCGACCCTCCGTGGTGCTTCGTACCTCCGCCCCTCAGTTTTCATCAAGGCTCATTCAGTCCAATTGGTTCACACTCACGTGCGCTGCGCGTTGCATCCAAGTTACGAGCCTTACGCCAGTCCGAGGAGTGTTCATGGTGTAATGGACAATCGGGTTTACGTGTTGATGCACGATATAAAGCACACCAGAAAAGAATTGTGGAAAGGGACGGGAGAAGGCAAGGTAAATACCACTCATAGAGCCCACAGAGTTACACAAATAACCACGTGGTCACAGCTACACAAACAATGTAGCCCTGTGAAGAATAATTGCCTCCATGGGGAGATTCTCTTGCCAAGAGACAGAATATTTTATCCCCATGGACGGGGCTTGCTTGAAGCTCATCCACAACAAGCAGAATAAGAACACGAAAGGAACCAAAAAAAGGGGGGTAGTGCACTCAGCCCCCAGCACGAAACGCTGAGCTTGTTTTGTGAATCACAGTACTACTTTCGGCCTCGTTGTTAGCTAATTGGGTGTTCTTTCGTTTTTCCCGTCTTTAACCCTGGTGGTATACCCAGTCAAACAGGATAGCGTTAAACCTCACTTATCCATCCCTATGTTGTAGGTTACGCGCTTGTACGATGTAGTAGGAGTAGTAGGAGTAGGGTTTAGAAACCAACGCGCACTTTCGGCTTGGTCCAATGAAATTCATCAGAACCTCGATTTCGAAACAACCATGTCGAGAAATTCAAAGGACACCATGGTGTACGCTCACCATAGGCCTGTTATCCCTCATCACCCTCGATGTGAGGGGGTTATCTAGACACGGCACATGTGGGCTCCTTCCTGGTTACACGCACTAATCCTGCCTGTGTGTATCACCTCATGACCCGAACTGCGATACTCATGACATTTGCTGACTAGTGGCAATGTTTAGAAGCGCGGTCGTTGCTATTGCTGAATGTCTATAACTAGACGCCACAGACGCCATCTTGTCCCCGTTTTCTCCGCGACGACTTGCCATCAACCAGCCTCAGCAAGTGTTGATAGTTTGATCATTCAATCATGAGTCGATCGCTTGTACCATATATGGGGGGTCACTCTAGGGGCTCAGGACATTCGTCTCATCGTGGGAGCGATGGCGGCCAAGAGTATTACTACGTAAGGTCGCTATACTGTACATCATGGCGCCGTCTTGCTAATACTTTATTTTTTTGTTGTAGCATCAACAA
The DNA here is from genome assembly GCA_022385595.1 of Xylaria palmicola. NCBI lineage: Eukaryota > Fungi > Ascomycota > Sordariomycetes > Xylariales > Xylariaceae > Xylaria > Xylaria palmicola. The sequence continues at coordinate 186,312 of MU281336.1, read as the reverse complement.
GCCGGGCACCCGGGATACGGACACCACAGCGGAATGCAAGAATGGCCATACGGGACCCCGCTGCCGCCGAACCCGTATTGTCCGAGCCTAGCCAGGCCGAGTCATCCAGCTTATTCGCAAACCCTGGTTCGCTATGACGGTGCTAGCAGCCATGACACCCACAGCCCTGGATTTGAACGCGGACAAAGCCAGGCTCGCTGGGATGAAGACAAGCATCGGCTAGCACACCGGTTCGGCCATTCTGGCTCCACGGGCTGCGCCGACTATGAATACGTTGCGCCTAGTACACTCCAGCCCGAACCTACCAGGAAAGGAATACCCACTACTGTGCCAGGACTGGCTTATAAGCCGACGAACACAGCCCAGCCATCCGGGGGGATGCTCGCATTGGCGGAATGGATAGACGACCATATCAAGCGTCACAGCCCAGGAAAAGTCAGAGATCTCGCCCAGAGACTTTCCCGCCACTTGCCCGATTTCGTGATGGGCTTGCGAGACTGCCAAAAGGGAGAATCAGGATCTTGCCGAAATAGATCAAAGGCTCTCATTCGCCGAGGAAGAGAGATACAAGACATGTTTTCCTCCATAATGGATGCGTACAAGAAGTTCCCATTCAAGTTAGGGGACATATTCACCGAAGCCGAAGAGGATGATGCACAATGGGTCATGGATACCATGTTCAAAAATGATTTTGATGCGTGGGATGACCTCGTCAAGGATACCATCTTCTGGCTGAAGGATTGGCGCAAGCTAGGTATAGTACCGCCGTGATCGATGGCATCGGAACTCGAAAAATGTCACCTGCTCTCCTTGTCGAACCAAGTTCTCCGAGACCGAACTCGGATGGGACCTGGGTGGCAAATGAAAGAAAAGGTGGTTTGTAATATGTTGCTGCCCTTCCATCCACGTCAGCTTAGTTTTTCTCTTTCGACTTTTCGTTTCTTTTCTTTTGAGGATAGGAAAACCATACAGGCTACTCTTTCAACAGCATACCTCACCCCATCTTTATGGGTGCCAAGTTCAATACGACCTCTGAAGTCACTTGTAGGAGTAGAGGAAAAAGATATTCCAGCATACGATTTATGTTGGCTCTATACTAGGCATGGGGGTGCAACTTCAGCGATATGGTTATCTCTTCCGAATTATTAGGAAAATTGTACAAAAAAAGAATAAAAAACTGAAATCTACAATAGGTCCCTAATCAACTATCGATAAACCCTATAGTAAGACTTGTGAGAAAAGATCGAGAGCCCCCCCATTGGCAGACCCTTAGAAATTAGAAGCATGATGAGAGCATTAAAAGTTTGGAAAGTTTTCAGAGGTAAGTCGAGTTTGAATAGGCTCTAGTGGTAGTCACGGCCGGTCCCCCGAGGGATTTTGTGAGGACTTTGGTTATATACCATCAATAACGAGCAACGAGACATGCACAGGTGAGATGGCCGAGTGGTTATGGCGCTGCGTTCAGGCATCAGTCCGAACAAAACTTCGCAGTGGAGCAATCCGCGTGGGTTCGAGTCCCACTCTCATCATCAACATGTCCTTCGCATGCAGTTCATTGTTCCTTTTTTCCTGATTTTTTCTTTATTTTTCTCGGTTGTGGTCTGGCCAAAGGGGGCTAGTTTTTTTGGTGTCGATGTTGTGGTCCTATAGTATGGCTGCTTAGAGATCGCTTCTCGGCTAATAATGACTAAGTTAAGTTCTCAAGGTAGATAGCTGGGTTATTTAGTGTTAGCATAGTAGAGAGGCGGTGGTTGCATAGAGGACTTAGAAGTGAGGGAACCCTATTCGACCCTATTGGTTTCCGTATTGTAAAAACTGCCTCCAAAAGAACAATCCAATCCTACTCAGTTAAAATTGCCACTGAGAACGCAGAGAAGAGATCAACATTCAATCTTGGAATTTGGGTCATGTTAAAATTTGACCTAGTTCGATACTCTTACGTTTTGGATTCTCGTTTAGCAGCGTTGGGATTCTATGTCAGAAAGGATATTGGCTAGCCAATGCCCTGCCAACTCGGACTGATCAAGATCTTTGAGTACATATTGCGATAGTGACAGACAGTCTTGCTTACCACCTTTCACCCCGCGGGATCATGACAGGGTGTTTCATCATTAACAGAGGAAGTGAGAAGAGCAGGGCCTAACATTCCATAACGACGTGCGCGTGGCTACCTATTCATCATAGCGATCAGGCGGTACTAGGTCTTAGAGAGAAACTTGCAATCCCGAGCTCACAGCTCGTGTCACCAGTCCACCCTGCATGTGACCATTTAAGGGATCTTGTCAGCTTGAACAGGCCTTCTAAGCCCCTTGCCTACTCGTCCAACTTCCCTGACCCCTGACCATAGCAGCAACAGTCTCCTCGACGAGGATGGGCTTCAGCCCGACGCGACCCAATAGTTTCTCCAGCATGGGGTCGTCGACGAGACACTCCCCGCGCTCGAGCGCCTCGTAGGAGCTGACCCACCACTCGACGGCCGGCCGGGGCAGCCCCCGCTCCTCGACGTAATATCTCACGTGCTCCTGGCGCCCGACGGTGTCGACCCTGACGTCCCTGCCCCTGGCCGCGCCGACGAGCCGGGCGATCTCCCCGACCATCCTGGCCGCCGCGGGGCGCGTGGAGAGGTAGAACGTCTCGCCGGCGAACTCGCCGTCCCCGGCCGCGAGGACGAGCGCGCTCGCGACGCCGAGGTCGTGGATGGCGGTCCAGCAGACCTTGCCGTCGCCCGCCAGCGGCACGACGTCCCGCTCGCGCGGCGCGGCGCCGGCGTCGAAGTAGCCGAGGTACAGCGGCCAGGACTCGTTGTACAGGCCCTCGCGCAGGATCGTGACCTGGACCCCGCGCCCCGCCACGGCCGCGGAGCGGAGGTAGGCCTCGGTGCGCAGGTGCGCGCACATCACGCCGGCCGCGCTCGCGTCCGCGGGGCCTCCCACCGACGGGGCGAAACCGAACGCCAGGCTCGAGTACACGATCCGCTCGACGCCCGCCCGCACGGCCGCGTCGATGGCGTGCCGGTGGTGGCTCTCGCGGCCCGGCGCCTTGGGGTCGATGGCGGCGCTGGCGTCGGCGGTGCCGTCGTGGTCCATGGCGACGCCGAAATCCAGCGCGATGTCCGGCGTCGACACGAGGAAGAACCTCTCCACGCCGGCCAGCGCGCTCTCGAACGTCGCGCTGTCCTCGAAGCGCGCGTGGCGGACCTGCACGCCGGTTGCGGCCAGCTTGGCCCACGTCTGCGAGTCGGGCGTCGACGACGTCAGTGCGACGATGTCGGAGGGGGCGGCCAGCTTGTGCGCCAGGAGCGCCGAGAGCGTGGCACCGCCCAGTTTGCCGGATGCGCCGACGATGGCTATCTTCGCCATTATATCATGTATTTTCGGGATTCAAGATGACAGAGTGCCTGCCCGCGTGCTCGAGTTGGTGGTTCAGATTAGGTGGTATTAATAGACGGGTTAATTGTGAATATCAAGTGCCGAACTGTGTGATGTAATCGACCTTGTTCCCCAGCCGATTCAATGCAGCACGAGCGCTGGTATATATACCCTTTCTACTCATTCTTTAGCTAGTTACTCAGCCCATGATAACTTGACGGGATGACAACTAGTGCATTGGGTTAAACTTCTGCTCCTCTAGATTGGGTTGGAACTTTACAGTAGACTGCTCTTCAATTATGGCTCAATTAATAATCCCACGTGGGAGGGCATTTCTAAACAGCCAGTTTAGGAAACAAGCCGCGAAACACCTCGAGCTAGCGCGGCCGGCTCTACGACAGTACTTGATAACGCCGTCGGGCGACTTTCGGCGATATGCAGAATAGCACCGATTAATGTGATTAAAGTCGGGAAATACGATCTTGGCAATCCACCAATGTTTGTCCAGTAGAATTATTGAGAATGGATTCGATTAACAATTTGTGAGTTCAAAGTAACGACCCAGTCGTTTCCCCAGCCACCCGTGTGCCTACGTATGCATTTGATACCAAGATAAATATTTAATAGTTAACCTTATATGGCAACGAAGAAGCTCTTTTCGCCTTCCTTGGGGAGGACTCGTGCCTTCTCCATGATAGGGTCAACACATGACAGTCGGATCCTTTCGGGTGTTGCAGGACTCTCAAGCCTCAGCAAGCCGTCGTCTTCGCCCCCCTCAGCCCCCAATATGGCTTTCACCCCATAGTCTGCGCGTGCGGCCTTCAGAGCGTCGCGGATGGCAAAGAAAACAGCACTTCCCATGAACAATGGAGGTTCACCGACGCCACGGCTTCGTTGGATCGTGCGGAGGTTCTCCCATGTCACACCCTTGAGGAGACTTACGTTGAAGACCTGCGGTATGTCGCGGAAGCCCGGGATCTTATATGCACCTGGGCCTTTGGTAAACAAGTGTCCCGCCATGGGACCATTGCGGAGCCATAAGCTCTCCTCCATGGTGAAGAGTCCCATGCCTTGGACAAAGGCGCCCTCGATCTGACCATAGTCAATTGAAGGGTTGATCGAGCGGCCGACGTCCATCTTGATGTCGGCCCTCAAGCATGTCCAAGTTCCCGTGAGACAGTCAATCTCAACCTCCGCAGCCGTGACACCCTGCGTGAAATAGAAGAACATCTTGCCCACATTTTCACCCCATTTGTACCCGATCTCCGGGGTTTTGTAGAAGCCGTTGGCACTCAGGTTCACGCGGTCGAAATAAGCAGCATGTGCGAGTTCCTTCATAGTTGCTTTTGGCCCAAGCTTTTCCCTGTATGGAGCTAGACGAGCATTAATCTGTTCGCAGGCGTTCCACACTGCATACCCATTGAGATCGGATGACGCTGAGGCTGCTGTAGCCGACGAGTTTGCGACTGTATTTGTAGCAGTCTCTGAAATGAAGACATCTTCCATCGGTACTTGCAGTGCCTCAGCAGCAAGTGTAATCATTTTAGTGTGCAGTCCTTGGCCCATTTCGGTGCCTCCATGCGCAACAAGGACTGATCCGTCGTGGTAAATGTGGACTAAAGCGCCGGCTTGATTAAGCCAAAGCGCGGTGAAGGAAATGCCAAACTTCGTCGGAATAAGAGCGAGCCCTCGCTTGCGCCACTTGTGACTGGCATTGAAATCCTGTACAGCCTTCCGCCGACCGGCGTAGTCCGACTCCTCTTTCACTTGCTTATACATCAGTGGCACATGCCAGTCTTGTATGGTCTGGTTGAAATGAGTTTGGTCATTGACTTCGTAGAAGTTGATCTCGCGGAGATCCTCTACGGCCATTCCCAACCGATCGGCCACCTCCGCCATCATTGACTCGGCGATAAACATACCCTGCGGTCCTCCAAAGCCACGGAACGCTGTGTTTGACATTGTGTTGGTCTTGCATAACCGGCCGCGGATGTGAACATTGGGAAATTTGTAGCAGCCGTCAATATGGGTCATGCACCGTTCGCATACGGCAGCGCTAAGATCGAAAGACCAACCAGCATTATTGAACACATCAACATCGAGTGCTTGAAGCTTTCCGTCCTTGTTAACACCGACTTTCCATTTCGCTAGGAAAGGATGGCGTTGTCCAGACATTATCATGTCCTCGTCTCGATTTAGCATACACCTCACCGGACGCTTGGTTTTCTGGGCAGCCAAGGCCATCATGGTGCTGAGTTGGACGCATCTTGTTTCCTTTCCACCAAACCCGCCGCCCAGCCGTTTTACTCGGGCGACAACTTTGTTGGCCTGAACGCCAAGTATCTTCGCTGCATATACTTGACTTGTAACTCGTTAACCTGCAGTCGTTTTTGGTGTGGGTGTAGGAAACATACCTCTCTGTAGGGTTTTGACTGCTAGTCCAGATTTCCATCTCACCGTCTTCAGGCTTGGGTATTGCCATGCATGCATTAGTCTCGAGGTAGAAGTGTTCCTGGCCGCCCATTCGTGTCACACCGGTAAATACATGATCGCAATCCTTGAAGGCTTCTTCTACGTCGCCTTTTTTGATGTAATTGAAATACTTGTGGAAGCTCTCTTTCTCAATAGCTTCTTCCATTGTAAAAATGGCGGGGAGGTCCTCGTATTCGATTTCGACTGCGCGGACCGCATCATTCGCCCTAGCCTTTGAAGTAGCCAAGACTACAGCGATAGGCTGACCAGTGGTAAACACCTCGTCTTCAGCGAAGAAGTAATCGTCAAAATTCGGTGCTCCCCATATGTTGTCTTCCGGGTTGTGCAGGTCATTCCGATCAATGATATCAATCACACCGGGAACATCTCGAGCGGCGGAATAGTCAATTGACTTGATCTTCGCGTGCGCGCGGGACGAGAAAACAATGGATGCGTGAAGTTCGTTCTTTAGAGGTGGAATGTCGTCAGTATACTGTGCCTCGCCTGTAACTTGTTTTAAAGCAGCAACGTGGTTAGCAGCTTTGCCAAGAGACTCTTTGCTATAGTCAGTAGTTGCCTCATGATCTTTCCAGCCGGTAGATAATGCGCGCTCCAGTTCCTCAACCGCCTGGCTATCTCCATGTTCGCTTTCGGCGTTGATTTCAGACAATACATCATGATAGAAACGGTAGAAGAAACCTAGGGCTAATGATTTGCGATACGATGCCATGCCCCCTGGAACACTAAATACGAGGTCAAAGTCAGATCCAAGGGCATTCATGACGCCTTCAAGCGTTTCTGGGTGGGCAAACATCTTCCCCTTCAGATACTCGTTCGCATTTGCGGCGGCGACGGTGAATGGAGCCATGCCGCCATACACAAGATTACAGTGCCGGACTGTGCCCTGTTGGTCGACGGTTACATGAAATGCGGCAGTTACAATAGCAATATCGTCGTCTTTTCTCTTCGCCTGTTTGTAAGACCTGAAGTAGTCCCCTTTTTCGTTAGTCAGTGGGATGCGAATAGAGGCAATAACAGCGTCTGGTGTTAATGCTGTCCTGCGATAACCCTTGAAGAACGTAGCCATCGACAACTCGGTTTCTTGAGTCCTAGATTTTGCAACGAGCGTGCAGTTTGCTGCCATAAACACGGGATTGAGATCGGATATTGGCGATGCCGTAGCTAGGTTACCTGCGGGAGTCCCAACATTCCGAATCTGTCTCCCAGCAAAGTACTTGAGTTGCTTGTAAATGGCCTGGAACACCTGACCCTTTGCTTCTCCGTAATTCTCGATCGCTTCTTGGCAGATAGCTTCAAGATCTGTCAGGATGACATTCCCACCAATCTCGATATGGTCATCCTTGAAGGAGTATTGCCGCAATTCCGGGATGTCACCGACGAATACCGACACCGGATACTGCATTGCTTTGAACTTGATCTCGATCTGGGTCTCCGTGCTTCCACCAATGATCTTCGCATTTGGATGTAGGCTCTTGATTTCCAAAAGCTGTTCCAACGTAACGGGGCGATACCACCATTTCCTCTTATTTCCAAAAGCCAAGGGTTTAAACTCGTGCTTCTTGAGCAGAGGCGGGAAGATGAGTTCCGTATCTGGATTGTACTCGATGAAACCAGGAGGAGTGAACCGCTTAATAGGTTGGTCACCATCAACATTCCTATCTTTGCAGCAACCACCTCCTGCAGTGTTCCCGTTCTCCATGCAACAACCGGACCCGCCGTTTGTCGTGCCATTGCCACATGGGCTCTTCACGGTGAACGTCTGGGCGGCATCGAGTATAGGGCGATACCCCGTGCAGCGGCAGAGGTTACCATCGAATGCCTCTTCGATGTCATGCTCGGTGGGGCTGCCGTTATTTCGGAGCAAGGCATATAGGCTCATGACGATGCCAGGGGTACAAAACCCGCATTGGCTGCCATTACTCTTGGCTATCCGTTCCTGGGCTGGATGGGGTTTCTTGACATTACCAATGCCTTCAATGGTTATCACATGTTTCCCATCGACACTAGCCAGAGGCGCGAGACAAGCATTCACGCTAGCATGGTATATTTGCTTGGTAGTTGGGTTATACTGGCTGATGACTACGGTGCAAGCACCACATCCGCCTTCAGCACAGCCGCTATGTCATAATTGTCAGCAACGGCTTGGAGACGCAGGGTGTTGGTAATGAGTGAGCATAGCATTGACTTACAGCTTCGTCCCGGTTAAGCCTATCCCTCGAAGGTACTCCAATAGGGTCACTTCGGGGTCGATCTCATCAAGCACCACGCGGGTACCGTTCAGAAAGAAGCGAAGCGTGTCGTGATAGACGGTCGTCAATGCAGATGCGTCGAGGCCAGTCTGCCTTTCAGGTGAGATGGCGCTAGGGGCCATGGTTGCGGACTAGGGCTCAATATTATATGGATAGCTGATATTCCATGGGCAACCGCAACGGCGTGCCGAGGGAGAATCAGGTTGGTCCGGGCCGTCTGGGTTTCGCGGGGCAGAGTAGAGTGCGGCCCGAATGAAGTCAATTTCGGATTGGATTCAAGGCATGGATCAAATGAGAAGGACGGCGATGGCGACGACGGCGACAATGGACAGAAACGTGTAACCAAGTTTCAGATATTCACATTGTTTGACGTGATCATGATACGGTACACAACATGGGAATCTAAGGAACGCTGGACATGCGGTGAAACCGAGGTTGATTGACGGCAATGGGAACAGGTGAACAGGTGAGACCGAGACAGACAAGTATCGCGCGGGAGGCGGGAGGCGGGAGGCGGGAGGCGGGAGGCGGGAGGAGGAGGAGGATATATCGCTATGTGGCGAATTGAGGGAGTTGAAGCTGGCACGCGATCTCAGATGCAATGCCCCGATGCAGATGTCCAATACTAGAGCTCCATGAGCTCTTCCTTCGCCCGGCTCCGATCTACCAGGTCGCAAACCGTCGGCCCTGTCTCGACTATTAGCCCTCACATGGAAATAGCTCGGGCAAGCGGCGAATCAGAGGCGGCTTAAATCGAATATAGTTCCCAAAATGGGTTGGGTCGGCTCAAGATGAGCAATGATGCTGCAGTGGTCACTGGTAGATAGCAACTATGCTTACAGCACTTATCTACATGCTGGGGAGAGAGGAGCAAGGCGATAAGTGCCCAGTGTGGATTAGCGCTATCAGAGGCGGGGTCCGAACTCCCTGCTCCCCTCCCCCACCGAAATAAACGCCCGGCCGGCTCCGTTCCAACCCAGCCATCACCTACAAGTCTCTCCCTGGCTAGCCCGCTTGGCCTCACTATAAGGCACAAACCAACCGTATTTAACAGGCCGTCATCCTGGTAGCTTGTAACACGGTTACTGCTCGTACCAACACAGAAGGCCAAGACATGCGACACAAGACGCCAAAGAATGATTTATGCCGTCGGACCGTAAAATATATATTTATCGAGCTTTTCAGACGCTTCTTCCATCTTATCATTGGTGATAATGATATCGTGAACTCCGGGTGTTTTGGAATATTCAAGCTCAGCTTCGGCCCTCGTCAGCCTCTTCCGAACACTTTCCTCGCTTTCTGTACCACGTCCCCTCAGCCGTGCTTCCAGCTCTTCCATGCTCGGCGGCTTAATAAAAACATATCGCGCATTGAATCCGGGGTGCATTTTTATTTGCTTTACCCCATGCATCTCAATGTCCAATAAGACTACTAAGCCTTTTGCGGTGTGTTCTGCGATGGTGTGTTTGCTGGTGCCGTAGTAATGGCCGCTAAAAGAAGTATACTCCACAAATGCATTTTGGGAGATGAGAAGCTCAAATTCGGCGACGGAGATGAAATAGTAGCTTACGCCCTCCACTTCACCACTACGTGGTGCTCGAGTTGTGTGAGAAACGGTGGAAGCGAAAACGCCGGGATGCGCATCAAAAAGTTTTTGAGCCAGTGTTCCTTTGCCGACACCTGAAGGTCCCGAGATTACAACAGGCCAGCGATTTTGAGGTGAGCTTTCGATCGCAGTTCGATCTTGGTCGTCGGCTCGAGGAGTAATCGGCATGTCAGGAGCCATGACTAGAAGAGGTTGCTCTCCAAAGTTTTGGTTGATTGTCATAGGCACAATGCAGTTCAGCTCGTTGGGCTTATGTAGGGCGGGGATTTAAAATAGGTATAGCAAAATGAAGCTCCTCAGTCACCTAACTGTAGGGAGTTTTGGTGGATATTGAGGTTGTATGGAAGGCCTAAGCCGAGCCTAAGCAAAAGCGGAGATTACACTACACCAAATTTATAATGCGTCACAACATTGGTAAAACCTAGGTACTTAGGTAGTACCTTTATCTGGCATGTCACATGACGACTCGCTTGCGTCATTGGAAGAGGTAGGTTCTCTCAGGTCACATACAAATCACGAATAAACAATACTTTAAACCATGTCATTTAGACATATTAATCTATTGTGGCCTTCGAATCATGAGGTCCGGCCTCTACTAGGTGATCATATAGATACACGCATAGAGTTCATACCACGGTTATACATAGGAGGCATGCCCATAGAAATCAAATTGGCCCCTAGTCGACAGCATGTTTGCTGTACAAGCACCGGACCTAAGGTCCCTGAACGAACCTAAGCAGTACCTGGGCTCCGGAAACCCACTAACTAAGTAACTTAATGGCATTTAGTTTCAGTTAGACAGGTCTCACTTAGTGGTACCTAAGTTAGTGAATCGTCGCATAAGTAGTTATGCCCACGAGAAACACGGCGAACATCAATCATCCTTTGCACTCTTCTATGTCTTTTCTCTTAGTGTTCTCTCCCTTCTATTACGCTGGCGATATCAGCCATTGCAGGTCACCACCTGACATGTATGCATGCATAGCTGGCTTTCGTTGCAACCAAGCCCGAGAGCTCAACCTAGATCTGGTAGGTAACCCACTCGTGCCGTAGCTAATTGGTAGCTCTGCCCAACACGTGGACTATCAAGTTCTGAAACGGTTGAGGCTCAAGGACTTGCACTAGTGTACAGCAACGGGTCAGGCTCGGAGGGGTCAGGGTTGCATTTCGGACCATCCACCGACAACCGAAGATTCAACCCGGCGGGGAATCTCGCCTCGCTTGCCCCCAGCAGCTGAGGATAACCATGGGAGAGAGACAACATCTGCCGAGGACAGAATACGCACGCACCAAGGTAGCCCCCGGCTGATCCTCCCGGGTGACCAGACTCCCGGCTGTTTTAACGCACACTGGGGCCTGAAGCCCCTCACCTTACCTATTATGGCCCTAATTAAGGAGGAATGGGCTTAGAGGGGGGGGGAGGGGAGGGGGATACGGGCTGATGGGCATCTGCTATTATGTATGTGCTACTTCGACGTCTGAGCCGCTCCCCCGCTGCGGCCTGTCGCCAACCGTGACTGTCACGCTGTGCTTATTCTCCTCGTCATATCATCAACCTCTGTCGCGTCGCGCATAAGCCAGCATCTGCCCCCCCCTTCCTGCAGCTCGCCGCCATGCCTGCCCTGGCGCCCAACGGCGACTCAGCCCCCAGCCTCGCCTTCTACAACGTCATTGACGGCAAGCCGAGGGGCGCGGAAGCCAACGAGCAGGTCGTCGACCCGCGGACCGAGGAGCTGCTCTGGGACGTCCCCGTGGCCTCCGCCCAGGACCTCGACGACGCCGTCGAGGCAGGCAACCGTGCTTTCAAGACATGGAAGCTCTCCACCCCCGCCGAGCGCGATGAGGTGCTCCAGGGCCTCGCCGACTGCTTGCGCGCGAACAAAGATGTCCTCGCGCACATCCATGCCAAGGAGACGGGCAAGTCGTTCCCTATGGCGAGTGTGGACGTCGAAGTCGCGGCTCTACACTTCGAATACTACAGTACGTGGGCCCGCAGTCCTCGCTGATGAGGACGTCGTAGGTGATTGTTGGCTAAGTATAGAGCGTTATAGAGGGTATAACCCTCGAAGACGACGTGCAGTATGAGGACGATACGGTCACCATCGTGGGGACGTATGTGCCCATCGGCGTCATGGCGGCCATATCACCGTGGAACTTCCCCTTGATATTGAGCAGCGTGAAGGTGGTCTCCGCGCTGGTCACCGGCAACTGCGTCATCATCAAGCCGTCCCCCTTCACGCCGTACTCGATTCTCAAGTTCTGCGAGCTCGCCCAGCCCCTCCTGCCGCCGGGCGTCTTCCAGGCGCTGAGCGGCGGGGCGGAGCTGGGGGAGCGCATGACCCTGCACCCCGGCATCCACCACATCAGCTTCACAGGCACCGTGGCCGTGGGCCAGCGCATCCTCCAGAACAGCGCCAAGACGATGAAGAAGGTCATCCTCGAGCTGGCCGGGAACAACGCCGCCATCATCTGCGAGGACGCCGACCTCGACAAGGTCGTCCCGAGCGTGGCCGCCGGGTGCTTCTTCCACGCCGGCCAGGTCTGCGTCGCCTCGAAGCGCATCTACGTCCACGAGTCCCTGTACGACAGGTTCATGGAGAAGTTCATCGACGAGTCCAAGAAGTACTCGCAGGAGAACATCCTGTTCTCGCCGCTGAGCAACCGGACGAATTTCGAGCGCGCCAAGTCTTTCCTCGACGACTGCAAGAAGAACAACCACGACATCGTCCTCGGCGGCGAGGTCGCGAGCGACGAGAAGGGGTTCTGGATCCCGCCCACGATCGTCGCGAAGCCGCCCGAGGAGTCCCTGCTCGTGCAGGAGGAGCAGTTCGGTGAGTGACACCCCCCCTTTCCCTCCTGTAACACCTCATGGGCACCACCCCCACTAAACTATATACCCCGCACCATCCAGCCCCCATCGCTCCGGTCTTGACATGGTCGGACGAAGATGACGTCCTCGCACGCGCCAACCTCGACAACGCTGGGCTCGGCGCCTCCCTGTACACGCCGGACCTGGACAAGGCCCGGCGCCTGGCCCAGCGGCTCGAATCCGGCTCTGTGTGGATCAACCGGTACGAGCGCCCTCACTACGGGGCGTTCTTCGCTGGCTGGAAGCAGAGCGGGTTCGGCGGCGAGCTGGGGAAGCACGGCCTGTATCACTATTGCCAGGTGCAGTGCTTGCACTTCCACAAGTAGTTGGTGCCGAAAGTGACGCGGTTCAGGAAGACGATGGGCTCTTTCTTAGATACATATTTACACATAGTTACGTATTATTTGGTTTAGCTTTGAAAGTATATAGCGCGGTAGTTGGCTTTAATCTCCTAACTTGAAGTACATATGATTCACGATGATATAGTCCCAAACTGTGACTCTACCTCGTCGATGTTCAATGCACTTTGTCAGGGTCACACGGGGTATAGTAGGTATCTTGCAGACAAAAACTCTAAAACCTGGTGTTGTCTAGATTGCCACAATATGTAGAGTAGTTCACCCAGATAAATAGTCCTCTTTCAAAAACATCTTCTATGGCTTTCTTTTCTATGCCAAACAGGAGGAAATTTAATCTTCGCACTCGTGATATAAACCCAAAGTCGCGAGAAGAAAAAAAGCCAACAGACGCCCTTATTAAGCTTCTATGAACTTCTTCAGCCCCCTCAGCCGCGCCTTGGCCGTCTCGAGGACCTCGTCCTCCTTGCAGACGGCGAAGCGCAGGTAGTCCTCGGCGATGCGGGCGTTGGGCGCGGTGTAGAACTCGGTGGGCGGGATGGCGGCGACGCCGACCTCGTGGATCAGGAACCAGGCGAGCTGGAAGTCGCGGGGGCGGCCGGCGACGTGGGGCGGGAAGGGGTAGTCGGCCGGCAGCCGGACCTTGGCCATGTTGACCATGACGAAGTAGCCGCCCTCGGGCTCCGAGTACGGCAGGCCCAGCTCGCCCCAGACCTCGTTGAAGCGCGCCATCTTGGCCTTCATGTCCCGCACCGTCTCGTCCCAGAACCCCTGGGACTCGGCCTGCTCGAAACCTGGGGTTTGGGGCGGTTAGTCTCGTCCACCCTCGTGTGGGGCGCGGCTGGGGTAATTAGCTAGGACATACCGACGGCGCAAGCTTCTTGTAGTGGCGATACGGAGGAATAGCAGATGCGGGTGTGGGCTGCGGACACGTGCTGGATAAGATGTGAGGGACCCATGAGCCAGCCTAAGCACTACTGTCAGTTTTCCTTGTTGTGGTTATGAACTTTTTGTGCAGGACAGCTTCGATTCCTAGAGTCACGGAAGACTTACCGACACGCCATCCGGTAGCGTAGAAGTTCTTGCCCGCAGACCCAACGGTAAGCGTCAAGCTCTCAATCTCGGGAGAGAGGGTCGCAATTCTCGTGAAAGGCACGTAGTAGAGCCTGTCGTAGACCTCATCAGAGAGGATGATGATCTCATTCTTGACGCAAAGGTCTCCTATGTGTTGGAGCTCCTCCTTGGAAAAGACCTTGCCGACGGGGTTGTCTGTAGGTCAGGTGGGTTAGTCACATTTTGCATTGAGAAGTGGTCTTAGGGAAACCAACGAGGCGTGTTGAGGACGATCATTTTCGTCTTGGGCGTTATCGCCTTCTCCAGTTGCTCAAAGTCCACAGACCATTCGGCCGCCGAGGACGTCCGCGTAGCTCCGTCTTTAGGAGGGCTCAGGGGTACGCAGACAATCTTGCCGCCGGGCATCTCGATGTTGCTGATATATCTAGATAAAACCAGCTTAGCACATACGAACACCAAGTCACATCTACAGGCAGCCAAAGTTGAGCTTACTGGTCAAAGAAGGGTTCGAAGATGATGACCTCGTCACCCGGCTCAATGAAGGCCATGAAGGCGCTGAGCATACCCTCATTGGCGCCGGTGGTGATGGTGATCTCGGTCTCCGGATCAAGCTTGCGACCCCATAACGGCGCGTAGGCGTCGGAGATGGCCTTCTTCAGCCTCGGCCGGCCCTTGGTCGGACTGTACTGGTTGCAGTCGACGCGGTCCAGGGCTGACTTGGCGGCGTCGATGATGAACGGGGGCGGGTTGTAGCCAAAGAAGCCCTGGCCCATGTTCACGATGGGCTGGACGGGCGAGGCTGCCGCCGCCTCGTTGATGATGGACCTATGTTTCAGTCAGCGCCACTGCGACGCCCTGGACGTGAGGGGCGGTCGTGTCTCACCAGACATCCTGTCGCTGGCCGGCGACCCGAGCAGCGGGCTTCAGCTTCGCGGGAAGTTGAGTCGCCATGGGTGTGTGAAACCTGCTGCGGTGCACTCCTGATGGATGCTGGACTTGGGGGCAGATATCGAATTTCTTTCCTCGGAAGAGCCTAGACGATACTCTTAAACCGATCAGGCCCATTTAGGTCACTCACTTCACACTATCGTCTCCCGAGGGTCGTGTACACGCGCCTACTGTCCTAGTCGATCGATTTAGTTTTATCGGCTAACCAGCGGAAAACCCCTACGAATATGTAGCGTTCGTCGAAGAGATGACGCGCGTGATCCGGAATCGGCCAGGTAGATGAAAGGGCGATTTTGTGACTCTATAAAAGCACGTCATCTGCTAGTGAGTGTAAGTACCTACCTACACAGTGACTCCAGCAAATTACAGAAAGGTACCGTAATGGCCCATATATTAACCGTATATGGCGATGTATCCTCATATCTCTACTCCCCAAACTTTAATCTAAAAACCCCCTCCAAAAATGGGAAACAGAAACACAAGTCTTATGAATTTTATATTTGTGTTTTGAACTTCAAAATAAAACATGGACTAAATTCTCTATAATATAAAACTTTCTAGATATCCTCTGTTAAAGTAAGTACCTAGTAAGTATCTTTGTCGACCCACTGTACTCCGTACCTACCGAGGTACCGTTCTACGTAAGGTACGGCCCCCCACTTTAGATCTCAGGCGGGGGGTCATACTCCGATAAAGTGTTTCGGACTTAAGCACATGCAAAGCAAGCACGCCCTGAATATTATGTCTATCAGTAGATAAAGGCATCTTCAAGCAAACTTCCAAGGTTCTACAGCACTTACCAAAACGCCAAGGAGAATATGTGTAAGATCTTTGATAAGTACCTAGATACGTGGTTGATTCGATCATGTTTCCTTTTGAAGGGTGAGAGATACCTGCCCTAGCTCGATCTCTGTGTTATTGCTTAATAGGATCCATGAGCATGGTAAATTTGTGCTCGACTCTCTAGATTAGAAGGTGTGTCTATGTGTGTATGCATGCGTATGTGCATGTGTGTGTGCAAGTCAGTAATACAAAATCATTTTCAAAATATTTGGTTTCTAAGTCGTATCGGAATTCATCATGTAATTATTATAATAATCACCATCCTATCCCGGGCTATCCCGCATCGCCCACTGCAGGTATAAATGTACGATTGAAGTTAAGGAATATAAATAGAAAATTGAACTCATGATGGTGGGTACACACTTGTTATCTCGACCAGATTGAATCCTTCACCGTCTTCGATGAAGCCATTACTTGAGCATAAGTGAACCAGCGCTGACTGGAACCTTCATTGTCTACCAGTGATATGATACCTTATGGATGGGGTTCGTCTCCACATTCCCTTTTGGGTAGTAGCCAGACAGACTAATGACATCTACAGACAACTGCTAAGTAGGGTCTCGCGGCGGCGTCTCATAATAGAAACCTCAAATCGTTCCCTGCCTGGCTTCGTACCCATACAGCGCCTCATATCCTCATATCATATCATTAGTTATCCGACCCAAGCCAGGACAATCAACAACTGATCTCCCCCGTCCACACGATGCCTCACCCTCCCAGCAACGGCACCACCCGACCGAGAAAATGATGACGACGCCTCTGCCCAAGGCCGTGCCGGCGGCGGCGGCGGCGGCGACGGCGCCCGCGCTGCTCCTGACCATCCGCTTCAGCGCCGCCCTGCCCGACCTCGAGCTCGACATCCCGCGCCCCGCCGCCACCACCGTCGTCTCGCTCAAGCACCTCATCCGCGCGCGCCTCGACAAGGCCCATGCCCGCCGCCGCCTGCGCTTCATCCACGGCGGCAAGATCCTGCCCGACACCGCCGTGCTGAGCGCCGTGCTACGCGCCCCTGCACCGCCGCCGCCGAGAGGGACCGAGGGCAGGCTCCCGGGGGGCAGAGGTGTCGCCGCCTCTGAGGGGAACGAGGATGGGGGCAAGGGAAAGTCCGTCCCCGGACGCCCCGAGCCCGCGCCGCGCATCTACGTGAACTGCAGCATCGGCGACGAGCTCTTGCCGTCCGATCTCGAGGCCGAGGCGCGCGCCGCCGCTCTGCCGCCGCCGACGACGACGACCTCACACCGCCCTCACGCCGCGGCCCCCGGCGGCCTGCACCTGGTCACGGGCACGTCGACGTCGACAACGACGACGACGACGCCCGCCCCGCGCGGCTTCGACCGCCTCCTGTCCGCCGGCTTCACCGCGTCCGAGGTCAACCAGCTGCGCCTGCAGTTCCGCAGCATCCACGCCTCGCGCTACACCCCCGACACCCTGCCCAGCCCGGACGGCTTCCGCCGCATGGAGGACGCCTGGATCGACGACAACGGCGCCGCCGTGCCCGCCGCCGCCGCGTCGAACTCGGGGGCTGGCGGCGCTGATGGCATACTGGGGATGGGCGGCGGCGGCGGCGGCACCGACAGCGATGAGGTCGGGCTGGTGGGTATGGTCGACGTGCTGATCCGCGGCGTCATCACGGGCTTCATCTGGCCCCTCGGCTCCGCCGGCTGGCTCATCCGCGAGGAGGGTATGTCGAGTGACCGGTGGCGCTTCATGGTTGGCGTGGGCGTCATGTTTGCTTTGCTGATCGGCGTGATCCGAGCCATCTCGGGAGATAAATAAATGGCCTCGGAGGCCTGGCCGCCACTCGTTGTGTTTGTCATAATTGTACTAAAGCTACAATCCTGCATGGAAACGGCGTTCGGGAAAGAGGCATTGTACGGCGTTTACGAGGGTAACTTAGGTTTACACAGGCACAGTATATTACATTACAGGAGAAAGACGATAAAAAAGCTTTGAGCATCGCTAAAAAGAACAGCGATGCTCGGTTTGTCTATCTACGCACCAGTAGAAGTACAGTGTACAAGATGATATCAATCGCGTGGGAAATACCAAATTTAAAAAACACAGGACACATATGTTTCGCCCTTTTCCCCTCCTAACTCCTCGAAAAGGCAGAGTTCATATCAATGAAGAATCCACAGACGAGATTACAGCACGTGAAGCCTACTACATAGCGGCGAGCCACTAGTTCATAGATCTCCCATGCCGCAAGCTCCTGCTATGTTCCGAGCCAAGGCATGACAACCAATGAAGAAGGGATTGGGAAATGGCCTACAGATAGAGTGATTGGGCAGCCACGATGTCGCGGCGGATCTTGGTCAGACTTTCCTCGAACTTGTGCTGTAGATCTTCGCTGCCCATAACCTTAGCCGCCTGAGCCATTTGCCGAAGAAGCTCCTCAAGACGGCGGAAAAGTCGGATCAGGGACCCCTCGTAGGCGCCTGTCATTTTACTATAAAGATCGTAAGCATATGTAGAGTAAGGGATGAATAGAATCATGACAAAGAGTTTCGGGGTTTCTTCCTGATAAATACGTACCATACTTCTGCAAATGATTTACCATTTGCCCATGCATAGACCGTTTCCATCAACTGATACTTCAGGCTCTGGACGTATTCGTCTTCATTGACTTCTAGTTTGCTTTCCTGGCTGACTTTCGCAATGATTCGAGCCTGGGCTTGTATTTGTGAGTAGGGTTTCATCAGCTCTTCAGGCAGAGCTGGCGCCTCGACTTTCTCCTCAAAGATGAATACACTCAACACCGCAGCAATGAGCTCTGGCGATAATTCATTGAAGAAGCGATTGAATAGCAGCTCGGAGAGCAGGAGCTCATGGCCCTCGGTCGATGAAATCTCGCAAGCCACACGAGCCTTCATCTGGACTACCTCCCCTTCGTTGATGAACCCAAGGCGTCGTAACACTCGTTTTCTGGACTTCAGTTCATCCAACTGTGCAATAGAGTGTGCCTTTCCTATCTTCTTTTTGAGGGCTTTGATCTCGTCAGTTCGCGCAATCTTCTTCGAGTACTGCTCCCATAAGCCCGGCAACAGTGAGGAGCCGTGCAGAGGGTTGGAGAGCAGCCGCGATTCCAAGACCTCGATCTTGCGAAGTAGCTTTTTGAACGACTCGTCCGTAATATTCATGTTCTCGATGGGATCTAGAATAGGCAAGCCATCGGGGAAGCGTCGTTCGACCTCTTTTAGTGATTTGAAGAGCTGTTTACGAACTGACTCGACATCCTCCCGGGACTTAACGTCTTTCGGCATGAATACGCGAATTTGGCTCAGCGCTTTGATGCATGTGAGCATGCAAGGCACCGCTTCAAAAACGCTGTCCTTATTGGGTTCACTGGGTACAGCACCGACTGGCATCTCTGTAGAAGGATTGGCAGGCCCGAAAGGATCGCAGTTGGGGTCAAGTCGGAGGTAGACATCAATGAAGTAGGACTCCTGTGGCTCATACTCCTTCTCGCCGAATTTCGGCTCTTTACGTTTCGTAATGTCAAGGACGACTCCCCAGCCGAAATCCTTTCCAGTTTTCGGATTTGCAATCTGGACGAGCCGGCCAGGTTGCAGAAAATCCACACAATGCTGAGGGTGTTGTATCACGTGCAGCATGTCTTTGGTGTAGGTTAACAATTGCTGACGCAGGCTATAGTAGTCTTTGACAGTAGCCTCATCTGGGATAACCATCTCATCACGCTCCTTTTGCAGCTTCATCAACTCATGCTCAAGTGTGGCAACACCAGCCGTATTCTGGAACTGATAAAAGCAATTCTCCAGCATGAAGTCCGGAGAGATAGCTTCGATTCGAAGTAAGTTCAAAACCATATTATAGCCGAGATGGAAGGCTGAATTAAGACGGTCCTGCTGGCCAATGACCACTGCCTTGGCAGTCTCGGGCTCGAGCTTCTCGTCCACCATCATGATAACAATACCACGCTCGTCGAGACCTCGACGACCGGCACGACCAGACATTTGGACGTATTCCGATGGAGTTAGGGGGCGTGTGCCTGTGCCATCAAACTTGGTGACCTTGGTAAAGACGACCGTTTTTGCAGGCATATTCAAGCCAATCGAAAAAGTTTCAGTGGCAAACAGAACCTTGATCAGCCCTTCTTGGAACAGAATCTCGATTGTTTCTTTAAGGATGGGGAGTAGGCCAGAGTGATGGACACCGATACCCTTCTCTAGGAGTGGCAGGATGTTCTGGATCTGAGGGAGCTCGCGATCTTCTTCGGATAGGGACTCGATAGCGCTGGTGAAGACCTTGCGCACCATTGCCTTCTCACTGTCATCGTTAAAAGCATATTTCGAGGTGTGAAGGGCGAACATCTCGCATTCTCTCTTGCTGAAACTGAATACGATTACCGGATTGAAGTTTTTACTCATAATCATCTTGACAATCTTCTGGATATCTGCCTGTTGGCTGTCGTTCTTCCCCTTGAAATTTTTCTTGTTTTTGCCCTTGCCCGATTGTTTAGCGTTTGGATCGTTCGCTTCTGCTGCCTTTCGTTCCTCGATCAACTGCATCGTTTTATTAAAGTTGTGCTCTCGGAATACACCCTTCTCATCGACAACAAGGAAGATGCCAGAGCCGCCAGCGGGGAAAAAGTAATTCTGTAGAGGAGTAGGCCGGAAATCGGTATAAACAACGTGGCAGGCCTGGCGATGAATCTTTGCGATCCATTCAGCGAATTGGAAGGCATTCGGAATGGTAGCGGACAAAAAGACATAGCGCACTTTATCCGGCAATAGGATAATAGTTTCCTCCCATACAACACCGCGCGACTTATCTCGCATGTAGTGGATCTCGTCGAATACGACCCAGGCTACTTCCCGCATGATCTCGGAGCCTCGATACAACATTGACCGCAGAATTTCTGTGGTCATGACGAGGCAACTAGCAGTTGGATTGATCGTGACATCACCCGTCATGAGGCCAACATCCCCGAAGGCTTCGTTGAACTCTCTGTATTTCTGATTACTCAAGGCTTTGATGGGACTGGTGTAGATGACACGCTGGTTCCTTTTAAGGCATTGTGCGATAGCATATTCGGCGACGACAGTCTTTCCGGCACTCGTGTGCGCTGAAACAAGCACACTCTCGTCTCGTTCAATGGAGGAGATGGAAAGGCGCTGGAAGGGATCGAGGGTAAAGGGCCAGGACCTAGCGGGGCTCTCGGGCGCCTTGTGTTCGGAAAGCGGAACATACTCGTAGTCCAGATCTGGCGGGAGTGCGACTTGATGCTGAATGTTGTGTGACAGAACAAGCGAGGCCTCATCTTTGGTAGCGGCGAACCCAGCGGCAGCAGCGACTTCTCTCGACTCAGCGGTTTCGAAGGTATCAGTCAACACGGGCTCGGCGATAGGCTCCTTTCGCCGTCGCTTCTGGTCGCCCTGGCCATCTGATACTGCTTCCTCGACGGGGTCTTCCTCAGGCGAGGTTGGCTGAACGTCGGCCATGTCAATCTCGGGCGCCGAGGGCGCGGACGCAGCACTCGTAACAGTTGCCTCGGTGCTGTCCTTCATTCCCCCATTCGCTTTACGCTTCTTGCTCTTCTTGTCCTTTCTCTTCGGCTTCTGCGCCTTCGATGTGAGGGATTGTTCGCCATCTTGGGTTTGAAGGTTGGCCTTTTTGTCGGCCGGCTTCTCATCGAAGACGTCGAAAAGGTCGTCCATGATCAGTGCGACCGTGTCCGACGGACGATGGGACAGAATCTGGTATGGGCAGGTGGAATCAGGAGTGAAGCATCAACGAAGTAAACGCAGTTCGTGGTAATGATGGGAGTCGCCGTGCTCTCACTTTTGTTGTCTATGCCCTGTACCAGCACTTTCCAGTTGGAAGTGAATGCATGCGAGGTGGGAGGGTGGCAGAAAAAAGGTAGCTGAGCAAAGTTGCAAGGATCATGGGATCTGGCGTAAGGCGGTGAGATCGATAGAACTGAGACTGGCCAGGTTCGGCGTTCGCTCGTTAAGTTACAACCTGGCTGCGTGTAACAATGTAAAGCGGGCCTGGTCTGCTGTATTTAGCCGTGGTTCAGCCGACCCGGCCTGGCCCGCCTTCGGTCTAAGCTGCTAGCGTTGCATGCCGGCGGTCCAGCAGCTCGTATGATGATTCTAACGTTCCCAAAAAGCCCCCCAAGCTCAACCAGCACACAGAGTACCCATCTCCCCTCCACCACGCCCCCATCACCAGTCCCAAAGGTAACGTCCACGGCCCTGCCCTCCGCGCCCGCGGCTGGCCCGAGCTAATTGGCCGCGCCAGATGTCTCCCCAGGCCGCCGTCCGCGCCAGCCCGCGCATCACCTCGCTCATCAGCCGCCGAGCTTTCCACGCCACCCGCGCCCGTCTGTCGTCGCCTTACCACTACCCCGAGGGCCCCCGGTCCAACATCCCCTTCAACACCAAGACGCGCTTCTTCGCCTTCCGCTACTGGGCCTACTGCCTCACCGGCTTCTTCCTGCCCTTCGGCATTGCTGGTGCGTCAATTTCCTCCCTTTTCCCGGCCCGACTGCGTCCATCTTTCTCGAGATATGGCTGCATAATAGGAGAAGGAATATTTTGGTACTTGAAAGGCATTGTGCTAACGGCTACGTCCCTTAAGTCTGGCAAACCAAGAAGCCCAAGGCTTAAACGGCTCGCTCGCGATTCGAATCGGTGTACTAGTGTCGGTGGTTATGGACGAGTGAACACCCTACGATAGCCTGGGACCTCGAGGCAAGGAGGGACGATGGCGCTGTACATATAAGAGAAATATAGACCTAGGAGGGCCACAGCCAAAACTACGATTTCGTTTGTTTGATCACTCCCACCATGTCGCCGTGATCTATTTAATGTCTGGCTATCATTGCGAGTAATTCCCAGGTGCACGGGTATGCCTGGGCGAGATTTCCACTCTAACTGGAGCATATGGTTACTCCAGACTGAGAGGTTCCCTTTTCCAGCCTCGCAAGAGATCTGATCGAAAGCATTGGGGAAGCCACTTTCTCTACTGCCAGCATGCAACGGTACCGGGACGATAGCCCCGATGCAAATGATCTAATAAAGAAAGCAAGCTCAACACGCCCTCTAGGAATTAAGCTTACAGCATATAAATCTCGGTCCCCTATGTGAAAGGTGGGCAAGCCGTATTCAAAGCGAGTGAACAGTAAAATAACCGCCAGCTTGAGAGTAACAAAGCCTTCTATCATAAGATACAATGCTATACCAACTTCCGAGTAGTCTAAATACTGATATCCAGCTCTTACCGTCAGGGTATTTCTACATGGCTAGGCCAGCATCTACAAATCAAGACACGTTTTGCGGTCCAAATCAAAGCAGCGTTCATCCATTAACAAGTTATTTTAAATTTCTATATATATATACATGAGATAGTGGTATCACAATCGGACAAAAGCTGCCGTGGTCTAAAGGGGAATATATATTTCGGTACAAGTACACGGTCATACAGGCAGGCTCGACGACTCTTAGTATATGCTAAGCAGTTGTGAAAGCCCACCGTGGCTTGGAGACATGCCAGCCGCGCGCCTTCAGAGTTTTCTCCAGGAAGTGCAGCATGTATTGAGAGTTCGAATGGTCTAGTTCCCATCTGGAGCGCAAGCACTCGTAGACGTCCAACAAGTCTTCCCTGGTCGCATACCGAGCGTGGGCCTCGAGGGCAGCCATGGCCAACCATGTGCTGATGTGAAGGCCGTCGGCCCCCGAGTCCATGGCGTCGAGGAAGGCATTCCAGACACTGTCGAGTCTCTGGGCGCTCCAGTCCGAGCCCGGCCCACCGTGTGCAGCGAACGACTGGAACAGGGCCAGGAAGATGACCCCGTTGAGCGGAACCATGAATGCTTTCATCTCGTCAAGAAACTGGGCCACTTTGCTGAGATTACCAAGCCGCAGCCCGTAGTGATTGATGAGAATCCGATATGTATGGAGGTCTGGCGATAGCAGAGCAGATTTTTGAAAGTTGGCGCGCATGCTCGTATGCTTTCTGCCGACACGAGCAAACATTGCAAGTACCTTTGTAATCGCCTTCGCCATAGTATAGTCTCGGTGAGGCAGTGTAGGCAGGTCCTTATTATAGGCCTTCATTTTCTCATACACGTATTCAGCAGACTGCTCTTCTCCGCATCGAATGAAGCTTGCTATGAGACAGTTCAGGACCACCGTATCGACAATCTCGCCGGCCTCGACCATTTCTCTGTAGGCAGCCCTGACGGCACTGGAATCGTTCTTTAGGCCGAAGAAGTGGATAAGACTGACGTGGTGATACCGATTGAATGCAAATCCACGACGGGCCATTTCTTGGTAAATCATCTCGGCCAAGTTCAATTTGCCAGCCTTCGATGCGGCATCGAAGAGAATATTAAAAGTCACGTCATTTCCCTTTACGTTTGATCCCTTCTCCATATCCCGCCACAGGTTGAGCGCCGCCTCGACTTCGACTTCTGTCGTCCTGGCAACATACCTGGTAGCGAATGAGAGGGCGGTATTCCACTGGAAACTAGTCAACGAGAACCCCGCGTTCTTGACGTCGGCTACCACGGCAAAATATCTCAGCATAGACTTTTGATTCTTGCGTTCGTCCGATGCCAGGGCAGCCATCAGGGAGTGGCGCGTGCGAGCGGGCATGTGCGTCGGTCGGGGTTCTGGAACTTCTTGGTATAGCTCCCATATCGTGTCGAGGGAAATCCGAGCGGGATATCTATGCCGGGTAACAAGCGCAGACCGGAGATTCACGGCCGGCCCCGATTCCTGTTCCGCAGACCGCGGGTCCCCATCCATGGTCTGAAGCTCGAGATCCTCCTTCTTATCCGAAACTATGATGTTGGGTCCGTCCGGAGAAGCATATTTCCGGAGGTAAGGATCCCGATAGAATTTTATATAATCGTCGACTGAAGCATCATCGTAGTAATCGACGAAGTTTAAGACCTCGTCCTTGGACTCTCCCACGGAACGCCGCTCAAAGAGAGCAGAGTTGTGTGGTTTCGTCGCGTTCCTGGGCGGCTCGGCAATCGACACAGCCGTGTGGTTCCAACTACGTACTTTCACGGGGTATGAAGTAAAGTAGTTGTAGCCCGGCAGTCGACCGCCGGCCGGTGCTACCGCCGAGCAGAAGGATCGGGGGAGTGAGAGGCTAGGGCGAGGCCATTGCGGCGGAGCTGGACGGCAGCGGCGGGAATTCGTATACAGGTCGCTGGCGATCGACCTGGCATGTCCATTGTGTACTATGACAGCTCGGGAGCGGGTTATCGAGCTGGCAGCCGGCGAGGGTTGGCTGAAGAGTACCGCGCCGTATCTCGACCCGTCTATCCTAGAGATGTTCATGAGCTGGCGTCCCGCATGGTTGTTTCGTCATCACAGCTTTCTTATATGTGTGACGGCATTGGCGAAGCGAACGGCGGGGGCATGCAATGGATGGTGGATGAAGCCGCAGCAGCTGTTGTTGGCTGTTGCTGCTCGCAGGATGTACGTACAAGGCCGGCGGCAGGTTGACAATCGAGTGCTGGAAAAAATAATGCAAGCAGAGCCATAGTTCGAAAACGCTCAACGCTCCGGCGGCGGATCCCTGCCTAGCACGGTCGCTACAGGGGGGACCGGTGCCGCGCCTCAGCCAGTCCGCTGCTCCAATTCGCAGTTTACAGTGGGCCCCGGATCAACATGTTCTCCCTCAATAATTTCTCGATGGAGCTTGAAGCTGCTGCGAACGCAAGCAAGTCCCGAACCGTGAGACGGCCGTCGTGAGCAGCGGCGACAGCGCATTTTCACCCTCTACAACGTCGACGACGACTGGCTCCGGGACCCGTCGCCTCGCCTCGCATCGCAGCCATGGGTGGTCAACGCCAGATCATGCCCGCCCGGGTCTACCAGACCGTCACCAACATAATGAGGGAGCGGATCAGACCGTTTGTCAAGGTCCAAAAACCCGCGTGGTACGACGTTGTCGAGTCGATACCACCGTCCGAGACCGTCACGCGACCCTATCCACCCCAGCACAAGCAGCACAACCCGAAGACGCGGAGACCGAGCAGGCTATTCCAGCCGCAGCAGATAGTATACGAGGAGGATGCGCTGCGACACCAGTTCTACAAAGACCACCCGTGGGAGCTGGCACGTCCGAGGATGATCATCGAGACGGACGGCCGAGATGCGGAGCGATACGACTGGTCTAAGGGGCTGCAGCAACCCGGGATGCCCCTCTGCGGCGAGAGGTAAGCTCGCACCTTTCCGGGCGCTTCTTGCCTTTGGCCCGGCGGTCACTGCGGAGTCACGCGGCTAACAGTTCCTGCCGCAGCGTTGTCCAGCGACAGATGTGGATGATGTACAACGTGCAAGGCATGACAGAGGCGAAGGCCTACGACATGGTGCGGCGCGAGTTCTACGCCCTGCGGCACGCGGAAGATGTCGAACGGCGGATAGCGAAGGAGGAGGCCATGAAGGTGGGCGCGTACTTTGGCAAGTCCGCCTTGCAGGTCGGCATGGAGATTGAAGACCTACAGTATGACAACTGGAAGAAGTGGGCGGGCAGGCAGATACAAACCGTCCATGCCGCGCAAGATGCCGCATACACCAACTTCGGCGAGACAGGTGAGGCCGATGCGGCAGCAGAGCTCCCAGAGGAGGACCCAGAGCTCGAACCTCAACAGAGCAAGCCTAGCCCAGAGAACTAAGACAACTGGTAGATGGTCTGCGATGTACTTTTGTCTTCCATTGTAGCACTATTGTACAAATTCCTCGTTAATATCAACCCAAACGCCCCGATCCTGTGTGAATATCAAGCGCCTGTATGCCCCTTCGCCATGCCAATGCGAGTGTCAGAAAAGTAGGTTTCGCGCTGAATGATAATAGCGAGCCAAACGATACCCGTCTCTCACGCGACTCTCAACAATGCATCCAGCTGCTCGGTGCGGTCTGCATAGTTCCGTCGCTAGCGTCGAGATTAGTTGAATACCCAGCTCAGACAAGGACACATGAGAGCCATGCCATGGTTGTAGCTCGGCGACGAACTTACAATGTCCTGTAGCTTCTTTCTGTCTTTTTCGTGCGAGGCCCGAGAGATAACTCGGTCTAGTAGCTCAATGACCTCTGTATAGTATCGCTTGGCGCCTTCGTGGTACTCGGCCTGGTCGAGCTGGACGGCGGTTCTAGCCTTGGCCAGCGCCGCAGACAAGGTAGCTTTGGAAGACAGTGGCATTTCCTGGTGCTGGTCCTGCTGGCCCTTTGCGGAGTGTTTGTCGCGGGGGTTGGTTCTGCTTTTGGGATAGAATGACGATGCGTTCGTCTGAACTCTGAACGCTGAACGCTGAGCTCTGGGGAGGCGGCCGATCTTTATCCTAAGATTACAGTGGTACCGTTATTGTTTGTGTTGGCGTCTCTACGGTCCTGACTTCAGTAACGTCTCACACCCTGCTTGGCGGCGTGTTTGTGCAATGCGTTCCATGGCCACGCCTGATGCGTGCGTTGCCCCTTGCTCTACTCCGTATATGCGTCTCATTTGTCTGCTTGGTATCGCTCGAGAGTCGGTCGGCCGCTGGGAGTTGTCACCTGTGATTTCATCTACACGTGGTGGTCCTGCCTATTTTGCCTATCCAATGTTCAATGTTGGAGGCTAACACGCATATCTCACGGTTTCATCGTGTCACCAGGATCCTCAAGGAGCCAAGGTTAAGTGCCGTCTAGCACGACCCCTGAATACCTAGGTAGACTAGAAAGCTGCGAAACAAACCCAAGGTAAGATTAAACCGGTAAAATCACCACAATATCACCACAATTATGATGATATGTGGGTAACATGATGTTTTGAGAGACCATATTATTTATTGTCCCCCGTCTCAAGGACCAAGATCGGGAGAAATACGTAAGCCTTTGGTACGTACCGTAATGTACCGTCTTCAGCCTACGCAAGTACTTACTCAATCCAGCCCGTCTTATTAGGTAAGTATCCAGCCGTTAAGGTACTTACCTTAGGAAGCCCCCGTCGCGCCTCACCAGATGCCCTCCCCTTCGCCGCAAGCAGGTACGTAGTAGTTGCGTTGCACGGACAGCACATCTGCCCTTCTTCCTTTTACCAATTCCCTAGCGCGCGACAAATTGGGCTTAGCGCATTTGCCGCTTTTGCTCAGGCTTGGCTCAGCCAGTTATCAGTCAGGTGACTGTGGAACGGCTCGTGTGCATTTATGCATTATATTACGTATGCAGAGAGTACTAGATCTCAAAACGGAAGGTTCCAGCTCTTAAAACGGTTCCAACCCTCAAAACCGTCCCAGGCTGTTTTAACCGTCAATTGATTACAATCAGGACGATCTGCGGGCGCAGGTTTTGTAGCTAACTGTCCCCGAGATAATGCCCACTCGATATCATGTGTTAATGATGCCACGAGATCCATCGTTGATCTTTTCGGCAAGGCACTTGCTTGCTGGGGGCTTATAATCCCGACAATTCGGTACAGCTATTGTTATAATGACTGACTTTGAACTCTCACTTCGCAGGGCTCGAGTAGGCCAGTGAAACCTCCTCTAGAGGCTTTAGACGACTGTGTCAGAGTTGATCTTAACAAGTACCACGCGATGACTCTGGCCAACCCGAGATTAACAAGGACGCCGAGATGGCCGAAACATGCTTGTGATTTCACCATGAGTCGTCTCAACATGACCTACAATCTCGAAACCAAACTTTGAATAGAGTGGGACCCCCTCTGGCGCTGCGAGCACATATGCACATCGTCCTTGCTGGTCCGTTTCTTTACAAATGTGCTGCATCATCATTGAACCTATCCCTTGTCGTTGATACTTCGGATGTACCGCCATAAATGTTAGTCCTAGATGTAGAAACCATTAGCAGGTATACTAGGATAACGTAATTTAACTTACGGCACATACTATCGAGATCCTTTAAAACCCGACAGCGTTCTGCTTTCAGGTCCTTTGATAGAGCAACCCAGCCATCTACATCAAGTGTATCCGGTAGCCAGGATGCCTTCCGAGCCTTTTCTCTCTTTCTCGGTTCACCCTCTTGTTGCCGGTCATGGTTCTGCTTTATAACAGTCCAACCGCAAAAACCGACTGGAGTCCCATTAACGGAACATGCCTTCAAAAATCTTTCCTCCCGGGCTTGGAAGGCATCTTCTAACATTTCGATATACCAGCGAGTTATTTGCTCCTTTTGTGCTTCTGTGACTGTGTTGAACTGAGGAAACATTGTCCGGTATAATGGACCATTTTGCATAGCGGGTACTTCGACATGATGTCCAATGTCCTGTGCGTCAGATACCTCGATATTAGAAAGCTTGAAGTCTGTTTGCAGCACTGAATTCATTCTTGACCACATGCAAGATGTTGGATAGGTTGAAAGAACCGAGGAAATGATGGGGGCAGAAATCACGAGAAGCAATGTGTATTTTGTACCTGCCGGTGTGCAAGAGCTGATTCTGCCTAGATCCCCTATAGCACTGTTGGCTGCGGATCCTTAGGTAGCTTCCGTGCTCACGATTGGACCAGTTAGCTGCACGCATACAGCACCTGTCAGCCAACAAAGGCATAGCGAAATGAAGCTGAAGGCACCCCGCGCCAGGGTCAAACCTTGAACACTTCGTTCTGTATACTAGTAACCAGTCCTTCGGAGTATCAATGTCACGGTGGCCAGCCCATGTACCCTTTATGCTAATAACTAAAAGGTCTGCAATATTCTAAAGTGAGCATCCAGGCCGGTACCTATAAAATTGGAATCCATGTCCCGAACTGGTAAAGCGCCACGTGGCTTTTCTCACAAGCCTTACCTTAGCCCATACCCGCTAATAGCCCGTGGGTTCTTGGCGGGCACCTAATTTGAAACTCTAGATAATGCTTACATACGTATAGGTAACAGAGCATCATAGAAGCGGTAGTATCGAGCACTAACACTACCAACAGAAAGGTACTTCATGGGTGAGACATAGCGTCGCCAGTGTCGCTAAACGCAGTCTGGCGTTTGAGGGTGACAGCTGGATTGCCTGTGGCTGCCTAATCTTCCCTGATATGTTCACGTTCTATATCTTTGCGCTTACATTTTATTGTTTGTCGAGCGACTTCCTAGGAAGTCGCTCGTACGGGTCGTCCCGTAATTCATACTAAAATCCGGTTTACAATCTCGAACGGTCTTTGTTTTTGTGCAACAACGGTAATACCCGTGACGTGTATTGGAAATTATGCAAGTTTTTGTTCATATCGGGTTGTGAAAAGGCGGGTCTTGCTCAGGTCAGGCTCAGGCCCCGGCTAAAAGCGGCGTGGCCCAGGTTGCATTCCTATTCCGATTCGGGATGGTAAAACCTATCTCGTAGGTACTATGTATTTGTCAATTTCTCAGGGCAGGGCAGGACAAGGGCAGGGGTCGTCGACGCCACGACCCCGCTGTAAACCGGTAGGTACCTCCTAGTCGGGAAATACCTAAGGGACGTCGCTCGTCGTCTAACTTGACTTGTCCCCCCGACTTGTCCTGTCCCCCCGGAACTTGCCCCAGAGCACGAACACACTTACCTATCCCCCATCCTATTCCCCATTCCTGCCCCGGCCAGCCAGAGGCTGTCTGTCACACCGTCCCTTGTTCCACGACCTCGGTCTGCCATGCCAGGTACGGCAGTACCTGCCCAGTTGTACCTGGCGGCTGTCTGTCTCCACGGCCACGATGGCCAATATGAGCGGTCAGCCAGCCAGCAGCCAGCAGCCCCCCACCTTGGTACCTGAAAAGGGATGCGCTTCTAGCCCTACTAGACTACCGGTACTGCTTACATAGCAGGAGAGTGTGAACAGCCTCCCGACGAGATTACCCATTCCCCCATTCCCCATTCCCTGGGTCACCTACACCACGCCTATCCAGACGATCCAGACGCCCGGGCTTGGCTGGCACCGACAGACGAGCAGCCTGAGGCGACAGTCCCCGTCCCGAGACGCAAGACGCTCCCATTTCGCGGCACAGGATAGCTGTCGACGGTCCACCCGCCCATCCCTCCTTCCTTGATCCTCGATCCCACGGCAATCTCTCGCCATGGGTCGCTTAACCTCAGGCAAGTCCTACCTACCCATAGTGCAGAATGCCGACAAGTAAGCCTCGCCTCGTTTTCCCCGTATCTCTTCCCCCGACGTCAGGACACTTGAGCTCATGCGCCGCTCCCTCAAGCTTCCCTTATGACCGTGAGCTCTCAGAGACCTACTACCAGCTCTTGTTGGCCGGCGACCCGCGGCCACATGGCTACCTGCAGCCCGACACCGTGGCCAAGATGCCGTGGACGGCGTCGTTCCGCGTCACCCACGAGCACCCGCGCACCGTGACCGTCCTAGACTCGTCGCAGGGCGCAGACAGCGCCGCCGCCTTCACCGCCGCCTTCCAGGAGCTGGTGGACGTCTGCATAGCGCAGGACACATTCCGCCTCATCGCCAAGACGCACAGCGAGCCCTTCTCCATTCTGTCGTACCCCACCGGCCGGCGCGAGCGCGGCACAGGAACGGGGCCAGGGTCGGGGAGTGTAACCATAGAGCGTTTCGCGGCGCCGCTTTTTGGCATCCTCCTTCAGGGCGCTCATATGATCGCCTACGTGCGCTCTCGCGCCACCGAGGACGATTGTGGTGTGATATCCGGCCTCTGGATCCCCCGCCGCGCCAAGCACCTCTTCAGCAGCCCAAACATGCTTGATGCCACCGTGGCTGGCGGCATAGCAGCTAGCACGACCGCTCTGGAAACCATCATCAAGGAGGCCGGGGAGGAAGCCTCCCTGCCGCCCGAGCTCGTCAGGACGAGGGTCCGCTCCACGGGCCTGCTGACGTACGTCAGCTCGACGGACGCCATCCATGGCTGGCCCGGCGAGTCGGGGCTCCTGTGCCCGGGGATCGTCTACACGTACGACATCGAGCTGCCCGAGGACGTGGTGCCCAAACCCCACGACGGCGAGGTCGCGAGCTACAACCTCATGAGCGTGGGAGACGTCCAGGCGGCGCTGCTGAATAACGAGTTCAAGCCGGATGCCGCCGTCGTCGTCGTCGACTTCCTGATCCGCAACGGCGTCATAACCGCCGACAACGAGCGGAACTTCATCCAGATCAACGAACATATACATCGCCGACTGCCCTTTAGGGTCGCCGGGGGTTGATGAACAGGGAGAAATGGTCGGCTCAGCCAGACTGCACTTGTTCGATGAACATGAAGAAAGCAAAAATTAAGCAAACAAACATGCAAACAAGGGGGAGATGGCAAGCAAGGGGTTATGGGGACAATTTGAGGGGTTTTTTATGGGTTCTTGACGTGGACATGAGAAACGAAATAAATAAAAAAAATAGGGTTTGTCCGACCTAAACTTTGGCAGGAGAGGGAGGCAAACATGACAATATCAAACCGACGCCCTTGGTATATTCACAAGGAGCCGGGTATCCCATGTCAAGTAGTTTTACGGGGCTATCACTATACGAGCTTACACGTATTTTCTCTTACTAGCTTAAACTCTTTATTGCCCTTGAATAGTTTGGGACATAGAGTGAATGGAAAAGCAGTTCAAATTACTCGCCGCCTAGTTCACTTGGTTCAGACACATGCACAACTTGAGCCGTACAATGAATTTTTCTATATCGTGCATGGCGTCGCCAGGAGAGTTAATCTAAAACGCCATCTGAGCCTACGGGAAAAAATATATGTACAGAGTTGTGCTTCAGGATCCATCTGTGAGATCGGACGCTTTCACACCGGGCCTGGGAATCATCAGTGTAGTTTGGTGCTGCTAGCATCATACCAGTGGAATTTGAGGATGGGCCATCCTTGAGAAGTGGTGTGAGGTGGATGTGCTGCAGTAGAATCAGCGTCAAGTCAAGTGCTGGTGATCTGCGCATGGGTAAAGGAGAAAATCGACAAATAACCGTGGGTTTGTCGCCAGGTATTGTGCGGTTTACCAGAAATAGACGTGAGGTGATGAAGTTGGAGATCAGCGAGATCTGGGCTGTAGTAGTGATGGTGTGCGCGGCTGAGAAGGGCGGCTTCAACATTGATTGCCTAATTGATCATCAGTTATCAGATGCAAAAATGGCTCATGAACTCCTGGCTTACGGTCAAATTTCCTAGGAATAGGTAGGTCAGGCCAGTAATTAGCATGTTAAATAGCCTTTGTGCGAGAGAACAAACTGCTGTAGACTGCATCCACAACAGGCGCGGCGCTGATCATGCGGCCTCCAAAGTAACGCCCATTTAGGCCTTTGATGGCATTTTCGCCTCCTTGAACTTTGTCAAACTTGAGATAGATGTCGCCCTGTGAGTTGGGGTCAAGGGAAATATGAACAACGTGGCCATATTTCTCTTCGGCTTCCTGTCTAACGTCATCCTCAAGTTCCTTGACCCAACTTTCACCTTCTTCCCTACAGCATATGTCAGTCGGCGGTCATCATCAAAGATAGACGGGACATTACGCACTCTCCGGGGTCGAACATGTTGTGCAAAACGACACAGCGACTGGCCATGTTTACCTTGACAGGAAGGGGTTTGGTCTCAGTCTTGGGTTTGACAATAGGCCCTTCATTCTGAGTACCGTTGGACGGTTCATCTGTCCTCGCAAGTTTCCGCATAAGGGCATCACGACTATAATTGTTAAAATTTACACCAGCAACATCAGTGTCGTCTAGGGCGCTTGCACCCGTTGCCTTGTCGTTGTCACGACCGCCGGCCCGGTCGAAGCCAGAAGTTTGAGGACCACGTCCACCAGCACCGGAGAAAGCAGATCCCTGATATGGTTGGTTTTGGCCTTGGAATCTCTGTAGGAGATTGGCAGTTGACTCAGGGGTAAACTTATCGTTTCCAAGACCAACACGAATTGGGCGACCTGCGAGGTCAAATCCATTCATTTTCTCGAGTGCTTCCCGAGCTTGATCGGCATCGCGGAACCTAGATAAGGGTAAGCATGGCATAGCTGAGAGAGAGAGAATGAGAAAAAACATACTGTACAAAACCATAGCCACGGCTACGGCCGGTGTCGTCTTTCTGGAGTTGAACAAATTCGAGTTCGCCAAATGGCTCGAAGACATTCTGCAGGTCTTGTTCGGTAATACTAAAATGAATGTTTCCCACATATAGACGGTGGAAGGGCACCGAGTTGCCGTGACCCGAACCATCGGTACTGCGGACTTGACGGTTCTTTTCCGCTTCCGTGAGTTGGACGATGACTGGAATACCTAATAACTTTTGACCTGTGAGCTGAAGGGCAGCAGTGACAGATTCTTCGTTTTTGAATTCTACATAGCCGACACTAGCAAGTAGGCTGTCAGCACCATACCACAGATAGATAGTTGAATACGCACCCTTTAGATCTTCCACTAATACGATCCTTCACAATCTGGGCTTCATTTACCGGGCCAACTTTGTCGAAGAATTCTTTCAGTTCTTTGGTGCGCAAACGAGCTGCTAGTTGCTGAACGAATACGGTGCGCCGGTCGCGCTCATCCTCGGTCAGCACGGGAGTGGCATCGCGCTTAGGCGTACGTCCGTTGCGCTGTTTGTCCTCATCTCTGCTTCGGTACTGGCCACGGTCATCGCGTTCGCGGTCGCGGTCGCGGTCACGGTGATCATCCCTTGGGCGGTAGTGCCGGCGAGGCGAGCGAGAGCGCGAGCGGTCCCGGCCACCACGACCGCTGCGGTAGTAGTCCCCATCGCCTCCTCTGTGACGGCGTGAGTGTCGGCGATCATCATCACGACTCCGGCTTCTGCGCCTACTCTTATGGCTACCTGCATCGCTCCGAGGCGTGGCTTCTCGGTCATCGCCGCGGTCGCGTCGGATGCGATCAGCGCTACGGTCACGTCTCCGGGGGCTACGGTCGCGTCGGGCGCGGTCTGGGCTGCGATCGCGATCCCTGCGGTCGCTCCGATCGGTCTTCTCGCGGTCGGCGGAGTCGCGAGGAGTTTCCTTCACGTCGTCATTTTTGCTTGCAGTGGCATCGAGCAGAGCCTCAACGTCAAGTGTGGCCATCTTAGGCTGGTAGAATCGCTGAGAAACTATATCGGCCTAGAGATGAAGAGTGGATGGGGGGTTGGATGATAACGGCTGTTCAGTTCTGGCTCTCTGGAATGCTAACAGGCAAAGGAGAGATGACTTGGCCAGCTGAGAGAAGAGTCAAGACGATGAGCTGCCTTGAACTGGAGAAGTCGCCGAGTCAGGTTGCGAAGGCAAAGCGGAAGGCAGAGTGGAAAGTGGCGGGCAGGTGGGTCAGCCATTAACGTAAGCACGGGGTTTCTTCGGTCAGGCTCGACACCAGGCACAGTAAGGAAAGTGGGTTAGGGACGAGTACGTACGGTATATACGGACGTCTGTATACCTGTTACATGTAAAAAGCTTAGGTACCTACGTTACCTACCTAGGAGTAAGTACTGCGCTATGGGAAACAAACGCGATCACCACTTCATTTATTACTTTCTTGTGTGCCAACTTCACATAAGTAGGTACTTAGGGTAGGTATCTTGGAGGTCTATCATCATGAAGCGACAGCTCTTGCATGGTTCCCTATGGTTAAGAGAATCGAAAAGTCCGCATATAAGCCGTTTTCATTTAGCTACATGCTTCTGTTACTATCAAAATAAACAATACACATTACCCTCCTTGATTAAGCTACCTGAGTGTGTTGTATTTGGAAGCGGGCAATCTGCCAGCATCAAAAAGACCAAGCTCCCTTTCCGAGGGACAGTTTCGCGGTTCGGTTCTCGTTAGAATCATGATTACTCAAAGCTGTCCCCCCATGTTCCACTTGCGAAGCCACCATGTCTCTCGATCCCTTATGCATCGTCACTGGGTCCTTCTAGGCCGCAGGTCATCCCTATTAACATTAATTCTATAACTTGGATGTAAGTAGAGTGTTTTCAATCCCTATTCAACTGATCGACACCTGTTGTCACAGTTGCGAATGTCCCTCTAGGCTATAACGCCCAGGGTTATTGGTACAAGTAGAGCAGCAGAAAACATCGTATTATAAAGTCCGTCCTCAATAACCTCCTATTTCGTCTTGACCACCGTGGGCAGCTCAGTGTGGAAAATACGATCCCAGAAAGCACTCGTGACCCCGAATCCCAGTTCGTAGTCCTGGAAGTGGTGTGCGAGATGGTACTTCTTGAGACCCTTGTACCAGAGCGGAAGGTTCTGGTGATGAAGGAAGTAATGCGTCATGTCGTACATGACATAGCCAAAGATGCCGCCACAATAGATGGCCGTTGCGACGTGCCAATTAAAGGCGAAGAGGGTATGTGCCAGCTTCCAGAAAGGCGTCGCAAGAACCAGGAAAAGGGTCGGTGGCATGACCAGGCGGTATTTGTCCATGGGCAGGTAGTGATGCACGCCATGGAGCAGGAAATGCAATGTAATGCCGACTCTGTTGTCGGGTAGGTAACTACGGGTGACAAGTCAGTGAGCGAGTTCACAAGACGGAGTAGAGGCTACGGTGGGAGACGTACTAGTCAAGATGGAATAAGCATCGGTGCAAGATATACTCCACCAGAGTCCAGATGAAAAGACCCAAGAACCAGCTCATGACAAGAAGGCCAGCGCTGTCAAAGCCTTGGGCTGCCAGGTAGGTTCCGTATGCATCGGCAGGCAGCCACATCAGAGGAACCACCCACCAAGGAGTCAAACTGAGAGGCTCGAGAAAGTTTCCAAATAGCGGTGCTGATGCCCCTCCCTTGTAGTGTCTCGGTCGGTGCACCTGGTCCAGGTAGAACTCTTTGCTGAATCCACCGTTCCATACCTGCATCAACAAGGGCCTATTCAAGTCAAGGAACTTGTGCGTCTTGTAGTCTTGGCTCAAGTCGGTGTCCTTGCTCAAGTCCTCCTCACAGGACATACCAGTTCGGGGATGGACAAGGGGCGTGACACCTTCGCCGGACTGCAAGTCTTCGGTCTTGAACTGCACTCGCATACTGGACTTCTCGGTTACAAGGAATGCGACAAGAGACTCGTCCAGGACTTCGTAGGCAGAATCCGAGTGGTCATGCGAGTCTTCGTCTTTCAGGATTCCGGCCACGTCCTTTCCAGCATAATCAAGGATCAGGTCGGCGCCGCCGGGGTGGGAATCGAGGAAGTCGGTGACATCGTAGACTTTGGTGCCAATGGTGACATAGCAGGACTTCTCTGTATTGTGCGACTCGACCTCGGCCTGGGTCAAGGTTGGGAGCGTTCGGCCCGGCATGGCGCCGCAGGGGGATCGAGGCGGGGATGGAGACGGTGAGACGGGTCCGAATAGACAAGGCCAATTCAGGGCTGGTCGAGAGAGGGTGGTGAATGAGAGTATAGGTGCAACGAAGAGATGTACGCGGGAGAGCGGGATATCAAATAGCAGCTAATAAAGGAGGGACAGGACCGCGTACAAAAGCGTGTCTCAACGAGTTTGTCAGGGGGTTTCTGAAAGTAAAATTAACGAGCAGGCAGCCAGAAGAGCCCGGCGAATCCGCTCCGCGCACTCCGCGGGCTATCGACCCACTCCCAATGGCCACTGCTGACAGTGGCGTTACCCGCTACGGCTATCGTATGATCCCGGTAACGTGTTAACCGACGAATACCCTTTGATTTCTACTCTTTACATCGGCCCCTGAGTCCTGGATACCCGACCCGATCCATAGAGCCCGACTGAGGCAGCCAATGTTGGTCTTGATCTAGACTAGAACACCAAGCACGGCTTGAATTGGGCACTCGCTAGATCAGGTGTCATGCTCAATTACCTATATTGATTTCGTGCTGTACTGAATACCGCACGAGTGATCTAGACTATACAATGCGCCGAGTCGTCTCTCGTAGCTTCAACCGCTACGGAGTATCATATAGCCCATCATGTCATTCAACGTCAATCTCATAATTCCATGCCATGCCATGCCATGCAAAAAAACAAACCCAAAAACCAGGTACCCATGCCAGCAGTAATTCACAGCTGGTGATGCGCCAGAACTTGCTCTATCCTCCCGAGTGTTTACGCGAAGATATGCCATATATGATGGGTGATGACGAATCCAAACATCGTGTTTCCAAACATCGCTGACGGTACTGGCGATGCACTCCCTGACCATACAGTCCACATGAGAAGAATAACAGCGATGACCTGGGCTAGTGCCAGGTTGGCCCACAACCGCGTGAAGGCGGACGGACGTGTACCACCGCGAATTTGGTGATCAACTTCCAAGTCCGCCGCCAGCCTGATCGATGTCAACAGACAGACAACGATAGAAGCGAGGGCCACGGTTGGCCCATAAGGCTTCTCGGGGTCTAGCACAAACACCCAGCTGCCCAGAGCGGCGAGGAGGGCCATCAGCTCAGCGAAGCGCGTCGCAGTACGGTTCGGGATCGTGTCGGGTCCCTCGGCGTGTACCTTGCCATTCCTCCGCATATCTCTTTCTCCCGGCTCTTCTGGGCTCGGGCTCAGGCTGAAAGAAGTCGCAAACATGTTCGACAACCCGTCTCTCGGATCATCTTGTGGCTCGGGAGCGAAGAATCTGGGCGCCGCCAGATTCAAATCATTCGAGGTGTCCCGATATCTGCTCCCAAAGTCAATGGGTCGCTGCCCTATCGACTGGAAGAAGGTCTCCTTCTTTTCTTTTGGACTCTCTCGAATTATAGGGCGCATAGGGGGGTTGCGTGACCTCTGGGCTGGGTTGGTGGGGGCTGGCGGCACTTTAAACCATAAAGGGCCTGGTTTTGGCTCAGTTGGTATGTCGCTAAACCGAGGGTTGGTATTCTTGACTTTGTAAGGATTGTAGGAGCTGAATGCACGGTGTTGGGAAGCGGATGGAGACCAGTCCATCTCATCACTACCATAGTGCGTTAAAGGAGACCCATCCTGGGGGATTTGCATGGTTCCCTGTACCATACCAGAGATGGGAGTAGTTTGACCATTACTGGCCTCTAGACCATGTATCTGGGTGTTTGAGGCGGCCATAACCGATGTCGATTGCCCCAGTGACGCTCCTGTACCTGGGTTCTGCCGGCCTGGGGGCGAACTCAATATACCATCAAGAACGCTACCAAGATCATCTGGATCTTTTGTTGCGGATCTAAAATCGGACTCCACGCGTAAGCCAGCAGTCAAGTCGGCCGCTTGTCGGAAGAGGGGCGTGGGGTCGGTATGGATCGCTTTCTTGGCCGTCAAGTACAGCTGTGATAGTTTAGTAACTATATATTTCTTACTCTAGCCCAATACTTACATAGATCATGAATAGAGATATCACGAATTGCGCGCTAAGCTGGGTCGTCGCAGGGAGCCTGTAGGATTTGCTAAACTGCGCAATGAAGACTGCGACAAACCGCACGAGCAGAACTAGTACTTGATAAGTGTACCACTGTTTGAAGCCTATTATATGGGGAGTGAAGCCTCGGATGAACTGTTTGAAACGCGGATTCCATGGGAATGACCATATTCCGAAATGTAGCGCCAAATGCATGAGCCGGTCCGAGTACGGTAGCATTAGAGCACTCATACGATGCACCGCACCCAGGACAACAGGTATCCAGCGGTCGTCCTGTGTGGAAGCGTAGGTCTCGGTAGCGAGGAGGCAAACTACCGTCACATGCCACACAGCTTGTAGAGCAAAGCCAGCATACCAGCTCAACTTGCCTATGAAGTCGACAACGTCTAACGGGCTGCGTCGCTTTACCGCCACCCGGTTTGATCGTGTGCGGTTGATCATGCGCCTGAGGTGATCGGTCTGCGCGGTATAGCTAGCTTGAGCGAGTCTTGCCTTGACTTTGGGCAAGCAATGCTGGCAAGCTTGGGGGTACCGTTGCTCAAGCGTCTTCTTGAGCGCCCAGTACTTGCGTTCTCTTTCGATGTTCTCAGCGCTGGTAGGGTCTTCGGGCCACTCGAATTGTGCGAGGGAGCTGCTCAGCATATGTTGATTTCGGAGACAGGTCGCGCAAAAGATGGCATCGCCGCCGCTGTCGGCAGGGAGCGGCGAGGGCGACCGCGCATTGGCGGGTCGCGGGACGGCGTACTGAACATTGCTGTGCGCAAGGTCGGCTTCGGCAGGCGGGTCAGCAATGTCACCATTCTACCCTATCGTCAGCGGGGTGCGCGCATCGCATGGCGACAGAACAAAGGCGTGGGAAATAAAGACAGGCTCTCTCACCAGATCTAACCAGTTCGTCGCATCGCAGCTGGCACAGTCGAACGACCTCTGAGCGTCGAACTGGATGTTGGACTTCTTCCCGCAGTAGAAACAGCGCAGAAACCGTCTGGACCGAAGAGTCACCATCTTAGCTGGTTTGCAGCATGCAAGGAGAAAGGCAAGCTGCCCGATCCTGATTCCCCGTATTATATAGGTCACGGCCGTGTCCGAATTTCCATTGAACGGGGCCGATGCTGGTACTCCGTAACAGGGCACAAGTTTTTAGGTGCCTGTACGGTGTACCCCGTACAGTGTATGGTCACCCTGTACTAGCATATGAGCAGGTACCGGCCAATGGGAAGCCCGCCTAGAGATACATGCAAGTACCTGAGCCTACTAAGATGCACTGTATCGCCAGGTGTTCTGGCCCAGTTTACAATATCTGGCTTTCCGTCCTGCCAATGAACAATACCTAGGTAGGACATAACAACTTCGATGTTCTAGCAGCCACCACCCAAATTAGACCATTCCCAAGCGGCCAGATACATGGAGACCTCGAGTTCGGGATTCTGAGTCGTATCGGACTGCCCACTTCCCACCGCCATTCCCGTCATTACCTCCGCTCACGTGTGTCCCTGCGGCCCTGTCGGCAGTGTTATCATCCACCAACACGAATGGTGAGTAGGAGTTGGCTAGCATTGCTTCGTTTCGGATTACCAGCGCAAGAACTTACTTGCCAATGATGAATTCCTTATTTCTGTTCATATTTCTGTTCAAAATCTCATGTGGCGATGCCGAGTCTGTTGTTGTTTTATGCCTTCCTGTTCAATCAATGCCGCAGGGCTTACCCGCTCGTCTCGATTCAATATCATCGCTATGGACAGTCAGCTATATCCCAAGCAAACCAGATCACTGCGGTACTCTTCTTTCTTCTTTCAGGATGACCACGTGGATCCCTTAAACATAAACTCTGAGCCTGCCATACCCATTCTCTAGTATGCCACACACCCATACACTCAAGGTTTGGGGGGGTCTTGTTTAGTAATAAAACTGCAGTTGTGCTAATTGGTCTTTCATAGGGATGCAATAAAAAAATATATCAAGCTTCCCTGGACAAGAGACATTTGCTTAGTATAAAACATCATGATAGATCCAGCTGTCGGCTTCTCTTAGTCGTGGAACCTTGCTACCACATGCCATCAAGTCTGCTGCTGATGCGTGAGTCATTGCAGCTTGACCGGAGCGTTGCAGATTCGTTTCAGCCGCTGCTCTCTGCATGACTGCCTAGGGCCAACTATGGCGAGTTCGCGCTCCTCGGTTGTGCTCTAAATCGCCTCGTGTCACTAGGTCACCAGGACACTGCCTGTTGCCATATACCCCCACCGAGCGCGCCGGAATATTGAGTAGCATTGAGCACCCCCGTGAGCATAAACAACGACCTCGTAAACTGCCTGTAGATTGAGGGACCTCATGGTGTCAATTTGATCTTTCTGTCGAGGTCAACCACAAAGCTGAGACCCTCGATTCACAGGCCTCTGGAGGGGGCTTATAAAATAGTGGCCGGAGAAGCAGCCCAGGAGGGTTCGGCAATATATACACTATTCTTCACTGGATCACATGGTACAACTACTGGAACTTGGAAGTCACCAGTTACCCCCCCCCCCCCCCATACCATAATTTGCCTTTTGACACGAAACCACCGTCGGCGCTGTAATACTGGTTCTTGATTCGCTGGCATCGCCAACACGATCCCGGTACCGTTTTGGAAGTTGAGCGGAATAGGGTTTAAAGCCTTCCTGGGAACATCTATCTAAGTCACAACTCTCCCAAACTAATCTTCAAACACTTCGCCCGGTTCACGGCTTGGCGACTCTCACCACACGCCTCTCTCCTTCTCACACAAATCAACTACACATAAAGGAAGAGCCTTGCCAACATGAACACCAACCGTGATCAAGCTGTGCAGACTGCCATTGGCAGCTCCATCGTCAATTTTGTCAAGGAAGGGATCTTTCTTGTTGCACTTCTCGGAGCTACTCTCGCCATGGCCTCCATCATTCTCATGATTTTCGGCAAATCCTCTATAGTTGGTGGCACTACTCTGGCCATCATGGTTGTATCCCTCTTTATTGCAGCCTACCTTGTCTTGGGAGCGAATGCCGGAATGGTACGTGGCGCATCTACTCATTACGTCCTGTTTATCTGCGGCTCTGGCGGCCATACGGCGGAGATGATCCAAATGATTGAACGGAGCATCCGTTCCGAGAAATCATCACATCGCCGCTGGGCCATTGGCAAAGATGATGAGAAGAGCTATGACAAAGTCCTGGCTTTTGAGCAACGTCTTCAGGATCGTTTCTCACGGTACTCTCTCGATACTGGCACTTTTGACATTGTGCGCTTTGGGCGTGCTCGCCATGTTCACCAGAGCTGGCTCACCACACCCTTCACTGCGATACTGAGCCTTCTCGACATCATCTACATACTCACTACACCCCCGAAACAACAATCTCCACCCAGGCCTCGCTACCCAGGCGTGATCACCACCAACGGACCCGGCACTGGTTTCCTCTTCCTCCTTGTGGCGCGAGCTCTCAAGCTTGTCCATCTGGTGCCTAGAGACCGCATGCGGACCATATATGTCGAGAGTTGGGCCCGTGTCAAGTCTTTGAGCTTGACAGGCAAACTGATTAGAAGATTGAAACTTGCTGATCTCTTCATTGTGCAGTCTCGTGCCTTAGCGCGCCCCAGCGATGTAGTCGCAGAGAACCTGCTTGTCATGCCCGAGAAGCCGCACGTTCCATTCAGCACTTGAGGGAGGGAATAGGGTCGTGCCCTTGGCGAGGCTTGGAGTGTTGGTACACACCACAACCCTCACAACCCCTGAAGACGATCGATCAAATCAATCAAGGAAGGGAATAGGGTCTTATCACGTCCGGATTCGTTGTCGACTAGGCAATAGGGTGGAATGGATCTTGCAGCAGGCTCGCTTGATATTCATGAAAATGCTTGTTGTCTGTTGAATGTGTGCTTCCCAAATAGAGGCCAATATGA
Organism: Xylaria palmicola; assembly: GCA_022385595.1. Taxonomy (NCBI): domain Eukaryota; kingdom Fungi; phylum Ascomycota; class Sordariomycetes; order Xylariales; family Xylariaceae; genus Xylaria; species Xylaria palmicola. Next base: position 143,390 of record MU281336.1, on the reverse strand, counting down.
GATAGATGGAGGGCCTTTCCGTTGATCCATAGTAATCTGACTGCTCAGATAGATACATTGATGTTATCGCCCCCCTTTACAATACATTTCCCTTGAATGGGTGTCAAATGCCATCTCTGGATTTTGTTCTACCCAATCTTGAGTGAATTTTTGCCTTTGTTTAACTGATTATTAGCATTCGCTGAGCTATGGCATTGTTAAGGAGTGCACTTTGATAAGGCTTTTAATAAGTGGCAGTATGTGTTGTCTACTCTCGTGAGGTCAAAAAGCTCACGTGACTGTTTTTATTAACCAGAACACCAGTTGCCGAAGTATAATTGTACACCAAGCTTTGGGTTTAACACAAAGAACTGCTCTACCTCTAATGTATTATACATTCTGGTAGCTGTGGAAAGATTTCGACTTGAAAACACAATGAGGAGCATCCTTTCACACCGTCCGTTCATGAATGCGAGCATGCGATATATGTGATTAATTTGATAAACTAGAAGCAAGTCAGCTGTGGACGTCACGGGAAGCTGGTCATCTAACAGATTGTGCGAGAGGCATGTTGCCTTAGTATATGCAAGTCAAGTAAGTTGCCATGCCATGTGACGCTACACCGGTTCAAAACAATGGGGTATTGAAGTAGGGGTAGAGAATAGGGGCGGATTACGTAATAAAGGGGCTACTTCTTTACAACACTACACACGGACATAAATACATCTACGATAGTTTTTGGCGAAGATTCAATGAAATACGATGCTTCCTTACTTGATCAATTGATTCCCTATGAAAGTACTCTAGTGATCTGTGTAATACCTTGGAATGTGTCGTTAAAGCCCTTTCCCAAGGCAGCTGAGTCTACGTGTTTCTTGTCCATGAGCTCCTTTGACAGAGTTAACACGACAGATAGAACACCCTTTGCATCTTGGGATTGAAGAACAAGTTATCTTGTTCTACTGCAAGATAGAATGTGACATCCAGTTTTTCTGAGCAAATCCAATCATGTTGGATATATCAGGAACAAGTGCGCTGGTGCTCTAGTGAATTCATGATCCATCAATCTGCTTTATATGCTTCAATGTGATCTTGCTCACACCGCGGAACAGGGTGGTTATTGTCCCCGGTGATACCATACAGCTAAGTGCATTGACACGCCGCACACCCTTAGCTTAACTTAATCACTTTTGCTTGATAGCTCGACCAAATTCGAGCGCAATGCAGCATGTTCAGTGCTCCTAGAACCTTCCTTACCCCTAGAGCTTTATTTACTCCAGGGGGGAAAAATCTCCAGTAACCAGGGGAACATTTTTGCCAAGGTAAAGTACCATTCCCTTCAAAATTTACCATTTTCTCTTGTCACCACTTCCTTTCCCTCCCCCTCCTTTTGTATCGTTGCCATCCTCTCCCCCCTTCTCAATCCCTTCCCTCCCAAAGTCTTTATTCGCTACAACAATTAGCATTGCTTTATTACAGCTATAACAATATATATTGGTTGCCAGAGTAAGTATGGCATTCGTCTCTTCTCATATCTCGACATCTGGTGTTGTCCTACCAGTACACAGCACCTGCTTCCCAAAATTTCCGCCTTGCAGGCCTTGACATATCTCCCTTCCTCGCATCATCCTGGCCATTCAACACAGTGCGACATGATTAAGGCACAACGCTTTGCATGTAGGCTGCTAGTTTGGCTTTTGATACTTCCTCGTCAGCCACGGAACTCGATACCTAATTGCCGAGACAATGCTGACCCCAGGGGCAAGAAGTAGCCGAAACGACGGGCAGGCGGGCAACATGGAGGCTCTGTAAATCGGAATATTTTCTTTGCGTGTTTAGGTTCATGAAGAACGTCAAAGTGTCATCTTGATTCAGAAGAAGAAATCGAGTTGAGGAAAGTATCGTTCTTCAGGTTCAACTTCTCAATACAACTTGCTTTCGCGGCACACTACCGCTACGAAATTCGACGGGTACCCTGGAAGTCACTCTGTCTTCAAATACCTAATACCACACGAGTCTCTACTCGCGAGTCAAGTCGTCTTGTCGACATACCTGGAATCCAAGTGGTCTAGATGTCTATGTCGTAAATACCGTCAGTTTCCCTCCCTCTCATGTATTCTAGACTTGCAGTACCAGTTGCTTCCAGAAGACCTGAGACAGGCTATACCTGGCCTTCAGCGGATCTGTCACAGCGAGTCTCGGAGCAGGTCCATGTCACCAACGTCTCCTTAGACAATGGGATGAAAGAATCAGGTCTTCGGTCACTTTCCTTGACGATTCCCTCCTGCATAAAATCTACCGCGCCCCAGGTACCCAGGTTCTCTCGCGCGTTTGTGCTCCCCCATCCCTCTCTCTTACCTTGGGTACACCGGGCAACCTTTTCTTCGTCCATCACAGCATCTTTACCTTCCTTCCTTCCTTCCTTCCTTCCCACCTCCCCATCCAGCCCCATCTCATCGCCCACCCAGATTTTCCCACTGCACTCGCACCTTTTGGCTGCCCATAACCAGTTACCGGTGGACATTCTGGGTTTTGGTTTCTGCCTGCCTGCCTCGTGCACTGCGGCCTAGACTAGGATTCTTCTCGCGGTGTAACTATTTCATTGTATCCCATCCACACCCCGACCTGCACCGTCCTTCTTCTCATCCCACACCCAAGCATAACTTAGGCTACACGTCACACCAGTCCCTTCCCGCGGTGTCCTAACGTCTTGAGAAGTCTTGGTATTCTTTCTTCTAGTAGATACCACGGCGAAGCCTTGTATTCAGATTTCTTGCCAGGCGAGTCTCCGCCCAACCTCTGCTGAGATCCGGCTTCCCCATAAACCACGGCAACCATCTGAATACCTCGGCGCCACAAGAAGAGGCTTCCTCATGCGGCGCGTCTGCACATCTGTCTGGTTTTCTATTCCTTAAGGGCCGCTTTATTAGACCTGGGCGCACTTACTATTCTTATCGTGCCATTTCTAACCACAACCATGCCCGCTGACCTGTGTAGCAGCGACGATTCCGATGGAGGAGCACCTCTGTACCCCTCCATGGTCACTCCAGTCGCGCCGCAGCCGCATCGCGTGGCAGCCGTCTCCGACTGTCCATCTGACGAGGAGAAGGCGCTCGTGCGCGCTTCCGCCAATTTCGGGAGCTTGAAGGACCCCTTTGCTGAGACCCCCGAGGTGCCTCAGTCGATCCCTGCGAATGTCTACTCTCGTCGCGCCATGTTCCCACAGCCTACGCCCAGCAGAGCCAACAACGGGTTCAGCCGCTTCGGAAGTGCCCAGCCTCCGAACCGGTACCGCTCGACCACCATGGTCAACAACTCGGTCCCCAGATTCCGACCTGGTACTGGTCTTGCTGCTTTCAATAACAGCAACCCATTCACCGACGAGGTAAGAGTGTGAATACACAGACAGCTATCCAATATGCATTCTATTCCGTAGATCTTCTCATTGAGTACTGATGATTGGAAAGCCGGATCTGCAGTCTTGTCAGCAGGTCTTTACCGCCATCATGACGGCGACCCAATACGTCAACATCTCGCCGGGCATGTCAAGCCAGACCCAGACGCAGCTCACTCAACTCCTGCAGGAGATCTCGCAGGGCTTCAGCACCATCACCGTGCAGCTGCGGAAGCAGCGCGACGACGCCAGCCGGGCCACGGAGGAGGAGCACGAGCGCTACAAGCGCGCCATGCACCAGGTCGCCGAGCTGCGCAAGGCGTTCGAGGACATGCAGGCGCTCAACAAGACGCACGTGGCCCAGATCAGCAACATCTCGGAGCGGGAGAGGCTGATGAAGGACCACATCCAGGACCTGAAGAACCAGCTGCGCATCACCCAGAAGCAGCTGGAGACGCTCACGTCGGACGCGGTGCGCTTCCACACCCACCACGACAAGGTCATCGAGGACTACAAGGAGCAAGACGAGAAGCATTTTAAGGCGATGACCGTAAGTCAACCAGAGCCACTTCGTAAGTCGAGTCAGTAGGCGAATACCGAGAGCTAACCCCCTCCTGCCCCAGGAACTCGAGAACGAGGTGAAAGCATTGCGTAGTAATACTACCGGTTCCAGCGGCGGTGTCTTCTCCTCGCCCACCCAGCCCGCGTCCGTGAACAATGTCACCGATGGCGGCGACTGCGACTCGGACTGCTCGGCGGAGCATCGCAAGCGAGCTGTTCTGCTCCTGGACGATCTCCGCAAGACCATCGAGGAGGCAGGCAGGACGAAGCAGGTGTCTAAGAAGGACAGCTTCGTCCCCAACCCGAAGGCGCCGGCCTGGGCACCCCCGAGCCGCGTTCATGGGCCCATCAGAAAGCCGACCACGCAGGTGGCTGTCACGGAGCAGCATGATGATTCGTCGTCGGCCCACTCTGGTGAAGTTATTCTCTACACCGGCCACGGCAATCACAGCAAGGCTGTGACGCCGTACGTGAGTCCCACTCTCGCGCGCGGAGGAGGAGGAGGAGTAGGTGGCGGCGGCGCGGCCGCCTGCATCCGCACGCCGTTCGGCATCGTCTTCGGCGAGTACCCGACGGTAGAGGAGAACTCGCGGCTGCCCGGGGACAAGATGATCCCGCGCGACAAGGAGGAGTGGGATGGAGTGGACGTCCAGCGGGCGCTGGCGCACCTCTACGACCTCTGCAAGGGCTACGTCGCCAACTGCCATATGCACCGGCCTCCCAACGTCGCCTTCGCCAAGCTCAAGGATCAGGAGTCGTACACCTGGCATTACTTGATGCAGCAGGTCTACAAGGACCCCGACAACGCCTCTAGTCACCTCGACTACCTTCTCAGCACCAAGGCCTTTGCCCCCTACCTCTTTCAGCGCACCTGCGTCGACTATCTCCTGAAGAAGCTCTTGACGCCCCAGGTGTTCCTTGGCTTCTCGGAGCAGATGGACGGGCACCTTCGCGCTCTGCAGGGCCAGCTTGCAAACATTGCCGGTACGTTTTTTTTTTTCGGTCTCCTTTCCCCCCCTGATGCGATCCCGTCTGTTTCCTCCTCCGTCCCCTACTGACAGTAAGACTCCTCCGCAGACGGCAAAGACCGCCCTCACAACCGCAACCGCCAGCGTATTATCGAAGACCACGCCAAGCTGATCAAGGCCATCGCCATCTCCGGCGAGGTCGCCGAGTTCCGGCGGCGCACCGTCGACCGGCACGCCAACATCATGAGCGCGCTGCTCGACCCCTGCCGCGCGCAGGGCACCTCGGCGGACGTGTCGCACAAGTCCCTGCGCGTCATGGTCGCCGCCTGCTGGGACATCAGCATCAAGGTCTGGAGCAGCGGCAAGACGCTGCACTACGTGTTTCCCGAGTGCGCCCACAAGTTCTCCCCGGGCACCATGGAGGCCCTCAACGGCCACCACATGGCCGCCACCCTCGAGGAGCTCGTCGCCGCCCAGTGCCGCATCTCCCTCGTCGTCACCCCCACCATGACGCTCCGCGACGACCGCGACGCCGCCCGGATGCAGTGCCATGCGATCCACAAGGCCCAGGTCTTGCTCATGAAGTAGACTTTGATCGACCGATCTCCCATACTATGAGAGGATGCAGCTCCCGGCTATCAAAATGAAGCTGACCGTCTCGTGGCCTTCCATTTCCTTTACATCTCACTGCTTTTTTATGTTCCCCTTCGACTCGTGCCTGCGCATCTGTGATGGAAGTTCATTACAACCAAGCTGACGCAGTCTGGACTATGGTTCGGTTCTTGTGTCTCGTTCACCACGTCGTTTAGTAGACGATTCCACGTAAAGAACAACCATGACCCTTTCAGTAACTTTCCGGCTTGTTCACCACGTCGTTTGGTTCCCATCGTCGTTATGGGATGGTTTCTACAACAAGACGTAGTTTGTGCCTTGGGTTAGTTCTGTTTGAGTCCCATCCTCGCTATGCCTGGACACTACGTGAGCAACCAATTGCCCTGTCAACCGGTTAGCTCTGTTGCGTCCCCTCCTCGCCAAGGATGGATTCCACTTAACAACTATTGCACCTTCTGTGGCTTTCGGCTCGTTTCTGCTATATGCAACCTTTTTTGCAATGCATATTAGTAAGGTATTTGCTGATCGACGGAAGCCGCACAGTCGTGCAACCCTCCCAGAAACACATGAGAGCCTGGAAACGATAAGAAGAAGAAAAAAAACCCCAGCACACCTGAAAAGAAAATCAATCTCTATTGCTTTCGCGTCATATGCTCTCGCGGGACCATCTAGTTCCCCCGACTCAGCTGAGACTTCAGGAAGTTCTCAGCGGGCTAATGAATCATAAAACACTCGCTGTCGAAATCTCGCCGGCGAGTGCGGATGCAGAACCAAGAAAGACCACCAGTGCTCCCTTTACCTGCTGCTTCTAATCTCCTTTTCCGGTTTTTCCTTCCCGTTTTTTTTCGCTCGTCTACTACTAAGCACACGATGATAATAATAATAATTATGGGAAGAGAGCGCCGGGAAGGAGAAATAGTCACTCAACTGTTTGTTTGACAAATCTCTCGACCCAGTCAAATTCTTTCGTCGAGATCGACTAGCACGTTTCTCTTTATGCTGGGATCTTCTATTCTTTCTTGGAAGTACCCTGTTTTCCAGGCTACGCAAAAGCATTGGCAGACAGACGGACGGACGGACGGCTTCTGCAGGCAGAGGCCATGGGTATTTACCTCGGTTTGGCATTTCGGTGACGGGAGGATGGGCCTTCTTCTGGTCTCCCAGCTTTTGCGAGTCAGATATCCTTCACCCTGTGACCGCCAACTGCCAGCCGGCCAATTTTCGTGGGAGGAACTCTTGTCTCGTCGGGGACTAACTGCTGCTTTGCCTGCTCATTTTGGCCTGCCTGCTTTGATGAGGGCTTTTCAGGAGGAAAAAAGGAACTCGCTAGACAGGTAGATAGGATTTGTTTGCTCGGTCAAGGATAGCTTGAACCTCGATACCGAACCTAAGAACTCTAGATCCGTCAGAATTTATTTCCTTTTTTAATCGTCACGTGTCCCATCCAGACTTGCTAGCGGGGGGGCGTACGAAGCACCGCCTCCCGAAGGACCGTCTGGTTGATTGGGCACTTCTACGGCTCGCTTGTCTTCTTCGTTAGGGTCAATGTGTGACGGACCTTGCTTCTTCAGCGACATGATACAGAGAATTCTATTTTCCGAACCCGACAATTTCTAGTCCGTGAGGATGTTCAGCGCCCGCAATTGTATCATCAGACCTCTCCCCCATCTTTGCCACTCGTTCATCTCGTCTACTAGCTTGCCGGAACCCAATACCGTGATGGTAATACATAATTAGAAAAATAAATAGGAAGGACGCCAAATGGCAGAGACACGGCATCTCAAAGGGGTTCACTTATTAAAATAACTAAGTTACAGTTAAGAAAAGAACCCAGCAAGCTGCCGGGGTCTCTTTCGGCAGCTTGTTGCGGGGCGTTGGTGCGCGGCTTCACGGTTTTGATCCCCGGGTGGAAATTCGGCCGATACGGCCCCCTCGCTGAGATGCCAAAGTTTTATAGAGACCGCTTTAAGAGACCGGCTTACGAGGGTCTGACTAGCAAGCCGTCTCGAACACGTTGGTTGTCCAGGTGTTTATTAACCGACCCGAGAACAATCTTCAGTATGACATCGGCCGTCAGCTGCGCACTGCCACCCTCCCTCGACAGCTGGTCGTGCGTGACGCAGTCCACTATATCACGGAGCTCCTTGCCGGCGCGGTGGTTCCCTAGATGGTCGTCGAGCTCGCGCAGATGACGCGCAGCGCCCTCGTCCTTGCCGACCTGGAAGAACTGCACACCTAGTTGGTGGTAGGGGGCGCAGAGAGCGTCGAGTCTCTCGGCTTGCCTGACCAGGTTCTCCCGGAGCACGTTCTTGTCGCTGGCCTCCCCATCGGTGATGACGATGATATTGAGGGGTTTGGGGGCGGTCTGGCCGTGGGCCATGCGCGCCTCGTAGCAGTTGACATATGTTTCCATCACCTCGCCCAGGCGCCGCCCGGTAGGTGTGTTAAGCATGGGACTTCTGTTATTGAAGACGGTTCTGACGTGGTCTGCGTCGCTGACGCCGATGTAGGCGTAGGTGGCCTTGCCGTCGTCCTTGTTACCTTCCCGGCTCCAGCAGGGCTCATGGTGGTGGGGATCTCCGAAAAACATGTGATAAGGATCGTTGAGGAAGTAAATGTCCACGCCGTCCTGATCATACCGCATACAGACGGGCACAATCTGCTCGATAACGTTTCTGGTTTGCTCCCATCTGCTGAGATCGCCTTGCCGTGGCCTCGAGTCGCCTCTGCTGTTCCATGTCATGGAACTCGAGTCATCAATGAGAAATACGGTGTCAAATTCGGCGAGAAATCTGAACTTGTCGGCGTCCGAGTCCGCACTGCTAGATGGGCCTCGTAGGCGGCTGTAGAGGCTCAGGACACGACCCGGGGGGGTTTTGACAGAAGCCATGTCAGCATTTTGGCTGGGGTTCTCAGCTGGAGCCAAGGAGTAGGCGGGCGGCGGGTCAGCAAAGGGGTTCGAGGGAGCGAGACCTGGCGAGTTCTCGTCCTCGACGCCCCTCTGGGACTTCCTGCCCCTACCACTGACGGCTCGTCTCACGGATTGCAGACTGCCCGAGAGCGAGAATGACGAGCGCTTGTCGCCGGTGCCGGTGCCGGTGGGACTCAACGAGTCTTTCGTTGACTTGGACATTTTGATTTCTTGATAGTAAGAGGCGTGGACAGAGCCGGCTGCTTAAGGTTTCTCCCCCGCTCGTGGATTGCGTGGCAGAGAGAGGGGTCTCCAGTTATGTTTTGATGAATGAAGGGGGCTTATTTGTAGGGCCGCTTTGTTTTTGTTTGCGAAGAGACGAGGGGGTGTCACCGAGACGGCCGTGTCCGCGGTGGTAGAAGAGTCGGGGGTTGTGTTGATTGGATCTGGATTGTCACTACCTAAGTCTACCTATCTAAGGCAAGGTGAAGCAAGGAGAAGGATGTAACAGCCTGTTGTCGGTGCGACGGTTTGCTGGTTTGCTGGTCGGATGGACTGTTGGTTGGCAACTGCAGGGCGCGCGAGGGCAGCTACCTCATCATATATATACTAAAGTACATACCTACTTAAAGTAGGTACTTGACTTCTTTGACCAAAAGGTACCCCAGGTATTTACCGCAAGCAAGCAAATAGGTACTTCCTGCTTACTTAAACTATACCCGATACTTCTGTGCGAGCCACAGCGTCGGGCCGGCTAGCGGTAGCATTTCTGCAGTTGAACGTCCAATAATCAGGTGAACAAACCGGCGACCGGCGTTTCTCGAACGTACCGAAGCTGGACATACATGAAAGCCCTCGACTATGCCTAATGGCATCGCTACCTAGTCACATTTACCTAGTAATAGCCGCATATGAAACACACACAAAAGGGAACCTCATATTATTTCAGCGTAAAGCGCATAGAGATAACTAGAGGATCATGAACCTATAGAGAGAGACATTAATCAGGTGTGTGTGTGTGCACGATGCTGGTACGAACGTGGTGGCGGTGCCTGTTTAGCCCGAGGCATAGTTTTGGCTCAGCCTCCGAGCGCGCTAAGCCGAAAACCCACCCACCCATCCAAGGTACCTATCCCCGTACTGTGTGTCCCTGTACCTGGCGGCTGTACAGCCCAGCCCAGGGCAGCACGGGGTAGACGGAGTAGAGACGGAGCCCCAACACCACAACCAACCTACCTACCTACTATGTATCCCTAGCCGAGATGGACATGATGCAAGGGGTAAGTCGACACGAGGCGCAAATAAGATCCTCCTATAGCCTGAGGCTGTAGCCAGACTATGCGCCGCTCCCTTTCATTTTATTGTACTCAGGCAAGGCGTCTGGCGAGCGCGCGATATCTCTCGACAGTGGGAAATACTAGATAGTTAGTATGCCTTGCTTCGAGCTGCAATGCATGCAGAGGCAGAGGTAGACTTTGGGAGCGCTCGTCATCATCATCGTACCCCAAGGGGGCAAACAGGCCGGGCCGGGAGAGAGCGGCAAAAGCGGCGGAGAAATAGACGGACACATGATGATTGCAAGCCTCTCCTGTCGTCACACGTAAGAACATAGCTGCGTCTAGAACCTATTCACGAGGATGCTTTTCCATATAGACGGCCTCGTAGGACAACAGCTGAGATGAGATACCGGATCTAAGACTCTATCTGCATCAGACAACTAAACACACGGCTTATTCCCATAGTCGCAGGGAGTCATATCGTTTAATAGCACATGAGTAACTATCCCATCATCTTTCGATGAACCCCTACGCCCAAAGCGGGGCTGTGACCTCAACCGCCCGCTCTACGATTGCCTTGACTCGATCCGCCAACACCTTGTGGTTGCATTCGACCTCGAGGTCTTCCAACCACACAGTCGCCGCCAGCTTATCCACAGTGATGGCAATGCCCGGTACTGGGATGCCAATTTTATGCAGTCGCTCGAGTTCCGCTGTCTGCCGCAGCTCGAGGAGCCTCTCTTGTTCGTCTTCGTCGTCGGAGAGCTCCATAGACGCGTCCGAGTCCGCATCATCGCCACCGTCGGCCTTCTTGGGCTTCTTGTCTTTGGGTAGAAGGGGCAGTTTAGGGGTGGCTACGGGGGCTACGGCATCCGCACCAAACTGCGCTTCCAGGAAGAGGAACAGTCGTTCCAGCTTCTCTTGGGCCGTCAGATTAGCGTGAGGGTTGCGCGAAGGGAGCTCCTCGTCGTGCGAGTGAGAATGTTTGCTCCCCGATCCTATTTGGTTTGTTAGCAGTAGAATGACACGTAGCACAACACGTAGTAGAGATAGGTAGGTGCCTTACTCTTGACAGCAGCGGGGCTGCTCTCGGCTGATAGCAGAACGGCCATGACAGCGTCCGCTATACCATCGTTGAGCATATTTCCCTCCCATTCCAGTTCCACTTCCCCATCGCTTCGATACCGAACGGTTACGCAGCCCATGACTAAGTAGGCAGCCACAACATGGGCTACCTCGTCATCCACGCCCGCCATCTCATCCCTGCCGTTCGCTGATTCGTCATCATCACCTGTCTTTTTTGCCTTTGTCTCGGGAAGTTCCTCGATGCTGCCAAACGTACTCTCCAAGGCCCATTTGATGAGATCGATACCGGCGGCACTAAGCCTTAATCTCTGTCGACAGGCAATCGTGGTTGTGGTTAGACCGGCATACTCCCGCAAGTCCTCCGGATCCATTAACGACATCTTGAAGTCGTTTTCCACAATAACACCCGTCACCAGTTCAGCTTCGGAGCCCTCGGGGGATGGCAGTTGCCTAGGAGGTGGAATGGATGCAAGCTTGCCAACGACTTTGGCCAGTTTGTCCGTCTTGAACGGGACCCGGAGCTCTTCGCAGTTTCGAGGGCTAAACACTTTTGTTTTTTCACTCTCATTCTTGTTGGCATTTAATGAAAGTAGCTTTGACTTGAGTCTCATCATGTTGTGCTGTTCCCCATGAACGAGAATCTGAATTTGACTTAGCAGTCGCATCAATGTCACGCAAGATGAAAACTTACTACAACGGGAGCCCCGACCTCTTCAATAAACTCCCTGTTCTCTTGGCCGTCAACATGGGCAGCGAAAGAATATTCCGCAACACTACACCTCCGGGGTATCATGATTTTTTCGCTGTCCGCACCCGGAGCTCTCCGGATGGCATTGGTATTCCGAGACATGACAGCCTGGATTTGATCTGGCTCCTGGACAATCTGCTTCGCCATGGTGCCTTCGACGCTGTAGCCCGTGATGATGACGCCGTTCTTATCGCTCGGCGCCCATCTCTCCAGGAGCTCCCGACTTACTCCGTTTTGTAACATACCGGGGCTCGCTAGCATGACGCAACCGCCGACGTCGTCAAACCTATCTAGGCTCTTGAGAGACCGGACGTATTTGAAGTCCCAGGGGCCCCCTTTCCCGCCACCCTCGCCAGCAGCTTCCGCCTCGGCCATGCGCTCCCGGAATAAGCGTTTGATGTTGTCGTTCATGGCACCAACGTACGTCTGGTACACGACCATACATTTTCGGGCAAGGTTGCTAGCATAATAAATGGGGAACCTCTGGAACTCAGCATGCTTCCCCCAGTACTCGTCAAGGATCAACATCAGCTCTTGTGCTCTACCAAGAGCGAACACGGGCATAAGGACTCGGCCACCTCGATTGAGAACATTGGTAACCGATTTCATGAGTGCTTGCTCTCGTTCTAGGCGAGGGACGTGCGTCGATACGCCATAAGTTGATTCGGTAATGAGCACATCAACCTTGACCCCGCGGGGCACCTCGGCAGAGATTAGATGGCGATCTTGTTCCCTAGAATAGTCTCCTGTGAACAAGATATTCAAGCCAGCAATCTCGATCAAGAACATGGCAGCCCCTAAGACATGACCAGCAGGGTAAGGAGTAATACGAATGGATGAAATGGTATGAGTAGTGTGGTAGTCGATGGCCTCGATCTGGGGACAGCTGTTGAGATGGTCTTGTTCAGTGTAAACAGGCTGTGAAGTTGCGTGTGACGATGTGTTGCCAACTCTTATGCTGTCTTGGATAAGCCACTTGTAGATGGCCTTGGTGGGATGGGTCATAAAGACCCTCCCTCTGAAGTTGGTCTTGGTCAAAACATAGGGAAGAGAGGCAGCATGGTCGATGTGGAAACTTGCAGCTTCGTTAGCATGAACCTTGCTGGGACTTGTGCACAATACAAGGGTAATGGAGCCCAGAGCAGTGTCTTCACAATCACCAGGGCTACTATCGGTTGAGAGATGGACAAAGTCTTTGTATTGATACGTGGATACGGGATACATGAAAGCGATGCTTCAGATAGCAGCGCGTAACAACTTGAACACGAGCCCGCGGTTTATTCTTAGGGAGGCTGCTGAACGTTTTTTCTCTTCTTTTTCTTTTTCTCTTTTCCAACTGCAACCGATAGCGCCCAGGGTTCTTTTTGGATCTACAGGCCGAAAACGGATTTTGGGAGACTTACTGGCTGATAAGAAGCACATCTACAGTGCTCAGATCGAAGTCGTCGAAGAAGGGAAGCGAGGCGAGACCGTCGTAGGCGGGATGCTGGCCGGCATCGAGCTTCAAATGCAGGTATTAGCGCCGCGTCTCCTATTTGCTCTACTCTATCGCGAGGCAGTCAGAACATACCATGACGGTTTTGCCCTTGTACTGGATGATGTGGCAGGATCGTCCGACCTCGTTGCCGCCGCCCAAGCACAGAAACATCAGCTCATCAGACGGATCGACGGGTTCATCAGAAGCGGGCGTGGCCATAGCCGACGCTTTGCGCTTGGAAGCCATGGTGTTCCCTTATCTTCGCCAGCCCATCTACCAACAATTGCGACTCGACGGTCGGCGGCAGCGGCGCTCAATGGGCGTTAAACGCGAGGCGGTCGTATCGTGATTGTTGTCGCCGTGTCGTACGAATTCCACCGGGATGGCACACGGAATAGCAGTCAGATGGGAATGCTGTCCTACAGGACATTCATCAAGCGGTTGATGCTGATAACAGGGGAGCGGCGAAAGGTAGTGAGCGGAATGTGTCCTCGTGGACTTTGATACCTTCGGGTCGCGGCGTTGAATAGGTAAAAGTTGTAGTTGGTACGAGCGCTTCGAGCCTTGGAGGTCTTTCGATTCACTCCGGACGCTACCTGGTTAAAGCGTAGTGGGTACGCATGTACGTATAGGTACGCCCTGCACCACTGTATCAGAGATTCAGAAGGCCAGAGGTTTCTGGTCACACATGGCATTGTTGCCCAAAGCCAGGCTTGGGGTACGGGTCTACAAGTAGTAGAATGTACCAGTACATGCCGGTACTGTGAGCGTCAAGTGGGGTGCGCTGACCGTCACAGCATGGGTTCTAGCTAGGCACCTACCTAGGTAACGCCCTCCTACATTTACTTCACACACGCTTTACGCTTTACATCGCAACCTACCTCGCTATCCCTATCATGCTTACGTCGATACCACCTCTATCGTGATAGTTTATCACGTCTATGCCTCCTCCTCCGCCGTCTTCAACTACCTCTAAGACGAGCGGCAAGCATAAGCGGAGCAGACCCGCCTCATCATCTGCTGCTTCCGGCAGCAGCTCCCGCAGCAGATTCCTCGCTGCTACACGCGACCGAGTCAAGAGTCTTAATGGAGATACATGCTGGCATTGTGGGTCTACGCCCGTAGATGTCTGCCATGTCATCGCCCAGAAGAATAGCCAGTTTGACGAGGCAAAATCGGCGGGTCTTATCAACTTCGACAGCCTGGACGATGTCGCGAACGGCATCCCCCTGTGTCCTCTCTGCCATCGCAACTACGATACCGTCATGAAACCCGGCTTCATTTTCCTACCTACCGACGTCTCATTCTTCAAAACCTTCGAAACCGCCGACTTTCAACGCCGAAAAGACCGATACGCATTAACCCAAATGCCTGTTCCCCGCCTTTCGCCGACCGCCGAAGAATACCGGTTACACTGTATAAGTAAAGGCATGGTGGAACAGGACAGCCACGGAGGGCTATACCAGGCTTATGTCCTCAGTGATTATTTTTATCGAGGACCCTGCCGGATAGGACCTCCTCCTGATCGGCTAGGCACCTTTTTCGAAGCAAAAACATGGTACGGTGATCCTATGGCAGCGCTAAACAGGGCATTCATTACACTTCCGAAGCCGCCTGGTTTTCCACTGCCCCTGCGACAGCAGCTTTTTGAGCTACAACAGATGTATCTGCTGCACGACACGACTTATATGGATGACAATACCGTTCTTAATGCTTCAAGGTTTCATTCCCCGCCTGGCGATACCGAACATCGCGCAGACTCACGGACTTCTAATAGCGATGTAGTGGATAGTTCAATGGATTTAGGTTCTGAGGGACAAGCTGGTCAAAGAGGGCCGGGGGGGGCCGTACCGGGCGGCAATAGAGATCCACCACAGACAAAGCAGTTCCAACAACAGCAGCAGCAGCTAGAACCCCAGATTCTTACTCCCCAATCTTCCCAGAAGTGTAAAGCTAATATCGACCCCGAAACTACGACCGAAGTCCATCCGGACGCCTGCCAACAACCACCTAATGCACCCCTTACGAAGAAACGCGCGTTGTCCGAGAGTTCATCGGAAGTTGTACATCTGGACCACGGAGCTTGGTTCAAGCGGCGGAAGACCAAAAAACGCGCCCCCAGTCCATGCAATTCGCCCTACGGCCGGTTTAATAGGAAGGATATTTGGCGATGGGGGCCGACGCAGACTGCACAAGACGCAGTAGACTTTTATCAGAAGGTGGCCAAATTGTAGGATCGCAATATTGCAACGGAATAATAGGACTACCGAGATGGGCATAGTTAATCGTAAATATGGGAATCTTCTCTAGTACGATTTCCGAATCAGTCGGGTTTAAGCTACGGACTGGTCCGGTATTCGAACCGGTACAGCTGCGAGCTCCGTGCCAATACGGGCTGGGGCTCGTACCGGTATGGTGTTCGGGTTTCCGACCAGTACTGCTGAGATCAGTACGGCAGTGAACTAGCACGACCTTGTGAGCAAAGTTCTGTTTTCTAATTTTAAGTCATTACGAACTTAAAGTATAGAGGACTATGGAGCTTACAAGCGTTAAAGCTTAAGATTACTCCCTGATTCCTTAATAGTCCGTTTTGAATACAACGGTTGTTTTTTTGGTTTTTTTTTATGATGCGTTTACGGTAGTTAGTTATTACGAATAACTACCTAACTTAGGTAGTTTTATGCATCTAGGGTTGTGCTAAAGCGGGTCTTGCTTACCTAGGCCAGGCGGCTCAGGTTAAGCTCGGGGATTCAGGACGGTAAAACCTATCTAGCAGGTACCTGTAAGGCCTGGAAGTTGGGGGAGAGGCTCTTGCGTAGGTACCTTTGGTACACTATGTGAGGCAAGGCAGGGCCCGTGCACCTGCTACGGTACCTAACACCCAAAGATTTCCTACGGGGGAAGCTTCTATCTACTGTATGCTGCACTCGAGAACTTGGCGGCAGAGGAAACGCTCCAATGCTCCCATCTCGCACACACTTCCACCACCATCGCCGCCACATCCCCGTACAGACTGCTGTGCGCCGCGCTCTGCCCGCCAGCCCCCGCGCCGTCGATTACGCGTCCGTCCGACCGCCGATGCGCAGACATTAGGGTGTTGCATGTGTCGATCCACGGAACTCTCTCGTCGCTGTCGGATGGGTGTTGTCGAGTCCAGCGTGACAGGCTGCGTGCCTGTGCCTGTGCCTCGCCCGTTGCGGTGACCGCTTACCAGCTCGCCACGGGGCGCACGAAGCATACACCTGTCGTCATTGTCTCGGTGTCTCTGCGCCGATAGACGCTGCCCGAGCTTGCACTCTCGCCATCATACAACGCGGCCACCACCGCCGCCCGCGTCCCCGATCGATCTCATCGCTTCCCCCATCCGCCCGCCTCACGCAGCCGCCATGTCGCATCCCCAGCCAAGCCTTGCCCAGCGGCACATTTCGCCGCCGCAGGCATCGTCGCCCTCTCCGAGCAACGCAGCAGTGCCCACCGGCTTCCAGCAACCACCGTCGAAACGACCAAAGGTATCGCCAACACCGCATTCGCAACCGAACTCGCCATACGGGAACGCGACGCCCTACGCTGTAAGCCCAGCATCGGGCGCTGCAACACCGACAATAAACATTGGGCTGCCTTCGCCTTCGCTCCCTGTTAACATGGCTGCCACGACAACACCAGCCAGTCACGCCCCCCAGGTCCCCCAGAGTCCGTTCAATCCCTCGTATCAGCCAAACGGTCGTTTCACACCCGTGGCACCAGCCCAACCCTCGCCGATACATAGTCCAGTGCCCGCGCCTTCTCAGCCCCCTGCTCAGTCAATGCCTCAACAATTCCAGCCTTCTCAGTCTCCGTACCAAACGCCGGTACCCGCTGCTGCCGCCACTCCGTCGCCATACTCCCACGCTCAACTTGCGCCGATGAGCTCGCCTGCGCCAATATCAGCGACTGGCAACATGGGACCTCCAGCGATCCACCCAGCCCCTTCCTATCCAGTCCAGAATGATATATCCCGACAGCCATCGCGGCCCGCCCCCTCAAAAACTACGGCGTATGAGATGAATGATATGCTGATGGGCACTGGTATCGATTTGGAAGAGGAGGCAGAGATCATGAACAACCTGGAGTCAAGAACCGGATTTCCACACCTACCTGCCGGTAAAAGAGATAGTTTCTACGGAGCCGGCATGGCTAATCAACCCGCCGATCCTACGGATGTTAAATCTCAAGAAGAGTACGCAGCCGCCGCTGCTGATCGTACCTGGAACGAGGCAGCCCATCGACTGGCTATCACGAGAAGTCAGGAACTTCGCCACTACCTACTAGAGCCGGGCATACTTCACAAGCGAATGTACGATGTGGCCCAGAAATTCGGCCTCGGCCTTAACCTAGATCTGAAACCGGACGGACGGAGCCAGTACATGGGGAAATTTTCCCAACCCGCCGACTTCCCTAAACCCGAGTTGAAGATAGGGTTTAAGCTCGGCCCGGACGGCAGAAGCACATCGGTACAGACGTGCGGATCGTTCATACCTAAAGAGTCATTTCTGGTAGACCAGATAGCGCTGCTTTCGATAAGTACAAAGGAACGCCTGGGCGACTTACTCGGCGACGCGAATAAAATTGCGAAAACGCGCCAAAGGAGCTCGCATGGTGCCGTACCTACGGAATGGACCGACGCAGCGGCACCACAATCGCCGAAGGTGAACGGCACACATACTGAAGACACGCGGACGGGGCCAGAGAGTGCGGTCAGCCCCCGCACCAACCCACTCAAGCGTATGCAAGCACTATTTTGGACGTGATGGCTCACTTTCACTGACACACGCTCTAGGACCATCAGAGGAGATTAGCAACAACGGACTGCCTACACCAGTCTCCGAGGCACCACCAACAAATCATATAGTGAACAGTCTCCTTGAAATCGGAAAACATGCGCAGAGCGCAGAGGAAGGTCGCTTAAAGAAACGACAAAAGAGGCTCGAGAAGCTGGCCGAGAAGGACAAGGAGGGGACAGAAGCTGGCTCACGTAGTGGATCCGTTGCCCCTGGTACTCCAGGTTCTATCGCACCCGAGGGGGCGGATACGAAGGCATTGACGAAGAAAGAGGGCAAGAAGGCGGCAGCAAAGGCGGCAGAAAGCAGCAGCGGCACGACGGTGAATGCAACGCTCAGCCTGTTCACTGGGGGCAAAAAGAAGAAATATTCGTGGATGAATTCGGGTGCTGGGAGTGGAGCCAGTACACCAAGACCTCAGGGTAGCTCTGGGGCCTCTTCGGCAGCCGGTGGCGCGGGGTCCAAAGCTGGGCGTGGTCCTCTCACCAAGGCCGGCGTTACGCATCTGGGGCAGTTCCGTGAGGACTCGGAAAAAGGCAAAAATATCCAACTCCGAGATTGGATAGTCGTCCTTGAAGACAAGGGCTTGGACATGCGAAGTTTGCAGATGGCCTATGGCAAGATTGATAAGTCGGACACTGGTGACAAAGCGGTCATGGAGAAGTCATAACAACGGGGCGTTCTTCTCTATGGAAGAATCAAGTTTTGGAATACTGCGATCCATCATCTCTACAGGCAGTCCCATGACTAGCCCCTATCCTCGGCCACCACCGACTCCTAAATGGAGCACGCGACACACGAATGTTGCCGAATTGTATTGCATATAATCGTTTCTTCCCATCCAGCCAGGCGTTGATATCATGGGCACAGTGGGGGAGGGGCAGGATGCTTGGCTTCCGCATGTTGATTTTTCTCGCTTTTACTCGCCGTCCAAGGGGCGGCCGAGAGAGAATTTAGTTATACCCGGCGCTTTGTCAGGGTCGCAGGAGCCGTGCACACTGATGCGCCACGGACTACCTGGTTGACTGCGGCTGCTTGTTGAGAACTACACAGTGGCACTCAACGATTCGGGCATGCAGCGCTGCGTTTTCAGCTTTCCACGATAGAGTTAGAAGATGCGCAAACACATGGCCCGTACTTACTGAAATGTAATAAAGAAAAACCAAGAATTTTTGACCACATGCATGTCGCGATAGATATCTAGGGTGTGTTGTGTGCCTTTCCCGTACGTTTCTCGCGTCATGGGGGATACGAACCACTCACTGTATGAGCGGATCGCCGAGTTTTAAGAAAAATCGAACCGAATGATTCTTCTTCTAGGACGTATTCGTATAGCTAGCTGGCTTTATTTACAGTGAACAATTATGCCAGAACTCGGAGCTGCTATTTGTTGTTTCCGTCCGCGTCATCTACGAGGCAGTCTTCTTGAATGCCGGGCCGAAGTGGAGTCGGCGTTGAGATCGGGCTCTCCCCCGCGGGACCTGCTCCTCCCTCCTCCCTTACGTGTAATCATCCCAAGACTACCTCCTAACCTAGGTAAGCACCCGTCCCATCCTATGAACCGATAAGACTTAACCCAGGTTCCCGAGAACACGCGACTAACTGGGTACCTAGGCTGGTAATCCAGCGAGACGCGCACTTAAATCTTTCACCAAGCGTTGGGCATCGAAGAAAAGATCTCACGGTAACTACTCTCGAGACACCCACAGGATTCCGAGAGAGAGCGAGAGCAGCAGCAGTAGTTACCTAACTAGATAGGTGTGGCTGAGATGGCACGGGCGGTGAGTTTTTCGACCTTCCGCGACTCATCTTATTCAGGCCCCCCGGGGGTGTGTGACGTGACGTGGATTAAAGAGAGAGAAGGCTGATTCTTGCGGTCGATTTTCTTCGCGGGCGAAATAGGCCATTGGTCAGATATGCTCGTCCAACTCGATGGCGTCTAACCTGGCCCAGTGCGTGAAGCTCGTGGGCCGGGCCGCCGACGCTGGGGCAAAGGTACGGTGCTTTTTTTTTTTTTTTTTTTTGTTGGCTTGTCCCTCTCTCTCGGGGCAGAATGGATGTTGTTCTGGGGGGGACGGTAGAGTATCCGGCACATGCAGGATAAGTTAAAGAGACGTTCACAACCCATCCGAGCAGCTTTTTTCTTTTCAGTCATAAATTCGCATTTGTCATGCCGAGCTCTCTCTCTCTCTCTCTATATCGCCCCCAACACCTAACAAGTCTACACGAGGGCGCACAGCACAGCCTTATGAATGTCCCATCCCATTATATAACCACCAATATGAGAAGAATCCAATCCGACACACTGATAACACTCTGTCTAGATCCTCTTCCTGCCGGAAGCATCGGACTACATCGGGACCTCGGCGCAGGAGTCCCTCTCCCTCGCCCGCCCGGTGGCGAGCTCCCCCTTCGTGACGGGCCTGCAGGCCGCCGCGGCGCGGCATTCCATCGCCGTGCACGTCGGCATCCACGTGCCCGTGGCCGTGCGGCCCGTCGGCGCCTCGGGGCGGCGCGAGGAGGAGACGCCGCCGCCGGCGAAGAATAATCCCGTCGTCTCGTCGGTCCCGCGGTCCGAGAAGGAGGACGCCTCCGCCTCGGGAGACGCGGCGTCGACCAAGCTCTACAACCGCACCATCTACATAGTGCCCGACGGCGCGGTCCTCCCCTCGGGCTCCTACGACAAGCTCCACCTCTTCGATTACGCGGCGCTCCGCGAGTCGGCCAGCACGCAGGCGGGCGCGCGCCTGATCCCGCCCATCCCGTCGCCCGTCGGGCGCCTCGGCAGCCTGATCTGCTTCGACCTGCGCTTCCCCGAGCCCGCGCTCCGCCTTACGCGAGCCCCCGCACCCGGCACGGGCCCGGGCCCGGCCCAGGTCCTGCTGTACCCCTCGGCCTTCACCGTCCCGACGGGCCGCGCCCACTGGGAGGTCCTGCTGCGCTCGCGCGCCATCGAGACCCAGAGCTACGTCATCGCGGCCGCGCAGGTCGGCGCCCACAACATCGACGCCGCCACCGCCAACGGGAAGAGGCCCCGTGTCTCCTACGGCCACAGCATGGTTGTCGACCCGTGGGGGCGCGTGATCCTGCAGATGAAGGGCGTTCGCCCGGACTGGGACGGCGGAGATGCTGAAGATGCCGTCGAGCCCGGGGCTGTTGGTGAGCTGGGCGTCGTTGATATCGACCTTGAGGAATGGGAGCGGGTGAGGGAGAAGATGCCATTGATCCGGAGGACGTAAGTGCCCTCTTGTTTGTCACCGCCGCCTGCGTTTCCATTACGAAATGAGTGTCAAGCTACCTACCCTTTCAAATACGTACCATGGATGCTAACACTGTGTCAGGGATGTGTATCCAGAAATATAGTCGGGATGCCTTGGTTCACAGCCGAGCTAGGAATTTCAAGTCTGGACTGAGTGATAGAGATTAAGATACCAAAAACAGGCTTGATGCATCATATATTGTGGCGTCTTGAAGACGTGACATCTTGCCGTGTATCTTTGCGCACCTTTGCACGTTAATATGACCAATTCAAGCCCTATCTGTTCGCTCATGTTGATATGATCATTGAGCCCAGCTGCTCTTGTCCTCATTTGCCTCGTGTGTCATGAACTCCTGGTGCAGGATGTCGCTCCAATACGGAACAAGGATACTTCCAGGGCAAACCAGCCTCTCCACGAAGCCATCCCAATATGCATAACAATCGTGCTCGGAATCATGCTAGAAAAGACCATGCCTAACGCCGCGGCCGTGACCACTACGCCAATTTTGCCTCAACCGCCCCAGCCGCTGTATTGCTACTGAGATATTGTTGAACCCGCTCGCTTGAGAACCGACTCCTGACTATGAAAAGAAAACGGAATCGTGACTGCCCTCCAAATACAACTGTACAATTATTGGGAGGGAGAAAAGTACTGACTATTCGTTAGGCGAGGAGCCCAGCCCTCTTCGTCATCAAAAATATTGAGAGTAAAACCCAAGAGGAAAGTTTGCTCTCAATGGGCCAGTACGAGCGACGAACTTGCTCGCCATCGAAAATGCCATCGGCATTCGGACCATGCTCCCACAGTAGAGCGTCATTATCCTGGTTATGGCACAGTGAATGCCGAGGGTGACTGATTACTGCGGTGCGTTGGGTTGACTGGGGCCACCCCGGCCGCGAGATGCTCCACGACCGCGCGCGACGCCGCGTCGGCCGCGAGGTCGACCACGGTAGCCACGCTGGTACCCGCCATCGACGCTTCCTTGTCCAAAAGTCTCCATGTTCTTTCGCTGTTCTTCTCCGCGCCACTCTCGCCCACCAGGTTTTTGACCGCCATTTCCGGCTCGGTCTTTAGCTTCGCTACTAATATTATCGAAGAACGACTTGGTCTTATTATAAGCACCGTCTTCGGGCTCCGCAGTTTCATGTGCGTCACCGTTAGGAGCCTCTCCCAGGGTTGGACTGTTGACAGCTGTCTTTGCAAGCTCTTGTTTGTTGAACTTCGCATTGGCTGTCTGGAAATCGAAGTCGATGTCGGGAACTTCAACCCTAGGCTGAGCTCCACCACGACCGCCACGACTACGTCCCCTACCAGAGCCACCTCTTGTTGCGTTCACCCTCATCTCATTTACCTTTTTCGTGAGGTTATCCATCGCAGTGTTCGCCGGAGGCGGGGCGGCAGTATTTATAGGTGCATTGGGATTGTCCAATTTAGCCATAGCCACCGCTACGGCTGCTTTCGCGGCTTGGGTGGCATCCCTCAGAGCTGCGGCACTGGGAGGGCCATTTGCTGGCTGAGCAGCAGGCTTAACAGATGCAGTTGCAGCTATAGCCTGAGGGCCAGATCTCGATAATATGGCGGCAGGGATTGGAACAGCAGGGGTGATACGGTTACTCTTGGGACCAGTAGGAATATGATTCGACTCGGCCTTGTTCGCTACTGCATTGTTCATTGATAGGGAGTCGGCCGTAGCCTTCACTTCCGCAACAGTGGGCTTCGATTCAACAGGTGGTGTCGGTGCTGTATCTTTCGAGACAGGCTGCGACAGTGGCTGTGCAGGAGCCTTAGGCTCTGTAGTAGGGTCAGCGGTAGGAATACCCACCGGTCTTTGCTTATCGACACCCGCTCCGATAGGTGTCGGCTTGTTATCTTGTTGTGGTGTGGTTCTCATGCCCTGACCAGGCGTACCTTGGGGAGGTTGGGGTCCCGGAGGATATCCGAAGTTGTTCCAAGGACCGGGACCACCAGGAGGGAACCCTTGGCCTGGGGGAAACCATCCAGGAGGCGGAGGGTAATGCATTCCATTAAATCCTTGAACTGGTCCCGACATAGGGCCAGGCCCGCCACGTCCCCATTGGTTTGGAGGGGGAGGATAGAAATTTGGCGGGTAAGGGTTCTGGCCAAAGCCAGCAGGTCCTGGAACTTGACTAGCCGGGCCAGGAGGAACGCCGCCAGCTGGACGAGTCCGTGCCTAAGAATGACAATGGAATGTAAGCAATTGCCGGGTTCGGAGCGTGACGGCGTGTCAGACAAAGGGCTTTATCCATTGTAGATCAGAAGGAAGGCAACGGAAATATCAACACGGGGTTGTTTGCGCAATTCAGTAAACATAAGTTTACATCCGAAGTGGTTCATCATACAGAATGGAGGCCTGTTCTTCGCCAAGCAAGCGGAAAGGGAGCAGCAGAGGACTCACGCCAACGATTGCGGGATCATCCGGGACCGCAGGAGGCTGGTTTTCTTTGGGGGGTGCAGGCGCTTGTTCGATGCGTAGGTCTTTCACATCGCTACCCCGGAAAACAATGTATTCATAGATCTGCTCTGAAGCTGCTACTTCCTCTGCGGGATTCCCTCGCCGGCCTTCAGTGCCAAAGGATTTGACATTTTCGAGGGAAACGGTTGATTCTTCACTATTGATCTCGTGTAGAATACCTGAATAGCTTGTCCGACACGTCAGCAGGTGACTGCGAAGGTGGCAGTTCTGGCAAGAGCTTACCGAATATCGCTCTTAGATATCAGGGATATCCGTGAGCTGTGCCAAGGCACGTTAGTAAACCCCTCTTCATCTTGCGCACAAGACGCAGCGCCGCGAGCTTACCCGAGAAATTCGGACATGGCTAGAAATTATGCGCGTCGAGCGCAGGAAGAAGCAGATTGAGGGTAATTTATGACGAGAAGAAGGTAGGTGGCCTCGCAATTAGAGGCAGAGGGGGCGCAAGCACCAGTTGCTGTTGTGGTTGGTGAGAGGCATAGGTGGGAATAGAGATGTGTGGGATGGAAAAGCTGTGGAGGAGAAGGAAGGCTGAAAATCGCCAAAAGGCTCCAGCCATTCAAATTGTGGCACTAGCGCGTGCTAGTTCGCACTGGTCTTACCGCCCGGCAGAAATCGGCACCCGTTAGTCAAGTAAGCAAGGTACATGCATAAGTAGGAAGGTTGGCTGGCTCAGGTCACTGAGGTACTTACCTAATTAAGTTAGGTACTTAGGTAACTAGGCTAAGTACTTTCTTCACTGCATTGTCAGGCGGCGGTTGGACTCCAGGTTACTTAAGTACCCAGGTACACAAACGGGAGAGTCACTTCAGACACTATCGGGCATGGTGTGGAATATTGATTAATTGCTACTGCCGGGTAGCAGTAGCACATTTACTCTATCCAACATCCTCGGTATCAGATCCAGAACTACTAGTTGGATCATCTGAAGTCGCTTCCTCGGCATCTTGCTCCCTTGCCTGGCCATCCTCCTCCTCCAACGACTCTGCACCCGATCCGTAATCAACGAGTGCCGACGCCTTCCGCTTTCTTACGCGTTCCTTTCTCTTCCTCTCTTCTATTATATACCCCTCACCCAAATCACTAGACTCCGAGGACATCACATAGATTGTTGGAAATTCCACAATTTCCCGGCCAGGGAGAAGGCTGGACAGGCTTTCCGATGCTTCCAAGGGCACCAATCTCTGGGGCTCTGTAGAAGAATGCTTTGTTTTGAGGAGTAGAAAGCGATACTTATTTTTTGCTGTGTGGAGGGTATCTGCAGAGTCGCCCCAGGAGGCGTCAGCGTGATTTTGTAACGGGCATGGCGAAGCTTCCCATGTGCTTTTTGTTGGGTCTTGCCGCCGTTGTCCTGGCCCTTGTTGCTGCCGGGAAGTCTTCTTCTCTTCGGCTCGTTCGTACGTAGTCAGTTGCCGCCGCCGGTGAAACTCCAGTGCCTCACCAAAAGCGACGTAGAGTGGCGTCTCGTCTAGAGCCTTATATAGCAGGCGCTTGGGCTGAGGCCTGCTATCCGCGGCCATGGGGTGGTCCATGTTGAAAAACAACCATTCCACTTGCCAATTGATTGTGCTTGTTCGTCTGTTCCAGCTAGTTTTATTCTCCTTGGCACGTGTCATGCCATAGGGTAGCGAGGAGACATGGATTCCAAGCTGGCGCAATCGGTGTACTACCTGTCTGTCCCATTTCCGCAGGCCATCGTCAACGGTGGTCTTGCCCCGGCTCTGCCCCTTGCTGAAGCGAGACCTCTTCTGCGGCGGCGGCGCCGAGCCTTCTGGGGGGATGATTTCCCGGTCTTCTCGCAAGATGCGCTCGGCTCGCTCAACAGACCTCTCTATCTTGGTCAGGAAGTTGTAATCGTGGTCAATTCCAGAATCGGTCTTCAGCTTGTCGAGTGAGACGAAGACAGTCGGATCGCGTTCGCCGTTGCATGACGACCAATTCTTGTGCTTTTTGACGCAGGACAATGAACAGGTTCTGGCGCCACATCGCGGACATTTGTATTTGGGTGCTTGGATGCGGCAAATGATACAGAGTGAAGAAAGTAGTGGATCCGCCATAGTCATCAGCCAGACGATGTATGTCGTACCCAAAATATCATAAATGCCCAAGACACGGTAAATGGAGGACGTATCAAGAACCTTGGTGAAAGTACGGAGTTCGTTCGTGTCGTGGTTGACGATCAGAGCGCGAAGGATGTGTTGATGCTAGAAGGCGATGCTGGGAGAGGATAACAATATAGACGGTAGGGCTTTTTGATATACATGTATATATTTGATACTAGTCCCCAAGTCCAAACTGGTGGTGTTCAAGAATCTGAGGTTTCAACGTGGTACCCCAGGAAGAATAGAATTGGATCCTTGAACTACCTACATCACTTTCCAAAGATGCGCTTATCTCCTTATCGATAGGGTCTGATTACGCTTCCAGGTTCCATGTCGGAGCATCCATCAACCTTCTTGGAGGGGTGGAATTCGGGATTGTCCGCAACGCAACAAAGAGACCGCAAATACCTGATAACCGACTTATCAACTCGAATTCGCTCTTCAATTTTTCATGGGTTACGCATAATTCGCTTTAACATTCAACAAGAATTATGTAGAAATATGCGCCATCTAGCTCCAAATCTATTATTCAATGTTCGTCCCTAAGGGGGGTAACCTAATATTAGCAGAAAGCATCCCGCTTATTACGTATGGGGTAGTTTAGAATCGTCGCCAACTTCCTATTGATATGCCTGGCTTTTGCGCCCTTTATAAAATCGGTTTGGCCTAGCAGTTTGACAATAAGTTCTTGTTACGGACTGATATAGACTATATCCCCAAGACCACTGTGGGCGGCTCTTAATGTGCAATCAGAATGGTGAAAACGTACTTTATGGCGCCCGGGGGTTGAAGACGGTAACCTTAGTCTAGTATATTTCCTAGAATAGAAGTTTACTCATTCAGGATGCGCTTGAAAACTAACAGTTTTAGCGTTCGCTTTCGCCGGTCCTCATGCACAAGAAGCTGTGAAGGCACCTTTGATACCAGGGATGGAGTGAGTGTACTACGCTCCCATCTCTTCTACAACATAACCTCTGCCTACTACCCTACCATGACTACATCTGATGGCGGGGTCGGATCTGCCACCAACAGGCCAGAGCTGGCACGTTGCCCATCGTGTGGTGGATAAGACATTCACTAGCCGATGGCGTCAACAGGTCAGACCCCGGCGCCGACTTGATTTGTCGATATCTTATCAATCCGGGCACACACGCAAGCACTTAGTATGTTTTATGCTAAAGAGCGACAACGGCCCAGCATAAATGCGCCGAGATACCTAATATTGTTTGGTAAAACCGTGTCCGGCCGAGTCTCGCTGACAAAGCCATGCCGTCTCGATCCGGGGACGCCTCTATAAAATCCGGAGCTCCTCTTTTCGCTCTCCCCATGCCTGCCATCTTTGCTTTGTATGCGGTAGAAAGAGAGCTGCCTACACTGCCTCTCTCGGTGGGTAACTTGCGGAGAGTTTATCTAACAAAGTCCTCGATCGGAAGACCCTGAAATATCAAGAACAACTCTCTCTCTCTTCCCGGACCGGACGGCGCCAAACCCTGGTCACTAGTCATCATGACGACAACAGCGCCAGCGACCAACGGCGAGGGGCCGCAGCAGCAGGCGTACGACCCCACCAAGATATGGACGACGCTCCTGACCAACCGCGCCTACTTCGGCGGCCTGCTGGTGCTGAACCACTCGCTGCGCCGGTCGCGCAGCCGGTACCAGCTCAAGGTCATGGTTACGCGCGAGGTCGAGCGCGACGGCGAGTACATGCGCGCCTTCGCCGCCGGCGGCATCCCCACCATCGTCGTCGACCCGATCGAGCCCGCGCCCCGCGACGGCAAGGTCAACCGCGGCACCTGGGAGAAGCTGGCCCCGTGGTCCTTCACCGAGTACGAGGTAGGTTTTTTTTCGTCGTGAGTGACTCGTCCGTGCTTTTGTTCTGCTGCTGCTGTTTCGCCGCTGTCGCTGCTTTTTTTTTTCTCTCTCCATCGGGCGCATTCCGTTTCGGAGCTCCGTCGCGACGGACCCCGGCAATGCGCCCAGTTCCGGATAGTTCCAGTCTCGTGCGAATCATCCCGACCAATGCTGATGGCGCATGGCGCATTTGTGTTGTGTAGCGCGTCGTGCTCCTCGATAGCGACCAGGTCATTCTGCGGAACATCGACTACATGATGGAGTGTGAGCTGCCCGATGGTTGGATAGCCAGCACCCACGCGTGCACTTGCAACCCGCGCAAGCTTCCGCACTACAGCAAGGATTGGTAGGCCACCCCGTGTCCTCTCTCCTGTGCGCCCCCGTGTTCGACGACAAGCTGACCATGACCATCCCGCGCACAACAGGATACCCGAGAATTGCGCCTTCACCGCAGCAAACCAAGAGACAGGCGAGCCGGCACCCATCACCGAGTCGAGTCCCAATAACCATCATCTGCTCAACAGTGGCACGGTGGTGTTGCGGCCATCGAAAGAGCAGTACGACGTCCTGATCGACGCCATGAACACGCACCCCGACGTCCCCAACATGATATTCTTCGACCAGGACCTGCTGGGCATCATCTACCGGGGGAAGTGGAAGCCGCTCCCCTACGTGTACAACGCCCTCAAGCCCATGCGCGACTGCCACGCCGCCATGTGGCGGGACGAGGACGTCAGGGTGTTGCACTACATCCTGAACAAGCCCTGGAAGAGCCGGACCTACAAAGATGACCGCATCGAGAGCACGCACAAGCTCTGGTGGGACGAGTATTTCGAGGTCGAGAGGGAGTGGTTGGCCGGCGCCGATGCCGAGAAGAAGGCTCTGTGGCAAAACGTCGTCGTACCCGTCGTCGCACAGGAATAACCGTTTTTTTTTTTTTTGCCGTACTCATGAACAACCATGTGACGAAGTTTTGGATACCACCGTGGGTTATGTTGTTACTATCCGGTTTTGACTTGGATATGTTGTCTGCGAAGGCTACACGTTATAGGCCTATTGAAGGGAGACATGGTTGCTAGATACCTGCCTCCTGCGCCACGTGCCTTTAGAGAGGCCTGGGGACATCTCGTCCTCTCCCGGCGTGATTAGTACACCACTATCAATGAATGGATCCTTTTGTGAGGTATGAGCGGAATCCGCGTGCCAACTTATGCGTACAAAGCGCACGGTGAATTCGAACAACATATTGCCAGAAACAGACTGTGTCTGTAGGGCCCTGCGGTCGGTCTAACGAACCACCGTCGGGGCCTCGACCGTCCTAACATGTATTGCATCTCTACTTAGCCAAAGGGTTCTATTTTTGGTTTTCGGCACGGGGTTATTATGTTCAAGTCCTGTTCCGTCTATCGCTCACCCGTTCCCTCACTCCTTGATCTTGGCCTCGGCCTTGCTCGGGCGCACGCCGAAGATGGTACTGCCGACCCGGACCTCGTCGCTGCCCATGACGATGGCCCCCTCGAAGTCCTCGCTCATGCCCATGCTGAGCTCGAGGTGCCTCGCGCCGGCGCCGGCGCTGTCCTCGAGCCCGAGCTCCCTCGCGACGAGGTCGCGCTGGGCGCGCAGCGCGACGAAGTCGTCGTTCTCGGTCTCGGGGGTGGTGGCGGCGGAGCGGGCGATGGCGCCGATGGTCATGAGGCCTAGCAGGCGCAGGTGGGGGGCTTCCTCGACGGCGCGGCAGAGCGCCACCGTCTCCGCGCCCGGCGTGCACCCGGACTTGGACGCCTCGCCCGACGTGTTGACCTGCACGTGGACGTTGAGCTTCTCAGGCGCCTCGGGGGAGGCGGAGGCGGAGGCGGATATGAGTTCCCCGCGGTACCGGTCTAGGAGCTGGGCCTTCTTCAGCGTGTCTACGCTCGATACGCACCAGAGATTAGGAATCTTGGCGAGGTTCTTGCAATGCCCTGTGAGGCTGGTTAGCAGGTGTATAGTGATGTAGTTGTGTAGAGTGGTGAGTTAGTAGTGAGATGATCACGCCTTCACGAGAGGGTCAACTCGCTCGTTTCCCGTAGCCCTACCACGCCCTCATTTGGGAGCGATGTGTCCTATGATTGCCCTAATCAAAAACTCAAGTTATGAAATGAATTTGGTTGAGGAGCCGTCATCGCTCAATCCAGGGAGAAAATACACTGGGGCATCGATAACTGAGAGAGAATCCGCCACTCACCAGACTGCAGGCCGCCGATGAAGTGCCAGCGGATGTTCCTCGGCAGCAGCTCGGCCTTCTGCGCCAGCTCCTGGGCGTAGTTCTCACCGAAGTGCAGCTGTGGCTCGGCGCCCGACTCCTGCGGCTGCGCGAGGGCTAAGATGTCATTCGCGGGCTTCAGCTTTGAGACTGCGACGAGGCGGACCTGGGGTTATTTCGTTCCATCTCAGCATGAAGACTCGCCAACCCTCACGTGTCAGGTCGCAGCAGGGGGAGGTTATGACATGAATAGAGAACGGGCAGTTTTTCACGTATATTTTACGTGGAGGATTCGAGGGGGTCCGGGGAAAGAGTGTGTAAGAGCGATAATGCACCGCCAGACAAAGTGCTTTACTTTAGGAGAAGAGTCTAGCGGCGACTTAACGTGGAAAGCCGAC
This sequence comes from Xylaria palmicola, assembly GCA_022385595.1. Lineage (NCBI taxonomy): Eukaryota > Fungi > Ascomycota > Sordariomycetes > Xylariales > Xylariaceae > Xylaria > Xylaria palmicola. The sequence continues at coordinate 113,213 of MU281336.1, read as the reverse complement.
TTACATTGCGGCCCTTGGCGACGGCGGCGATGCGCTCGCTCACGCCCTTGATCTGCGAGGCAAGCGCCGCGGCCCGGGACGGATCGATCTTCATTTCTTCGGTGTCTGACATTGTCGTGCCATCAAGAGATCCCGGGTTGTACGAGGAGCTGCCGACTAGCGAGCGATGTTCAGCTAATCTATCGTGGCGCTTCGGAGCGGAGACTTTCAATGTGTGTTGAGAGGATCCGTCTACGGGATTCTATGTGTTCATACAGTCTTGATACTGTATGGATACGGTACTACGCTTCCCTTGCAAGAGGTAATTGTATGCTTCCTCAGCTAACTACATCGACTTGGCTACTTAGCTACCTTACATTAGCTGAGTGTATGACTATTATCTAAAACTCTTCACTTATTAGAGGATATACCTCAGTCTGGCTTTTTCTCATAATACTCTCTCTCTCTCTCTCTCTCCACAATAGCGACTAACTAGTTAGTACCATGGTAGCCTACTTGTAAAGTCGACAATCCCCCGCCAACACCAACGCCAACGCCAACGCCAAACAAACGGACAACTCTCAGGACACTCGATTGGAAGACACCTTCAAGGAAAAAGTTGGATACATGAAGGGAAAAGTATTTTGAGCAGCAAGCCATAAGATATCATCGACGAGAATGGCGAAATCGCAGTCTTGCCAGGTCTTCCTCGACGTTTTTGGATTCGGCGATTTTCTTCAATTATAACATTGCTGACAACTCGGTACTGTATCCGAAGGCGCAGACAACCGATTAGAACGGTACGCCAACATATCCGTTATCCATAGTGGATAGTCTAAAAGGCCTTCCTTGGAACTAATGCCCTGGTCCCAATACATAATGAGAGAGAGCTGGATTACACTCAACCAACAAAGCTCTCATATCCGTTCAGCAGTCCAAGACACGCGGTGAATCATGCGCCGCTGTTCTTCTCTCCCCGGTACATGCCAACTGTAAATCCCAACTCGTACACACGGTCCGAGGACGCGTTAGTGTGTTGTGTCAAATGTTTAAATCCAACGATGCGTCCCTGCGTGCGTCCTCGGCAACCTTCACAGCCGTGATGTTCGCCAGCGTCTCCAGCGCGAGCACCAGGCCCTTCCTGTGCTCGTCGATCATGGCCCGTTGGCTGTCCAGGAGCTGCTGCTGCAGGCGGACGAGATCCGTGGCCGAGCCCAGCCTCCTCCCCATCTCGGCGCAGTCGCAGCCGCACCCGTCGTCGCCGTGGCCCGGGGGGGCCTTCCCCAGGCCGGGGACCGAGTTCCAGAGGGACGCGGCGGCGAGCCGCACCGCGCCGAGCGGGTTCCTGAAGCGCGGCGCGCCGGACGAGACCGCGGCGGCTGGCGCGCTGCTCAGCATGCCCGGCGAGTCGGTGTGCACGAGCGGGCAGAGCGTGTAGACATTGCGGCGCCCGGTGAAGGAGCAGTACATGATGCCGGTCATGACCCGCCCGGCCGTCGATGCTGCTGTGCCCGCGCTCGTGCTCGGGTCAATCGCGGGGGTCGTGACAGAGGTTGTACATGTCGAGATGAACACGGTGGTCGTCAAGGTCTTCAGCGCCGTATCCGTGATAACACTTGTGACCGTGAGTATGACAGTCCGCACGATGGTAATCTCGTCGGATTCTCTCGAGGATGTCGTTGTAGTAAGAGATGGCTGCTTAGTATCTTTTGCAAAGTGTTGTTAGGTACAATTCAATACGTCCGCCGCGTTTCTCCATGGAGAACAACAATAACGTACCCTCATTCACTCGGGAAGCCAGTCGATTGTATGTTGTGCTCTGAGCCCGCCAAAGAGTCCCGATATAATCCAGAGGCACGGGTGTCACCGTCATAGGGTTGGTGGCAACTGAATCGGGATCGGGCGTGTCTTTTGACAAGCCATACCAGCCAACTGAAGAAAGTTCTGTGTCAGTAATAGAGATAAGCTTCGAGGCCCATTAGGGGCTACTGACCTGCGACAGAACCGACTGCAATGAGGACAATGACCATAAAAATGTGACCGGCAAAACGAAACACCGCAGGAGAAACCCGACACCTAAGATCTAGCCACCAGCATCGTATTAGCGTTGCAGCCAAGCATCCAGAGATCCGTGTGTAGAGACGATAGACGCATACCACGCCACTTGTCCTTCAGCCGATCCAGCTTTAGGGTCATGATGGATTTTGGTTGGGGAGTCGACTCTGCGATGGGATCTGGAAAGGCCCTCTTCTCGGTTAGATATGGCGGTGGTGTTGGGGACTTCCGGGAGCCTAGGAGTACGTGATGATAGGAAAAGAGGAGCTGGGGAGAATAAATGTCTGCTTTCGAGGCGCCCGGTGAGAGGATCGATTGTGGCGACTCTCGGATCGAACCTCGCGTCGTGCCGTCCGAGCCGTTGCTGGGGCGCCCACCGAGTGAACAAGGCGTCGGTGTGCGAGGATGGCCCATCTTGTCGCTGTTCATGTAGCCTTGTGAGGAAAGGAGAAGATAATGATGCGTTTCATAGGAATAATAGAAGGGTTGCTTGCGTAGTGTGTTTCGACGTTCGAGCTGCCACGCTGTTCGCGCGGGATCTGAGCTGCTGGGCAACCAGAAAATACGGATGGCTGACGATACCTCTAGGTACGGTTGGCGGGTTAGTGAGTTGGTGGGTTGGTGGTAACGGTTGTGCAGCAGCGAGGCAGGTAGGTAATAGGCGAGGAACAGACCGAGGGGTCTATGACCTCAAGTACAGGAATAGACAGGACCAGACATGGGCAACTTGTTATATTCACGGACTGGACTGGCAGCCAGCACGGACATTCCCAGGTAGGTACCACGTAAATTAACACATATATATACATTCGACAGTAAGGACCTTCCTCCTTACCCTTCCTCGGCCCAACCACGCTATCGAACCCAAGTTGCGATCAAAACAGGCGTTAATCACCACAAGCTCAGTATTAACACACCCTCGTTATCCTACAATATGGCGGCCTGGGAACCAAGCTGGCGAATCAAACGTATCTGGGCTATTCGCTCACCAACTCTCTTCACAGCAGGCTCCGTCATGTAGAAATCTTTATTCATTTGTGTATCGCTTTCCTATGCTCGAATTACCATGGAATACCTATGTTACCATCACATTACTGAAAGCATCTGTAATCTCCTTGCGCGTGGGGTTGTCCTGAATACTGGGCGCCTTCGAGACACCCGCTGATATCCTTTGTTCCATCAACTTGAGCAGCACTGCAGGCACACTCTCATCTGTAGCTCTGATAGTAAGTCGGACCATCTGTGGCGCGTTAGTTGCCATCATTCAACATTATATTCCGTGACAAGACGTACCTGAGATGTGTAGTTCGGCTCCAACCTCAGCAAACAGCCAAACTTGCCGCCCTCGGCGGTATGCATAACGCTCGCACCAACAAAGTTTTTCGTGTTTGGATCCACACCACTGAGGATCCCCCATCTAAATCCTTGAATCACCTTACGAACAAATGTGTCGTGAATTTCTCGGGTTGCTTCCTTTCCATCTGGAATTCCAATGATTGCCTGAGCTTCCCGAGGCGCCCCACCGATTTGCTTCCACCTCTTGAAGAAGTCATCTGCTGATAATTCAGCCGGGTCCATAAATTTGTGTGCTGTCAATGGCAATTTTAATGTTAGTCCTTGAAGAGCGCCAGCTAAGTAACTAATCCTGATCGTTGGACTCTTGATGAAAACCTTCTTAGATTCAAACATGATGACCTGTCTGGCTTGCCCTCCCGGAGATATACTACTGTCAGGCAAACTCTTAACGTCCCAGGTCAGGTTAGACTTATCGCTCTCATCCAAGTCTAACGTCGTAGTAAAGGAGCTGACGGTAGTCGGGGTCTTGTTTAAGAAGTATAGAATAAGGCAAGCCATTTGCCCACGGTATTCGGATCTGACGCCGACCTGAAGCTGCCCATCCTCGAAAAGAATACCAGCGGCTTTGAGAAGCAGTTTTTGGTACCCTGGTTCCCAGCCAGGGGACAAATGAGCAGCACTGGCGAGATTTGGTGCCTTCAGTAGCTTTTCTGGCGTTGGTCCTGCATTCATATCAAGCCCAGCAAGGTCATTAGAATGACCATTGGCGCCATTAGCCGTACCGTCGCCATTCGTCGCCAAGTTAGTGCTGAAAGCCCTCTTGAGCCCTGGTTGCTTAGCCATGTTCAGCTCTGAGCTATCAATGTTGGCATCTTTGCCACCAACAACCCAAGTCCGCTTATCGCTGGTGCCAGCATGCTTCGAATGAAGTCTAGACAGCAGCGCAGACTGTCGTTCGGGGAAAGGTGGCATCTCGTCACACACGGTTCGCAGAAGGTCGTCGGTGGGAAGACTCGCAAGAGTCAAGTATTCGCACGCCCGCTGTTGAAGCTCGGAATCCAAAGTATGCGAGTAGATCTCGAAGACGTGAAGGAGTTGAGGCTTAATTTCGGGGAACAAATTGACGTACTTGACAAATGAGGACAGGATCATGGCACGGGTGCTGGAAGAACATGCAGACAGTTTCCCCGATAGCGCCATGAATTGCTCAATCGGGCTGCACCCCTTCTCTTCAGCGATCAGATGGCCAAACTCACCCAGAATATAGGCCCCTATCTTCACCAAAGTCTCGTGACAATGATCCTGTTTGACGTGTTGCAAAGTATTTTTCGCTGCATAGACCTGCAACTCCTCGTTGTTTGTCACAATCTGGATAACGCGCTGCCAGACCTCGTCACTCAAATGATCGCCCGCTACGGCCACAAGCCGTAAGGAAACGTTAATATACCACTGAATGTCTGTGGCGTATTTCTCCGTAAGAATAGCAATCTTCAAAGCCATCTCCTCACGAATAGCGAAGTCCGCATTCTGAAGATACTGCAGTAGCTCCGCCACGATCGGTCCAGAATTGGTCGAGTCGCACATACTATATAGCAAATCGAGACCCTTTCTGCGTACGCTGATATCCCTATCTTTGAGCGAACCTAGAATGACCTCTTGGTGCTGCTTGATAGGACCCAAATTCTCCGCTCGAGCTGCGAGATGCGTCATCGCCTCCAGGCCAAGGTACCGGACGTTGGTTTCTCGAGAAGTTATGAAACGGCCCAATCGGGATGATATCTGTTTCATCAAAGCATGCTCCGTATCGAGATGGATGATAAGGTTAATCGCTTCGAACAGGACGGCATTCTGAGCGTTATTCTGCTGCACATTCTTATTCGACTCCATAGCCAAATTCAATATTTTTTGCAAGGACTCCCTTATCATTTCGCGCACATGACTGTCCTCTGAGCCTTGGGTTAGCCAGCCTTACGGATCTTGGCGAGGGCAGAACCTACCTGAGGGCGGAAAGTATTGTAGTAGCCGAAGCAGCTTGACCTGGATCCAGGGGCAGGGAACCTTGTAGTACAGATAGTCATTTGTATAATCGCCATCGATCAGTATTCGCTTAAGTCGGGCTGCCGCCTTGACATATGCACCCTTGTACTGGTCGGGGTTATCTTGTGCAACAGCCATGACCAGAGACGTCACTGACAAGGCTACGCCGAGGTCGGCGTCGTCTATCAGGGATATAATGCGCTCCGCCCATTGGGGTTGGATTATGTCGGGATGTTTTCGATAAAGGCGAAGAAGCGTAAGCGCAGCTTTCTTCTTCACGAATGCCTTGGATGTGCTACAGCCCTGTCAGTGATGAACCAGGGAGCAGGAAACAAAGACGTACGGCGAAATCAGCAGCCTGTGGACTTCACTGCTCAAGGCTTCTCCCATCTCCCTGCCTCCCACATTTGCAATCGCATGTAAAGCCAGGCAATTGAACAGTTCATTGTGATCCAGAAGATCTTTTCGTATACTATTGACGACCAAGTGCAACAGTTCGTGCTTCTCGTGAAGAAACAACGTCATGGCCAAGTACCCGATCTGCTTTTCGGAATATTTATTGGCTGAGATGAGATTGACAGCCTCTAGGTGTCCGAAGTCGACGTTCCACCCTAGGATGTAGATATACAAGAGCTTGCAGGGTCAGACCCAGCCACGGCAGTTGAACTGGGGGGGGGTGTAAATACCTTGCAAACATACTTCTTCTTGTGATAGCCGCTCAAGTTGCCGTCTGGATACATTAAAGTTAGCACGCATGCGCCTGTACCATTTGGTAGCTGCAGGCGGGAACCAAAACACACCCTTGAACTTTTGACTGCATTGCAAGAACCCCGTCAGTAACACAACGGCCAGAATAGAATCATGGTGGAAGCTGTCGGTACGTACCGAATATTGGCCAGTTCTTTGTTGATTCTCTTCTCCTCCAAATCCCGTGCCCGCGCATTCCTAAGATCAGCGATGAATTGGACGAGGCCGCGCATGTTAGAATTATTGGTGCTGGACCGGCCGAGGAAGCCGGACGCGGCCGAGGAAGCCATGGCGAAGAGATAGGCGACGGCGTCGGTGTGCTAAAGGCCCGGTTGATATCCCACGCTCGCGCTCGCCAGCAAACACACCACCACGCCCAACGAGTCTAGCAAGAATACCGAGGGGTTTACCGAGGGACCCGAAGAGGTTCGTTATCGTCGGATTCGGAGAGGTCCAGAAGGTGCGCTCAAGCATGCGCCTCTCATGGTCGGCCGGGTCAGTGCACCAACATGATCAGGCCGAGGGCGCGCCAAGTCGGTCGGATCGTGTCGCTCGCGCAGTTGGCCGGGCGGAGGGATGCCGCACAGGGTCCGGGATCGTCGGCGGTGACGAGAAATGCCGTGTGCGGGCGGACGGGAATGGCAGTCGAGAGGTACGGACTAAGTTGCGGACGGGGGAGGTGGTGGCTGTCGGGGACCAGAGACACTCAAAGACAGGCGAGCACGAGAAAGCTTATTATTGGTGGTGCATTTCGACCCTTTGGATGCATGCGCGGGCTGCTCGTCTGGGCAGGTCTACTGTCTGGGTCCAGGGGCAACCTGTCTGGAAGAGGGTATGCGTATGCATGAGGAGAGGTACGTACCTTGGTTACGGGGAGTGTGGTACCGTGCATTTAACAGATTTATATACTGTATGAACGTGAGCTATACTTATCGGATAGTGATAGAGCACCCTGACAGGGGGCATCCTTAGTGGCTCCGACGTCACCAAAGCTTAGCCCGGCACGTTACCTACCCAAGCTCTGGATGGGAGCAAAAGCTTCACTGATTGGAACCAATCTGGATCATTATGATTATGTGACAGGACATCCTCGGAGCTCGGGAGGATGAATTTCACGGCACACGGACCGACGCAGACATGCCGGCATATTTTTAGGTCCCGGCCATCGCCGTCCCTTGCGCGCTGGGCACGTCGGTCGTATGCCTTCCAGGCCGCGGCGCCTCCCGTCCACCAGGTCTTCAACCGGCGCACGAAATGGCTCCAAAAGGAGCGCGCCGCAGGCCACGTCGAGAATAGTCGCCTTTCAGACTACCTGAGAGACGAGGTCGCGATTCGCGTGTGCGAGCGCTTACTGGTGAGTTTGCGCGTCACTCGTGCCCGGCCTGACCGTGCTAATCAGCCTCGGCCAGGACATCAAACGCCGTTACCCTCGCGTGCTGGACTTCGGTGCCAATTCGTGCAGCATCGCGCGCGCACTGACCCGCGAGGACCCCGACCCGAACCCGGACCATCCTGTCTCGGACCCGATCGCGCACAAGATAGACCATCTGCTCGCCGTCGATTCGTCCGAGAGCATGCTCTACCGCGACGCCGACCTCGACTTCAACAAGCAGATCAACATGACGAGGCAGATTCTGACTGATGAGGAGACTCTTCCCTACGACGCCAACTCCTTCGATCTGGTCCTCAGCTCTCTGAGCATGCACTGGATCAACGATCTGCCCGGCGTACTCGCGCAGATCAACAACGTCCTGAAGCCCGATTGCGCCTTCATCGGTGCCATGCTCGGGGGCGACACTCTCTACGAGCTCCGCACCTCGCTCCAGCTGGCCGAACAGGAGAGGCGCGGCGGGATATCACCCCACGTCTCGCCGCTAGCCGATGTGCGCGACGTGGGCGGGCTGCTCCAGAAAGCCGGCTTCAAGATGTTGACGGTGGACGTGGACGACATTGTCGTCGACTACCCCGATACTTTCGCCCTCATGCAGGACTTGCAGGCCATGGGTGAGAATAGCGCCGTTCTAGGTAGGGAAATGGGCCCCATCCAGAGGGATGTCCTGTTAGCCACCGAGGCTATCTACCGTGAGCTCCATGGTAACGAGGACGGTACATTACCCGCAACTTTCCGTACAATTCATATGATTGGATGGAAGGAATCAGAAGACCAAGCGCAACCCCTTCCTCGTGGCAGTGGTGAGCTCAGCTTGAAGGATATCTTGGAGAATAAGTGAATTCTCATAACTACAATACCTACCACCTACTGCTAAGGACCAGCTGCGACTACGGTGACCGCCTTGGCCACGTTTTCACCGTTCGGTCTGCGATATGCGTTATACTCATATCTTTCCTTCAGTATTTTCAGGATCCGCTTTTCCCTTACTGATATTGATATATATCACCTCGTCTTGAGGCACAGAAACAACCTAGACATATGTTGCCGTGTCTACCTAGATAGGCAGCCAATATACTGCTCACTGTACCTATAGTCCCTAGCAATTACTGCATATATACAACCCACACTTGTACATGGCAGTGCACCGCCCTCATCGTCCTTATGCGTGTATCCGGGGTAGTATTAGCTGAACATTTAGACCTTGTGCAATGAGACTATCACTCAACATCGTTTTACCGGAAACAACACTAGCCTAAGAAAGTTTGAGGCGTTAGCTATTATTTATTCCAACAATAGACAACAATCCTACCTCCAGGATATGTCTACAATCCGACAACAGTAGCCTAAGCCTAGACAGGTGACTTCATGTTCTTGATGAAGTTCTCTTTCCTTACCACAACATGGTAACGAAACCTCTAGTTGAAGAACAGTAGGTTTAAAGAGCACGCCTATTAAAATAATAACATATAATAGTTAACAATGCGTAAATGATTCCCAAATAGGTCAATGTATTGTGAACTTGACCAGCAATCAACTCTTTTACCAACCACAAGGAGGCAGATGATCGTCTCCTCCTACTCTTCCCCATTATCTCCCTGCTTCTCTTCAGTACACTACCTCATAATCGTCTCACAACACACTGTTCGCCTGAATATCTCCCCCGACTTCCCTACTAATCTCATTGAGTCTAATGCATTAGGTCGGCAATGACGTAACTCGTCGAAAAAACTATCGTGGGGAGCTCGAAGCCTACACCACTAGGTCACGAAATATGCCAAACTAGGGAAGAACGTATCAACTGATCAAACCACAATGCAACAAACCCTTACTTACCCAGCCCAGTGGGCCACGATACGCCTTCAAAAACTCCCCCAAACGCCTTGTTGCCTGTCTTCTCTTCCCCCCCCCCCCCTTGTCGGGGGGATTTCTAAGTGAGTTCCCAAATGATAGAGTTGGCAGAGGAAGCAGCATGGCCATCCGTCGTCGCCGTATCCCCGCCATCAGTCGAGAGAAAAGGTCAACGTAGTTTATGTTTTAAGAAGCGCACACGATTTCATGGCCCCATTCCCCGGTTATCTCAACGCATTCTTATTGAACGTTTAAAAAAAAACCCAAGATAGGCCCTTTAGGTGTGCGACAAGATATCTAGCCCCTTAAGAATATCCCCCGGGTTCTGCTCAGGCCTTTCACCCACTACGAAAGCACAAAACATGTGTTTCTGTAAGTTTATGGGCCCCGAGCCGAGGATTCAATCAATCGTCAGATCCAGGTTATCTCGACCAACCCTCTTGCCTTGCCTGGCGCACAAGCACTGTTTGCGGCTCATGAAACAGCGAACACCAGGGATGAGAAGACCGTGAACCACGTATCGGTATCAACGAGTGAAAACGCCGGGAATCAGAGACTGATCATAGGATCTAGAAACTGTTGGTGCCAAATGCTTGCTTCCACTGTATAACCTCTCCTTGCGAGTGATCGATCACCTGGATTAGACGAGCGTTGAACGCTACCGTTGGGTCGAACACCGAGGTCGCTTAGATATAATCTAAAACTCAAACATTTCACGGTACATAGTAGAAATCATCTGCTGAACCCCTATGCAACCTACAGATGAATAAAGGCTTCAGCAAAAAAAGAAATAGACAGTACGAAGACATACGAAAAGCGTAACCCTGCTAGGTTAGGTGACTCAGAGGGTAGGCAGACACATTATTGACCGTTGGAGGGACTCTTCGCAGCGTACTACTAGAACCGCACGGTTGTTTACGATGGACAATACCCTACGCCATCAAATTACACGTTCAGGCAACATTGACGGGATGACATACTAGATGGAGAGATGACAGAGATGACGAACTCACGTTTACGACCCAATGGCAGTGGTTCTTCTAGTCATTTAGTCGTGTCAGATATCTAGCGCCAATTAAAAAAAGTCCCTTACACCTTACGCCAGTCGGTCATGCAACGCTGTATCGACCCCAGTCCGGCGACGTCAACGACCTTCTCGTGCCAGCTCAGCAGCACGCTCATGGCGGCGCCCGTCGACTCGTTGGCCGCGCCCGGTCTACTTCCAATCTGAGTAAACCCGGTGGCCTGGGGCGTGAGGTTTCGCGTCGGCGTTCGCGGGCCCCCGCCCGACGCACTGCCACCGGCCATGCCTTTGTATCTAATCCCATCAGGTTAGTTAGTGAGCTGTTGCGCCGTACGGGCTGGGCAGGCAGGGTAGCCAGGACTGACAGGTACTTCATCAATACATCCACCAGCTCGCTGCCACCCTCCGACTCGTAGATGCGCTGCAGCATCGGCGTCATCTCGCTCGCCTTGATGGACTGCAGGACCTCGATGACGGTCTGGAGATGTGCGTCCTGCATTTGCATCGTTAGCATGCTTTTCGTGGGAGGCGGCGGCTGCTACTGCCGTCGGCCCCATCTCCCGAGCCTGCTCCTGGCACCCCTCCCGTGGCCGCGATGTCCCTCGAGCACACCGCTTCTGCCCCGCCGCCTCTTAGTGTGCATGCGTCCCTGCTCACCGCTCTTCCGCCGTCGCCGCGCCCGACATGCGCTGCGCACCGAGGTGTCGGGCAGAAATCAGACGTACCTTTGCCACCTCACTCCCGCTGTAGACAGGGTTCTCTAGGCACCCGCGCAGCGCGCCCTCAGCATCGCCGCCCCGCAGCAGCTGACGGACCTGGCCGTTGAGGGCCCGCACGTCGGCCTCGCTGGCCTCGGTTAGGGGCGGGTGTAACGTCGAGGTGTCGAAGTTCTGTGATGAGTCCGGGTCCAAGGCATCGATGTTAATGGTGCGCCAGGCATCGGTGAGCGACGAGGATGTGTGCTGCTGGATGATAGACATGGCGTCTGGCCGTCGTCGTTATCGTCGTTTCAAAGGCTGAATGCGTCTCTCGAGCGCGAGGGGGAGGCGGTAGGGGCGATGACTGCGAGGCTGCGGGGATAGATTACCGGCTTGGGGTCGATGCAGCCGTAGATTGGGGGGTGCGTTCTAAAATGCTGGAAGGCGAGAAAGCAGGGAGTCGACGGCGCTTTGCGGTGCCTTGTCGTGCTCGTGGTGCTGTGATGTTGTTCAAGAAGCGAAGCGGGCGGGCTAATGGATCGAAGGCTGGCTGTTGAGCTGTGAAGCTACGTAAACTGCTCTTTAGTGGTGCTGAATGGTGAGGTGGGAGGTGAAGCGCGGGTCCACTGACGTTGCTCAGTTCCAGCGGGGCTACCGTTAGGTAAGTACCGGCCTCTACCTAGGTTCTAGGTACAGGTGAGGTTGTGGCGTAGCCGTCGCGATTAGTGCCGGTATTGGCTTGAAGGTACCTGTCTATGAGTACCTCCCGCACTACCGGTATACTCACCTTCATTGTTCTCTGTTACAGCGATGTAGATTTTCCGATGAACAGGTATTTAAATAGCAGCAGCCTTATGCGAAAAGAAACTGTGCTATTAGCTTGAAGCACTCAAGCTTATTCTTACGTTTGTTACTAGGTACCCGCCTGTCTTAGGTAGGTAGGCAAGTATTAGGTAGCCTGGGGTACCTATACTATATTACTTGAGTACCTCGTACCTAACAGTTACCATGTACCCAACCTAGACCCCCTTTTCGGCCAACACTACCCGGGAATTCAACGTCAACTCTGCTGAGAATCATGCGTACGGGCCGGGTAGCCTTGGTAGAAGCCGTTTTGCTTGAATATCGTAGTAAGCTGCAGGCAAGTAGTAATACAAGAGCACCATCATCAATATCCCTTCCCTGTAAGGCATCGATTTAGTCCCATGTTGAGACTGTTGGGGCCTGGACTTTGAAACGGGGACAAACAACATCAGGCTTCAGGCACCGGCTTTGGAACTCACAACCGCGTCCGAAAACGCCTGATCTAACATCCAAAAACATGAATTATCGGATCCATTATAGAACAGGGATCATGGTGTGTGATCCGCATATATGACGCATAATGAATGTGTTTCATGCTAGTCTTCAAGAGAAGATGAGATGATAAATGCAGCCTCGTGCGCTTTATTGGCAATTAAAATTTTACGACATTCGAGCCGGGGTAGCTTAGGTAATTCTAGTCACCACACCTTCCATGTCATAATACCACTTCAAAGTTCCTAATATCTGCGATGTAACTGTCTTCTTCCACTACGCTTTCTTACCCCAGCCTCAGATAACTCGAGCGAACTGCATTGGGATTATATAAAATTTGCTGGGTTGTCAATGTTGCCGCACGGTTGCTACGGAAATGAATAGACCCCCTCGTCTTATACACTACCGGCATATAGACCTCCACTATAAAATGAATGCATCAACTCGTTAAAATGATTGAGGTATTGCTATACATCATGTATTGGTCAGAACGTTTTCTGCGGTACTAAAGTCCAAGGCGTTTGACGTGCCTAATATCATCAGTGCTATCTTACAAAAGTATCTGGTCTGAGACTATTTTTTGGTAATTAGACAGGAGCAGGGATCAGCCTCGACAGAAGCCTTGGTGTTGTTTCTCACCAGAACTCCAACAATGGAAGCGAAGAGTTAAATATTGATACTAGCGGATAGCTATGACTGCCCGAGCTATACTTTGAACAGCTGTATGGTGATCAACTCGAGTCATGATTCGCGAACAGAATAGGCCGGAGAAAATAGCCAAGACAAAAGAATAATAAAGACAAAAGCGAGGGGTTCGAGACGGAGGAAAAGCAAGTGTCAGACAGCTTGAAGCTACCTCAACGCTGTGTCGTCATTCATTCATCTTTGTCAAATAATCCTCGGGGCGTTTGCTCGTAAACCTTACTGTCCTTGGGCTTTTGCAGCACGTCCTGCCGCTGGTCTTTGGACCAAAGCTTTCTGCTTTCCCCTATTGCTTCTATCTACACCTTCCCACGGGCGAAAAAGGACGTATGAAAAAATCCATATATAATGTTGACCGATGATGAGCAATCTAGAGATCAGGTACTCTTCAAGGACCAGCTGTTGTCTATGTATTGTAAGATATTAATGCTATAAAACCTTACTTTGACTTCATCACATGCCTTTTCTTCTCCAGTATATCCATAACCTCGCGTTGCACACAATTACACTCGTCGAGTTTCTCGTCTCTCATGTCTTCAATGGGACAGCTAGTCAGCCATACCGGCAGCGAAGGCACCTCGGCAAGTAAGGCGCAGATTCATTCCAAGTCTATCAGGACTGTGACGTTCGAGTCATAGTCGCTCAGGATATGGCTTCGATTGATATCGGAGAGCTGGAGCAGAAAGGGGTAGTGGCGCAGCTCTTGTCTAACGTAGCTACGCGATATCGCTCCAAATAGCGTCAGAGCTTCCATCCCTACGACAGCCTCTCACGTCACGTTGGCTTTGTTAGCCAGTCTTGAAAATGAACTGCAGATATCCAATCTGTGAAGAGAGCATAATCTTAGACAACCCGTCAAACAATTGCTGTGTTCGTGTTGCATCTTCATTAGATGTCGCATATATATTTGACAGCATGATATAACCTTTTCCGGCACCTAAATACTCTGGGAGGATATAAGCATACTTGGAAAGCAACGGAAGCCCAAACAACCCGTACATCCACCCTTGAGATATTCGCAAGAAGCAACGAAGGTGGCGACATGTGTCTCAGGTGAGGAAATAATTCATCGGGTAGCTAATAAACCAATATATATAATTAAAAAACTCGCATGACTACCATTCCTCATGCCAAAACCAAACGAGTGTGGTGCGCGGATACCAGGGCAATGCTCTTCCACCTCAACATGTGCGCCTATCTCGATGCTAGGCTTTTCGTCGATGCTGCCGGGAATATTGAACTTCCGGGAGCTTATGTGTGATGGGACAACGAAATATGACTATTTTCTTTTCTAAGTCGGTTGATAGGATCCTCGACAGAAATACAATTGTTAAAGGTACCCTTGATCCAGCATTCCGTCCGCAGCGCACAAAACAGCCGTTCTATTCGCCCAAGGCCAAATGATGCCGAACAAAAGCTCTGATTAGGTTTCGTTGATCACAGAGCTGCTGATAGCGTTGTAGTTAGTTGCAGACGCTTAAGAGTAGTAAACAAAATACACCAAGGCCTCGATCAGTAGCTTCTTCAAAGCTAATGGGCTCGCCGTTCTAGCAGCAGTGTCTCGGGCATAATGGTCAATTATTTAAATAAGCAGATAAAATAAAACCCGAAGATCAAAAATGAATATGTTTATTGCCGTTCGAGTTAAAGGATATAAAACAAAAGCTCAGAGTTTAAACGTTTGCTGCGTTTCATGATAACAGCCCACCAAAAATCAATCACCCCCTCTCCTGCCGGTAGACCTCCATGATCAGGAATGTTCGGGTTTGTTAGTTACGCGTACCAAAGATTTTGCGAAGCCGTGGGAATCAAGGGGAAACGGGGAATGAATGAGGTCGGAAGACGTTTGTGTGAGAAATCTAGTCATGTACCGCCTATACAACCTTTCCTCTGGTACGTGGCGGCGCACCGCCATTCACGACGCTGGAGGAGGTTACCGCATTACCGGTATCTTGGCTCGCTCGGTCAGGATCACCGCGGGCCAGAAACTTGGAGTGCACTACCTTCTAGTTGGGTAGGCTAGCTGGGGAGTTGGGAAGCCTAGATACCCAACCCCCGCCTAGGCATGTGTAAGCTGCACGTAGTACTATGTATGAATTTTGCCACGTGGTCCCAGCTAGGTCGGCATAAGCGACACGCTTGATTCCGCGAAGTCTAGGTATTGGTGGGCGGCGGCCCTCTCCCCCGAGTCCTAACCAGAACAACACCGCGGATGGTTCGGAACTCGAAGGCGCGGGCAGCATAGACTATGATCCGTACGTGCGTAGCCGGGCCACCGCTAAGTCGCACAGCGTGTAAGTGGGCCGATGGCGGAGGGGAATCTGACTTAAGCCAGCCGATTGGGAATTGGCAGCCGGGCAGGGGAAGCCATGCGTAAGTTAAGTAGGTAAGTAAGCCGGAGGAAGGCTTGTCATCGTTTGCTACCACGACGTGAGTTGACGTCCGAGCGAGCGGGACCCGGCTTGAATCCAGGGTGGCAAGGCTGTGTGCTTGTTTACCTTTTTGAGCAAAAAACCAGTTAATCCTGGTTGAGGCTCTCTCCGAGGCTACTGCCTGGCAGTACCCCCGGCTGATTCAGAAATAATTAGCCCGAGTCCTATTTATGACCCAAAACATTTGAAATGGGCCCAGGAGGAGGGTACGTAGTAGGCTGAAAGCGTGAACGTCGCGTGAGCTTGCTGGCGAAGGGCACGGATCTTGATAGCCTAAAAGTCCGAGCATGATTCGGGATCAGTCAGGGCTCGGTGGTCCTACCCTCGACAACGTGTCTATCATACGTATACGTAGCTGACTGCGAGGATCACGGCCACTAGCCCGCCATAGTGTGCCGAGAGCTCGGCCTTGGGCTGCTGTCATTGCGCAATACCTGGGTATCTGACAACGCGAAGGACGTAGCTGATCTGAGCCCGAAGGCATCTCGGACGGGAAAATTTTTTCCAGTCTGTTCGCAGCTGGAGATAGGTAATAAAAAGGAAACAAAGCAACTGTCAGACGGAAGCTTTCCCCGGAACATGAAGTCTACACTAGGCTTGTCTTTTCTGCGCATGTCAAGCAAGGATCCGTTTTATCCGTGCATATACTCGCTTCACTACCCTGTCGGACGAGCCGGCCGGATGATGCTTGGCTGTAACAAGGGGGGTAGGGTATTGTGCATTGCACTGGATACCACGGCATCCAGCGTGCTGGGCGCAAGGACAGCGTCTGCACTCCGTAGTTGACAATGATGCCATGAGAGGTCTGTCATGTGTGGTAGTAGGTAGGTAGTTACTCCATAGATGCTCCTCTTTTCTTTGTCTCCTTTTCTTTTTTTCTGTTTTTTCTATCCCTGCAGAGGAGCCTCCGTACCCTGGCACTTCAGACCACCTATCTAGAATTTTCACCAGGGGACATGGTACGTACAGGGCAGATAGGGAAACATTCTGGAATTTCTTTTAGGTGGGTCGGACTATATTATGAGAGCCATTTCGGAGTTGAGCCGTAGTACGGTAACAGCTCCACCAATGCAGCATCGATGGAACGTTGATCAATCTACGGACCCTGGTACCATTCGTGGTCCAGCGAGATGAGGTATCAATCAATCCAAAAGCATCCGGGACCATCTCGCGCGTCTCTCCTCGCCTTGGCGAACGCCCTGTATCTGCGTCGATTGCCACCTGCAACAGGTCGTATTTTCCTGCGACGTTTCTCGCTACTCTCGGGGACGACCCTTGTTTTGAGGCTCACCACCGACCCAACATTCTGGATGGTGGTGGAGTCGCCGCGGGTCTCAACCCACGAGCGCTGGGGAAGACGCAAAAGGGCTAGAACAGCTACCCAAGTAAGTACTCCGTACTTAATACCATTTACCATCGGCATATTTGGGTTCTACTAGATACTGGCTACAGGAGCATCACTGCACATCCCTCGTGAAGCTAGGCAATCGATGTCTTAGCAATCCACCAATCATGGTCCGTAGCAAACTATCGTCCTATGCTTATGATGCAATGAGTCTAACGGGGAGAGAAAAGTGTGAAGTTGAATCTTAAACATGCAGCAAGTATCACGAGGAGTCCAACTGTAGCTCGTAACTGAACTGCGGGCTTGAAGAGCGTTTTCTGTCTCACTTTAGCCCATGTACCGTTGGAAACGCCTTTAGGTGCTTGTACATTGGTCCAAGAGACATATAACTCCATACAAGTATGTACCAAGACTTTAACGGGTTGTCGGTCCTGCCAACGTGTAACATAGCGGATATGACATGACTCATGGTCATCATATTTAACCTTATGCGAGCGAACAGGGTGACTACGGGAGGGCCTGAACTGAACGATTTCATGAACCTCTGTGGCTGCTGCGTACCTGCATTCTCCTGTAGCAAGGGCAGAGATACTACGCACTGATGTTGCTACCCCTCCAGAATGCGAGACGCTGGTAGATGCCCCAATATCCTCAGCTAGCTTATGGACTCCGAAAGAGGCTTGTTTCCGAGAAAGGAAAAAGAAAGAAAAGAATGACCCTCTATTGAGGCTCTAGCAGGTGACTTACACATCACCAGTCCCGGATCGTTTTCCCCGTCAAACTTAGTCGGATGGCTATGTGGGAATTAATAAGGATCATTACTCTACTTGGTACAAAGGTATGATGGACATTTTGCTTTGCTGCATAGCTACGAGGTCGATAGCCGATCATGAAGCCGAAGGGTCAAGCTTCCTATCACTTGGGCCACTTATCTTTTCGCCGGCAGAGCTCAGCCTCTCAGCCTTGTAGCTCCGTCGTAGCGCACCATGTACTAGATAGTGTGTGTATACTCGTGGAGGCCAGTAGACGTGAGGGGGCTTGAAAGAGTAAGTGCCACGCTTGGCTTGCTCGGGGATGTGAAAAGAAACGCGTGGCGGGCTGGGATTATCTCCACTAGGATGATTTCCAGTCGCAGGGCGGATGATAACCCCTGAGAGCAAGGGTTTCTCGTGAAAATTTTCTTCCGTGGCGGTTGGTTACGAGTATGAGCACAACTACACGTGTGGGATACATGATATGTGATAGGTAGTGTCTGAGATGATCTATTGTACGGAATAATATTGAGGGATCCAAGCAGCCGCAATCTGTAAGCTATCACGGATGGTTGCTGTTAACAACTGATGGATGAGTAATGGGTGCGCGGCGGTTCTGTGACCGATTGACACTTGAGTAAGTACTTAGTACATATTGGTGGGCAGGCGTCATCACGAGCTAGTATCCGCTAGGATGAGAAAGGAACGAAATGGAACGGACCGGGTTCCATTAAAACGCACGGATATCTGCCGGTGTACCGAAATATGTGCTTAGAAGGACTCTCGCTAGCCTGTGTCTTTCGGTAGCATCAGCTCGAGTGCTTTAAGTAGATCACTCTGAAGTTGGAAGGTTGATCAGTAAATCGCTATTATATAATCGACAAACCATTGCTCGAGGGTGGAGAACCATGTGGTTAACCAACCGGAACGTGGGCCATTCATGGGGACGAACCTTTTGTACCATGGTAGAAGAGCTCGGGAGTCCCCCCTAAAGTTACTTGCCCATGTCAATCAAAGCCCTTGCGACGTACCTACCACTCTCGGAGTACCGTAGTCGACACACGAAGGTACATGCAATCGGTGCGTAAGACATTCAACAAACGCCCATACTCCCTGGATCCCAACAAGATCAACATATTCCAGGACGTGATCAGAGTACCAGGTCTAGGTAGATAGCGGATACGGTAGAGAATACCTGCTACGGCAGGTACTTGCATTATAATGCATCCCACGGCTCGAAGCTCGGCGTCTCTACCCTGTAAAGACTCTTGAAAAGGGGTTATCTAAGAAACGGATGAGAGTTGTCAGCAATCTGAAACAAACCTTCTCCTTTCCATACCTAACATACTATAACCTGAACGCAGTACGTGTATTGTACGTACAGTCTACATAGTACACGTGTAGCTGCACCCCCCTGCCAGGTTGTGCTGTTAGCGCCCTTCTAGAAGATCGACGGAACGTTTTAGCAGTTGTTTGACATTCCACTAGCAATTTAATATACCTACTTTGGTAGTAGGAAAAGGGATTCGTGGATACAGCATGAGGGCGACAGCAGCGTCCCTGTGCGCGGAGTCCAGCAAGTACAACACCTATACCATGTTGAATATGCACCGTATGGTATCATGCGTGCCAGGTTTGATGTATCTGTTCGTCGAGTTTCTTATGAACGCGTCTTGCTGCGAGCACAGGTGGAAGAAACAAGACATCGTTGTAAACTCCCGCGCATTTGCCAAGTCGGCGCTCGGGAGCGGTACCTAGGCTGTCGCGCGTCGATACCTAAAAACAGATTAGATGCTTTTGCGCCCAGAGTGTCAGGACACTCGTCTTCACTTTCTCGATACGCCTGCACATGACCATGTTTGTTGGCCTGAGCCGTCATCTCTGTCGCCGTTCTGCCATTCTCCGCTTAGGGTGTGCTGCATGCACCACGACGTCACTCGTGAGTTGTCGCGTATATTAGGCGAAAATGCCATATAGGGCAG
Source organism: Xylaria palmicola (assembly GCA_022385595.1). NCBI lineage: Eukaryota > Fungi > Ascomycota > Sordariomycetes > Xylariales > Xylariaceae > Xylaria > Xylaria palmicola. The sequence continues at coordinate 93,627 of MU281336.1, read as the reverse complement.
TTTTAATGCCCAAGTGGTCGCATGAAACTCGACCCTTCCCGACTATTCGCCTACGGGCTGAAACAAGTCTTGACAATACAATGGACGTGAAGCCATCTTAATATGTCTGAGTCATGCAAACCTTAGCCAACTGAAAAGCGTTGCGGCGCTCTGCCTGGTACATGCTCGCCAGCTGGACCTCTGCATTCAGAGCCTTCGCGCGCCTGGCAGCTGAGACGAGCGGTTCACATGATGCTGGAGGGCGTGTACCCATAAAGCCTCTGCCAAGAATATTACAGTTTTTGATACCCGCGGGGGTTTAGAACTAGCACCCGAGACTTGTACTCCGTATGCTGTACTGACATCGTAATTGAACATTGGGACTAAATTGTCGTGCAGCACCAAGTGCCGAGCTGCAGGATCAGCTGATGAGGGCTCGCGGCGCACCCCAGGATCCCAGCATCGGATGTCTAGTAAATCGGAAGCACAATGGATCACTGTACGGTAGTATGTCGACACGGGAGTGCATCGGCGGAAATGGGGTTGCAAACCTCGGCCTCTTCGAGATCGACGGGTATGGATCTGACCAGCTGGTGTCTGAAAGCCCCGAGTGGTTCCGCCCTGGGTTCTTTTGCTTCAGCCATGTCCGACATTCACACCAATCCATCACTTCATGGAGGGGCTCTTTGAACCCATCTATGGCGACGGAGAAATTCGTGCAGGCGCCGTGCCCTATCCATTGAACAGGTCTCCGATGAGGCAACTAACTGGTTGGAATATGATCAATCATGTCGTGGCTGCTGTCCCGGCCTGACGGGACCGCCGATCTACCAGTGTCTCTTCTTTCAGCCAAAGTCAAGCCAGGTTCCGATAGGGCTAGGTTGCCAACCCGAGATCATATCACAATGTGATAGCCACTACATCATGCTGGATGCGAGCCATAGGTGCACCGAAACCTTGTGAGACGGCTTCGAGCTCACATTGGGGGTATCCTAAGAATAACCGAGGGTGGTCGGAACGTCAGCAAATGTACGGACTGCCTCGCCTTACACAAGACCAACCAAGTACCATTGTCGCGCCATCTCTACTCATGTCCTCCGCTCGCGCGATCTTGTAGGGCACCAATAACAGAAGCCACTGCCACGACATGACTACGCATGTGTAGTCGTCGATGATATGGTATTTGTCATTTGAGCTCTGTTACAGCTCACTATGAGTCAACTCTGCATTGGAGGCTGCAATGTTGTGGACTTGTCAACCCCGGGCACTGCCCGGGACAGGGCTACACCACGTGGAGAGCTTGCAGCGTTCCCTCGACTGGCAGTCCCAGTGTCCACCCTACTACGTACCTCATACATGCCCATCCATTGTTTACGTCCCTTGGCACGGCCCGGGACATTTGGAGGCATTCCACTCACGGCGGGTACCAAAACATGGAGACCGATGAATGAACAAACTTGGTGTCTTTTGGGGCGGGGTCGTGGTCATGATCATGGTCGTGGGGTACTAGGTATTGGCACTGCATGGTAGGGGACCGATCCCATGAACAGGTACCTACAGTTGATGTATAGGCCAAGGCATCGCCCTTACACCAGCTACGTAAATATTGGCCTTCACTGCTCTTCAAACACCCTTGAGGTTGAAAAGTTTGACGACGCTAGCCGCAAGTTACACAGAAAGACCGAGACTTTGAAGCAACGTGAAATCTACAACCGGGCTTGATGGGGAGTCGGGTGTTGCGTTGGGACGGCTCCTCAGTTTGTAATGTTGGAGCTTGAGGATGGGAGAGTATATAGTACGTAACCGGCCATCGATGCGGAAGTACCGACTCAGCATCGAGTACCCCGTAGCCGTAGCCTAAGCCTGGTAGTTGGCGGACAAGCGTCCCACAGAGCTGTCAGTTTTTCGTTGGCTGATCAGTCGTCAAACAAAACCTACGCAATCAGCACAAACCGAAGCGACAGATGACAGACAGAGAGCGAGCCCGCCGGGCCGTCATCTCGTTTACCCAAGACCATTGGCATTAGATCCGGCTCTAATCCCACCGGCACCAGCCTAGTCGTCGCGGCAGCGGATGCTTGCTTTAGAGAGCCCACTACGCCCAAACCTGGGCTGGGCTGGATAAGAAAGGATTCGAGAAAATTCGATAGAAAAGATGTCTGTCTAGCGCAAGGGGAAGATTACCGAGTGGGACCACTGTAGACAGCACAGACGATCGCTTTTTCTTGATACTACATGATGATGAAGAACCCTGTTCGTCTAGTCTAGTGCTGGGCCGTTTGAGAATTAGACTAGCCGCCACGGGGAAAATGACGATAGAGTACCTCCATACTCGGTGAATGGCGACTGAACCGACGCAGTACCTCCGTACAGCTGGAGTACCTGCGCTGGAAACTCATAACCAGGGTAGGATACCAACACGCTCTTTGACAGGCATCAAAGAAGCAATCGTCATATGCAGAGGCGGCCTCGGGTAGCCTCAATGCTGGCTGCTGCTTCAGTTGGGCTCGCAGACACTCGGCCGTGTTCTAGGGTCGAGCAAGTAAAGTAATTATTCTCGGAGTCGAATTCCAATTCATCCCGTTCCGCGGCAAAGTGGCGCAGCTTCGGTGTGCGCTCGGTTCCCTCGGACGCATTGCAGTCAGTCATTCCACTCCCAGCAATCTTCCCACCATAGCAGGTACGCAGCAGGTATGCTCTCCAGTCGTCGGCCCTTGGAATCCACGTTTTCTTGGACGATATGCACGGGCGCAGCCAATGCGTTGGGAGACGGCGAGCTGGTGATGGGGACCACGCCAAAGACAACGCACAGATTCTCTGCCTCACCTTGCCGTATCGAGCCACAGGACGGTTACCTAGCGATGTAGGCCTGTCCAGGAGGCACAAGCACACGTTTCGGGAGCATTGAGCCGGCGTAGACATGTCACTCACCTGGTTCGTACGTTAGCTAGGGCGGCTATGCCCGCTTTGGAAATACTTAAGGTCGCAGGATGGCGTCGACAGGGGGGGGAGGGTGTGGTGTGAGTAAAGGCGAGAGGGAGAAAAAAAAGTAGGAGTGACGGACACGCGAGAGCTCAGGCGAACCACAGACGCCTACGTGTAGATGGGATGCACGCAACAGTGGCACCGGGGGCTGATGACCACGACTATCATTACTACTACGTTATGTAGGTAGGTACTTAAGGTACCTACCTGTGTACCAGCCTGTGTTAGGTACCTACTCTGCCTAGGTGCCTACGCTACCGTGCGCTGGTGGTAGGTGGCAGAGGTAGGTAGTAGTAGTAGGTTGCCATCGTCACTACCCTCTCAAACAGCCAGGCGTGGTCACCTACCTACTCTATGCAGGTACACGGCAACTCACTCGACTCGGACATCTCTGGCCACAGGCCAGACCGAGGCAGGACGGAGACGGCACTTTCTGCGGCGGTATTATGTGTATATATGTGTATAAGTGTATATGTGTATATGTGTGTATTAGGTAGGTATGTGGTATTATGTGATGATGACATCAACCAACCACGCCAGGACGCAGTAAGCTGCAAAACGGCTCTTGATCCAGCAGTGCCGCTCATCAGCTAGCTATCCCACATCACCAGAGAACAGCTGATGGCCGGCGGCACTGGCACGGCCCTAGCGAGGCTCGAGACCGGCTGGTGGTGTGTATCTAGGTACTATCCTATCCGTAGGATCGTTGGGATCTCGGCTACGCACCTCTGTTTTTTTTTCTCGTGGCGGCCATTTTTTTTTTTTTTTTTTTTTTTTTTTTGCCCTTATGGCTTATCAATCCGGTACAGGGATGTCCATCTCTTCCCTTCTTACAGGTAACACCACACTTACGCTGCACGTAGTTCTTCTACCGTGCTCCAACGCTTTCCCCGTTTCTCCCCCATCTCGCACCATCCGCTGTCTGTCGGTGAGCTGGCTACGTACAATCACTGTCGCGGGCGACGTGCAGTCGAGTGCAGTCGATGGACAACGACGTGGTAAGTTGGGTTAGGTACCAAGCCTCAGCAGGTTGCATGTGACGATACCTAAAGCCCTGGCTGACTGAGATAAGGTACGACGGGGAGTATGCAGCGGTGGTATACGTTGGTAGGTACATGATGTATGCACTATCTAATTTAGGATAGGGTCCAAAAGAAGAAAGCGTCGGTGTGCTACCTCTACTGCTGGTAGTAGGTATGTACTTACAAGTAAGTAAGGAGGAACACTACCCGCCGGGTACCTAGTTAGGTACCCAAGTGCATGGCGGGATGTTTGTACCAAACGTGTTTCCTGCACAACGCACGCGGCTTTGCCTAACCGTCAATCCGTCAATCCGCGCGGGCGCTGGAGCCCGGTTCCTTGTCTCCGACATGACACGACGGAGAAGAGAAGGGGGTGCCGGTATTGGAGGGGGGGCATGGTCGGTAGTAGTGCTGTACGTCCTCAGGTACCTACTGTAAGTAAGGCCCCTAAACTTAGGCGGTCCCCTCTCCGTATATGGGTACCTACCTACTACCTATGGCGCAAGGTACTGTACGGAACAGAGCTACGTATCCATTTCTACCCGGTGGGTGGCCAGGTACCTACGTAGGTATCCGCGGAGGGAGGGGGGAAGAAGCCGACTGATTTAGGTACTTAGTACCTAGTACAGTAGGAAGGTAGATACCAAGGTAGGTAAATAGATACGTACTACCTACTACACCTACTACTCCCTCCTGGCACGTATCTACGTATGTACTGCATGATAGGGAGGGTACCTGGGTAGCCTGGCAGCCGGTGCAGGGCTGCCTGGCAATTTGGGTTTCTCGACTTGTTTGGGATCATTCGGTTTTTGCTCATTAAAATTCGGCAAGTTTGAGAATACCTAGACAGGTATGGACAGGCTGGTAAATGAAGCCAACTATGGATGATCCCCGTCTCCCATTGCCTGCCCTCTTGCTGGGATGCTTTGGGCGGGTGGGTACATGCGGAGGTACATGTGCCCTTTGCAGGAACCCACAGTCAGCCCGTACCGCTGGCACCTGCAGGTACACAGACCCTAGCCTAGGAACAGGATCTCTGTGAGTACTAGATAGCTCAGGTACTTGTTGGGAAAGTGTACCTCACGGATCGCCCACTCGACTTTGGGCCCAGGACTACTCCGTACGTACTTGTAATTACTATACCCTGTCGCGCTAATAGGGTGTACTTGGATATCGTGTACTGCCAGTCGATGCTGCCGCGCTCGTTATTATTACACGTACTAACCTGGGCCGAAAAAGAAGTACTACGTACGGGGGCATGGAGTCGTCGGGTCCCTGCTACCTACCTCGCGCTCCCTCCCCCGGCCCAGCTGGCCGCCCCAGCAGCAGCTAACCTAGGAACCAGGCTGGCTGGCTGGCTAGCTGGCTAGTTAGCCTGCTTGCTTGCTTGATGGACATAGCTCATGTCGAGAGACCCCGTATAAGTTGAAAGTAACGGCCCCTTCACTCCAAACCTACCTTCTTGAATTCCTCAGCTCATCTTCCTCTCCCCATCAGATCGTACCCTCTGCTTCCAATCTGTATAATAATAGACCCTCACACCCCCCTCTCCCATCTCCATACGTCTTTGAGATTCATCCGAGCCACACGCTCCCGCTCACGCTCACTCCCTTGCTTGTGCTTTCTGTCTTGCATATCATCGCCGACCTGCATTCTTGTTCTAGCTCTTGTCCTGAGACGCCGAGCAAGAGAAACAAACAGGCATAGCCGGCGGAGACCCAGAAGACTTCCTCGTCCCCAATCGGCAAGCTTCGCGGCTGCACCGTACGCCCTCGTGCTACCTACTCCAGCGCTCTGATCTGTTTTAGGCGAGTCGCCAGCCTGCAGATTCCAGCCTCAGTTCGCACCTCGCATACGTACAGACATCCCCACCCGGAATCCCAATATTGCGCGACCCGGGCTTTATAATTCAGCAATACAACGGCTCCTAAAACCTATAATAGCTCACCTTGCCGAGACCTGCGCGACGACCGCACTTCGACCATCGTCCGTCCCCAGCTCTCACGCTCGCGCGCGCCCAGACACAGAACGTTCTGTGCCTATCTTGACCGCGGTTCAGCTTCGGCGTTCGCTTGCGCAACCATAATCGTCCGCGCGCCCTCCTGCGCTGCAACGCAACCCATTGCTGAGAGATAGCTATATATACCACCACCTGCCGTCATCTCCTTGACGCTTCGGTGCTGACCTCAGATATTCCACTGCACTACGTCTTGCCTTGCCAGAACCCACAAGCAATAACACCCGAGCTGCATTGATCACACTCGGGTCCCATTCGACCAAAATCCCAGCCTTTGGTATCATCGCCACGACTGCATCAGCCAATCCCGTTGCGTATCTTACCACCATATTACTTTTTTGGTCTCTACTATACTGCCGTTGGACCCGACCTGTGACAAGTGAGTCAGACGCACACCCGCTATCCCTGCACACAAATTCCCCAAATTTCCATAAAGTCATTGTTGCCGCCAGGCAGCGCGAAATTAGTAACCCACTGCGAATGGGCTACTAAATGACTGGATGGACTTTGCGCCAGCTCGGTTTTCTATTTAATCAAGAGTATTTTTCCGGATGTGTACTAACAAAGGTCTTCAGAACAGTTCCTACACAACGAAATCAGTGCCTCAAATCACAATGGGTGCTAGAGAGTCTCAAATGTTGAACATGGGCCGTGGCGCCTACGACACAACCGGTGTTCCTAAGCCTCCCCCACGCCCCAAGCCGCAATAAAACCATTGTCGACATACTCGGAACACGCCAAAACATCTGTGTTGTATGACTTGCCTCTGGAATGCCTCTTGTTGGTCTGTTTTTTCCTGCTATCGACATACGAGCGCTCGCAGCAGGCGTGCCAATAGGTGTTTGCGAACCCACTTGGAAGGTTTCGCAGATGACCAGCCGGAATCCGCGCATTGTACAACGCTGCACGCCCTGGCTTTCAGCTTTGGTCATTTCTGATACAACTTTTTTTTTAATCTTGCTTACTCGGCACAATTTTCTGCGGCGGCTTCCGGCACCCCCGTCCACCAGTATGATTTCGGGTGTTTTTACAACCGGCGTTATTAGACGGATTTCACAGGGACGAGCGAATTCTCAGCCCTTTCACGCATAACATTAATCGTGTTGCGCATCCCCCGATACAACAATATCCGAAAATCAACACTCAGTTACCATCGCAATTTTCGATACCCTAGAATACCGGGGATCTCACCTTCGGCTTGACAATTTCGATCATTTCTTGTCACCATCGCGAGCTGCAGACATTCCCTGTCTTGCAGTTCTCTTGGTGACGATTCGTTCACACATATCTATTTTAATTTTGGTTCGGCGTCAATGGCCAGAACGAACATGATTCGGTTTTCGGGAACGGGAAAAAAACACTCGGTTTGGCTAGGGAAAAGGACAAATCGCATATAGACACTTGGGTTTTCTTGTCACATTTCTTTTGTTTCTGCCGATTTTCGCACTCGTAATCCTCTCACGGGGAGCCCGTTACGTGTTGCGCGGTTAAGAATGTACTCTACTGGATTTGGTTTGGCCTTCTGGGACATCGTTTTGCTTTCTTTCGGCGGCATTTCTGATATGGCCAAATAGTGGCGCAAGCGCAATTACTTGTGTTGCCCACTAAGCTGTTTTTTTTTTGTTTCGAGGGTTTCAGCTATTCCACGTCGAACACGCTGGGCTGGGACCAGGTTGTTAGAAGATACCCTGTCTTTTAGACTGTACAGTACATCAGAGGCATGATAGCTACACAGCGCCTAACGACAGTTTCAACATATGATGGATCATTTTACTTAATCGATTTCCACTGCCTTTTCCCCACGTAATACCACCAAATCGATCTGCGCTTGTGCAGATCAGAAAGCATCGGGGTCCAATGGCTTGAGCTACGCTAACCGGGAGCCAGCCGTAAAGCAATATGGTGGCGTCCTGGCGCGGGAAGCGAAGTCTAGGCTCATTCGATCTCAGATACGGTTCTGACATGTCTTTTGTTTGCTTCTTGCAACTAGATAGTTCTTAATGACGGAACTCGTTTATTCGCGAGGTAGAGGCGAATTGACCGGCAATAAACCTACCTACCCGTTCCGCCTCTCCCTCCCTTTCATCATGATCAAGGAAGTAGAGGGAGAGAGAAAGAAAGACTACACTCGATTCTGACGCACCGGACTTTGTCCCCATACGTCACTCTCTATTTTCTTTTTCTTTTTCTCGTATCTCCCACCTTGGCCATTTCGCACTCTATCGTTTGGTGCGTTGATGGGGGTTGGGGGGGTGGATGGAGTCTGGCCACGTTACCACACGCTCGGGTCTTGGGGGCACGCATCGTCCTGTTTTCCGCGGGGGGCACCAGACATCATGTGATATGACGTTCAAAGCTACCGAGTGGGCAGATCAAACAAGCTCAGCAGGCCTGGATTTGGGCGCGCATGTGCCCCCCGTACGTGGTTAGATTAAGGGTGGACGATATACAGGTTTAAACAAAAAAAGTTTGCTGTCATGCCACCTTTTAGCTCGAGATCGGGGGTTAGGTATAGGACCATTGCATTGCATTTGCCTCACATCAAAGTGCCAGTTGCTGTTGGGTTTCCTGATTCCCCGAGAGCTCTCTCTGCCAGCGATACCCTCCTTACCCAGATGTCTGGCTGCACCACCATCATCATCATCAGATACCGATCCCCGTGTCACCCCATTCCGGATGAACAAATCAAGTCGAGGACATCTCAAAATGCCGGTGTGGCCACCACCAGACGAAAAAGAACCTTGAAGGGGGGATGGCCCGGTTTTTTTCTTCACTACCGTGTACGTACCATACTATCTATCTAAATCAGTACTAAGTGACCCCAGTATGTATGTTGGTGTCAGGGACGCGCCGCGATTTGCTGGCGAGGTAGAAAGGCGCGGCGACCGGAACTGACAGCTTCGGCCCTAAATCGCGGCAATGCAGCTCGTGCATGACGAGACGTAACCAGAGCGATGCCGAATGCAGACGAGGCCATCTCCAGGCAACGTCCGCATCGGGTCGCGCGCGCTGCGGTGTGGTGCGCTGACTTTTTTTCCTTTTCTTTCTCGAACCCTTCTCCTGCAGGTGCTAATGCAGGCTCTAAAAATGGGGAAGCATGAGCGAAGCTAAGCTAAGCTAAGCTGGCAGGGCGCGAGGCAGGGCGCGAGGCAGGGCAGGGTGCCTGACGCTAAAAGTCTTCCCTCCCCTCGAGGCTAGAATAGATAGTTGCGCTAGTGCAGGTATGATGATGCGCGTTTGGTGCCCACACTTTCGTCCCGTTAGATTTTTTACCAGTCACAAACGTGTCGGCGGCGCGGTTTGCAGCAAGCTGCCGGATGTCGCGCGTACTACCTACAGTACAGTACAGTGCAGCCCCCTATAGCACTCACTACTTACGTACCTTAGCACTACCTAACTCCTTACGCGCAAGGCTCAGCAGCACACGCCCGTGGTTGGTTCCCAGCGACCGTCCTGCCGGGACCCTGCCCTCCTTCCCCTAGCGCACCTCCGCTGTTTCTCAACCCAAATTTCCAGGCTTGGCCGGAACGGGGCAAACAGACCTGAATTCGATCACCCACCCACATCCATGTGTGCGCATGTGTGCGCATCCACCTGCAATTCGCCCAGCGCTGCTCCTATATAGTGCCGCTAAGAATATTGGGATGAAACTAACTTGGCTAGGATAAGTAACTACCGCAGTAACGAAGCGTCCGAAGCTCCCCTGTACATAGTACGTATAGTGCGGTGGGTATGCGGCCAGATTGCCTCCCAGATGAGATGAGACGAGTACGTTGTTTACAGAGTATAATACCCGTCACGGGCAAATGAAACGCGGCAGGCGGGTTGCCCCCCGTCTATGCCTCTCTCGCTTGCCATCAATGTTTTCTTTTTCCCCACGCATCTCGGGGCGTTCACTTCCAAACAGGGAATACACATCTACCTGTGGCCGGCGCAACTAATACGTAACATACTTGTATACAGCTCATTCGGGACATGTTTTGGTGTTCTCTTTTGGTAGTACACACATTAAGTGCTCCATACAAGTATACCGCCACTGCCTCAGACTAGTGTCCGTCGATTTCGATTTGCAATTCGCTCGAAGGCGAGGGAGCAGTTCAGGCAATCTCACGCCTCAAGCAGCCAAGAGATATGACAGGTACCGCGGTCCACCTGAATATCTACAAGTACTTCTAGGCATCATAATATAGGGTAGTTAGTCTGGTGCCGAGATACGACAATCAGGGCAGCGAGCTGAGCCACACGCCCTCTCAACAAGAGCGAGAGACATTTGGTCTCGAACTGCACCCTAACAGGCCGGAAATGTGCGGGTTCGAGCCGTACCCCATACAGGATTTCGTCTTGTGATCAATCATGCACATGATCTATCGGCTCGACCAACACGCCCGGCTGAAAACGGAATGCGACGTTGGGGCCTGGAATGTCGTCGGCGAGGTCCTAGTACTCAGTCAGCATGTTGCTTGTGGAACGTATCTACCTAGGAGGTAGTCAACCAACGCCGTGTTGTGGCCCGCACGTAGGAGGGTAGTGCGCTGTGCTGCACTGCCCTGCGTCCGCATGCACGTCCGTTCCCCTTGCAGGAGGGGAGCTGGCTCACTGGTCCTATCTCGTGTTCGCCCTGTTCACCATGTTCCCGATGCTCCTGCTACACTAACTTGGGGGTTCCCATCCCGACGACGCCAATCCAGGCGAGCGAGGACAGGAGGCGAAGATATTACGCGTCTGGTCGCCGTACGTATACATGTATGCATGTCTTGGCCGAGTGACAAGATGATATTGCGCGCTCTGCCTGTCTCTTCAGTTGGCTCGGGGTACGGGAGAGCAGCCGGGGTAGGTAACGGCGCTCGGCGTGCTCAGCATGCCAGGTACTTATGTTCGCAATTGCTCGAGGATCATCGTGAGGTAGCACTCGTCAGACAGAGTGTCGCATCGGACTCCGTGTCAGAATGTACAGCTACCACGGAGGGAGGTATGGAAGCGGTGCTACATAGCGAGTACCTACCTAGGTACGTTACGTACAGCGACTCGCCAAGCCCAAAGGAGCTTCCCCCGGCAGCAGCCGCAGTGCAGGCGGTCCCACCAAGACGGCCCCAAACCACATGGCATGGCATCCGTCGTCTGCGTGTGCCGGCCTAGCCACTGGGCCACTGGGCTACTTGACGCTACCGCACCTGCTAACGTGCGTGCCTGGCCAGCCTGCAGACGAGAACGGGGGGTGGGCTATAATGCGATGGTACAAGATGACAAGTACAGAGGTAGGCAGCTGTAGAGCAGAGCTGGACCGGCAGCTACCCAGGCACCCGAGGCATCGCGTGCATGCTGCATGCAAGATGTGATTCGCAGACGTAAATAAATCCCGTCGACCAACCACAGAAATTCTTTCCAGAGCGGCCAAGGGCGAAAAAAACACACAAAAAAAAAAAAAAAAGGGCACGAATCAGACGACGATCCTCTGCGTCGGTTACAGCTCGCTCGCCAGGAATAGCTCTCTCTCTCTCGAATCGTAATCGTACTGTCTGTCCAGCCAACCCCGTCCCATCCCTTTTTTTTTTTTCCCGCAGAATATTGACCGAAAATCTCGGCGGCCACGCATACACCTGCAACACTTACCAATCCATCTTATATCAGCATTCCGTGACATAATGTAGCAGTCCCCAGCTCGACCAACCGACCAGCCGACTCGAAACAGGACAGGAGTGGCGTGGGGGCGCGCGTGCCCGGAGCACAGGCGATCGTCTACGGAGTACACAGCAGGCCGGCCGTCAAATCACTTGCCTGCACCAACATGTTTGGCCAACTATTTTTTCTTTCTGGTAACTCTCATTGCTGCTTGGCGAAACGGAAACATTCGACGTCTGCTGCTGCTATTGGGATCGGCCTCCTCGTGATGCGCGTGCGGCCGTCGCTCCCTTCCGTCTACGGTGTTTCCCGGGCCTTGTTGGTCTGTAGGGGATTCAGCCCGCGTGTGTCATCCGCAATTTTGCCCTCTTTATTTTCTGTTGTTCCCGAATGGCGGAATTGCTCGAGCTGATTTGCCCAGGCGGCTCCTGGTCGCCAGGTGATGTCGGATCTGGACCCCGTGCTGCCCTCACGCCGGCGATTGGGTGGCCCTGACCCAACGTCACCTTACCAGGATCCTCTAATTACCTATACCACCTCGTAAACCGCCTATCCAAATACCCGGGTCGCATTGCCGGCCCTACGTGCCTCTTACCCAACGTAGCCAGCCCATGCTACGGGCGTGACAAGAGCTCTATACGCCTGCTTATCCGTTGGTATCAAATACGTCTTGTGCACCCACGCATAAAACAAAAAAAAACGGAGTCTTCGCTAGGTACCCTCTAGACCAGGCAAGTAGTTAGAAGGCGGTGTCATCGTCGCAGAATCCTGATCACTTCCGCCCCCAGGTTTCACCGAATCTTAGGTCATATAGGCGCCTTTCTCTTCCTCATACCCACTCTCACGGCCTCGCGCTAAACAACAACAAGAAAAGGCTTTCTTTTCCAGGAGAGAGAGATAAGGTGTACGATTATGTTGCGAACGCTGGTCCGCCAGAATGGGTCAGGCTTGCCAACTTACTAACTAGATACCTATAACCCCACGTCCCTTATCTGGGTAGCCCGAATGAAATTGCCTTTGGTAACGCAGCCCAATATTAGTTAGTTATCCGGAAACAGCTGTTTCTAACCCCCCATACTCAGATCTGATCTGCGCGGGATGTTGGGCAGGATTATCAGATGGCCCATGCGCCCAAAGGGGTACGGTAGGTCTTGCGGGATGTCAAGATCATATCGTCTCTACGTAGGTACTGGTAGTCATCCCGTGGCCAGTGAATGATAGGTATAACTGACTGACCGACCGGGGCCCCGAAAAACCCCGTTTCAACTTTTTTTTGGTATTACTATTACCCAGATATCATCAATCCTGTGACCCCCGCCCTCTCCCCCCGCTCTGTCAGAGGCGTTCGAGCTAGGCAATAAGCAGCAGGTGCGCTCGCGACTCGAGAGTCGTTCCCTCGTCGATCATGTTTCGCGTGGGAAGATCCCGCGGCTTGGCCCCCCTCTCTCGCGCCGTAAAACGTCTTTTTGTGGATGTCCCTCTCCTTCGTTCGTCTTTCTTAGTGTACCGAACTCCCGTCACTGTCTTCTAGAAGCTTATGCCCTCACCCCCCTTCCCCCGCCTCTTCTCTTATTCCCTCTCTCTACTCTTCTGAGTTGCTTTGCTGACGTGGGTCGGGCCGGCTCTGTTATCTCAGTCCGGCCTTGTGGCGTGCGGCATGCCCAATCTTATTCCCACTACGGACCACCAGGAAGGCTGACTGACGTGGGACCGTATTCGCGTTTACGCGGGGCGGACTCTTTTTTTTGCTCGTGCGTCCCCCCCCCCCCCTCCTCCTCCTCTTCTCCCCCCTTTTTACCCACCTAGCTTATCTTCTGACTGCCTCCTCCCACTAGTGCTGTCGCGGCGTGCATGCAGTGGTTCTTGTCCCCGGGATCACATGGCTTCGGGGGATACTATGACTCGAGTTCCGGGTGCCACGGACGAGAATCCATCGACGGACGGCAGACGACTGCGTGTTCCGGATCCTCTAGGCCCAAGCCACGAATGCTCTAGTCGTGGGGGAAAAATCGATGCTTCGCCGGGCACTGGACAAATAAGCGTAGGTTTTGTAAACTCTGTGGTCACTCAGTGGGTGATACTCTAATTAGTGAACTTTACGTTTGAGTGTGAGCATGACACAAGGGCGAGTGACGTTTCCTCGTTTGACAAATACGGCACGATGGGGTAGAACATGGGTTATCCGCCAGTCTAGGTTTACGCTGTGCTTTGGTGAGCAGAGACAATGATCGAGGTCCTGGGTGAAGCAGCGCGTCGTTGTTAGAAATCTGTGTTAAGCCACGTCGGAGCACGTGCGTGTTCGAGAATTCGTTTCGTGATCCCCGAGCTTTCTGTACTACCGAAACCTTCTATACAAGTCCAATGCGCGTATCCTCTTGCGGGACATCTCTTTGACGAACCGCAATGTCTCGGTTTAGTTCTCGTGTTCCCTCGACGTCTAGTTCCTATTTTTATAACCATTTTCCATGTAGGACCGCCTCGGGTCGCAATGTCTTCACGTTCCGGCGCTCGGGATAACCGCTGTATGCAGCGCCATTATGCGAGTGTCTGTCGACTTTTGCTCCCAGATGACCACCACACGCGGAGAACGAGGCTTAAACTGGGTAGGATATGACGTAACTTTGGGTTTCATGATGAGATAAGTTTGGGCTCTGTGGCTTGTCCCTAGCTGAACACAATGTGCCTCCTGACTCTCGTTTAATCCTATGGCTGGGCTGAGGTCAGTCCGGTGGTTTTCTCGCCATTCGGCCATGAGCGGGGATAGAGGTCGCATACTGTCGGCATTGTCGCCGCTCCGGGCCACTTGCGCCGCTCTATGACACGAGACAACCGTCGATCACCAGATCAATCCCGATGCGACTATATTCGGTCCCTCGGGTATCTCATGGTCCCGTGGCTGGACTCAAAGGATCGCCGTGCAAAGCTCATTGGATACAATCACTCTACAGTGCCAAATGATTTTTAAATATACTATTTCTTTATCGTAAACGATGCAGTGACGAACAAAAAGTAGATGCGTAAAAAAAAATTTACCAACAGTGGAATAACGATCGATACCTTACGATGACGCTTCGTAAAGATACTTCGCTGGGCCGCACCAGTTTGGCCATGCGCAGACCAGCCTGACAAGCTGGCCACCGCCTTCGCCAGTGCAGCCGTCTCTCACTAATGGTGTGCGGGGTTTCATGTTCAGATACCCAACCGCCCGTCAATGTATAGGGCGATGGTAGGTTCTCTTGGAGGGCATTAATTAACGAAATATATATCTTTAAATTTCGGACTGGTAGATGCTCGGTTCATTACGCGTTATGGTCGCTTGTGACGCGTGGTGAAACTGTAAAGTGTGAGTTAGGGTTAACATGATCTAGTTAGTTGAGAAAGCTTAGATTGGGCTGGTAGAGAAAGGGGGGCCGAGTTTCAGACATGTATTATTCATGTGTTTAAAGACTATGTTGAGAATGTAGGCTTCTACTATTATCATTCTTGGGTGCAATGCTATAATAGACACTACCAAACGGCTATACTAGAGACTAGCGAGTGTCGTCAACATATTGTGGTGATGGTAGCAGAGCAAGCATCTCTATGGCCACTATGGGGGTTTATTGAGTTAGAAAGCATGTTTTTTCGTGTAACAGATGTAGGTATTTCCATAGTTGCCTGTAATTCTGTGGTAGACACACATTCGTTTATGCTAGTTTACGCCGAAAAGATAATAGTAGCTAAAGTAGCTAAAGATAGAGCTGAATTACTTTACAGGTACTGTCTATTACCAATGTTCCACTACTTCGATTTAAGTATAGATATTACCGGCTATGGTCAAATGCTTTCCTCGCAGATTTGAATCCGGCACCGCGATTTAACTACAATGAAGCTGCCACCGCCTCGGTGTTAATCACGGTGTAATGGGTCTTAATGGGTCTTTTGAAGCCTATAATAGTCCGTAAAAGGAATGTTTATATTGCGATTGTATAGATATGATAACTGGCAAGACTGGGATGTGGAATTAGTTTTATGAAACTACATGGTTACCTACCACGCTATATTATGAAGTATAAGACTTAAAGCCTTTGTTCGAGATCTTCAATCATTATCATTCACTCGGAGCCTAGCCCGTGCCTCGCTCTGGCCCGCGTGAGGTGATTTTACAGACAAATGTCGAAGAGTTGGTATGGAAGTCTTGTAGGAATTGCTTGAAGGGGCTGCTATTGTTAAACCCCCCCTCCATGACAATTTCATTAACCTTCCACACAGCCGGGTAGGGAGCTATATCTAGTATAAAGAGATACAGGACGCATTTTGCGACCTTTTGATGTCTATACTATAGCTATTTGATATCTTATCTAAGAACCTCTACGAGGCTGCCAAAGGGCAGCCAGTAATACTTGTATCAGATAACCCAAACCCTGAGTCCACTGATACCGGCGTCCTCCCCCATCCTGAGTTTCCGTCGAACTGCGACGTGTCAACACCTTCACCAGATTCTCATCAACACCCCGGGGGCGGCTTACTCCCGTCTATTCCTGGGTCCGAATCCCCGGCATGCTCTGCAGAATGCGCCCACAGCCGGCAGCACTACAGCGCGACTAGGGCGTCCACCGTCACTCGCGGCAGTAGCGCCGTCACAATCAGCTCACTCTAACCGGCCGTCTTTCCTGAGCAGCTCAAAGAGGGGCTGCGCATTATTGGAAAATCCTGGCAGACCAAGCATGTCGCTCTTACCGGCAATATAGACGGGCAAGGCCGTGAAGGCGGAGCGCAGGCGCGCCTTCTCGCGAGTGCTGGACGGGCTGTCTGACGTTGAGTGGGGCGAGGGCAGAGCTGTGAAAGAGAAGAGCCTCGTACGTGATTTACAATCGCATTTGTCTTAGTAATTAACACGTCCCCATAACAGCAATTACCTACCTGGGTAGACAGGCAGCCACCTCAACTTGCTCGTCTTAGAGACCGCCGGAAGCACGGCCTCGAGCCACGGCGGGAAAGGGCTAGGGGTAGAAGGGCAGCCAAGAGGTACATAAAAAAGGGCGGGTATCACTCGGAGCGGAACGAGCTCGGTCGACCTCTCCGTATTCTTCAAGAACGACTCGTCAGGTGGGGCTGGCGCACCGCGGCCAAAACGGAGCAACGGGAGGCGAATGGCCAAGGCGGCCGGCCGGTGTGGCGCTGGGGAACGGTATCGTCTTTGGCCCATCTCGGGGCTTTGTCTGGGATAATGGCCCGCTTTAGGTACGGTAAAGGTTTGGCTACCTAGGTAGCCAAAATAACTTCGCGAGCTGTATCTGCCGCCGTCCAGTATAGAGGGCCAGTAAGGCCACTTCCGCCAAACCTTCGCACTTAGGAAATACACCTTGAGACTTAGCACTTGGATAACACTTAGGGGCACATTTATAAGCTATTATTATATAACAAAGTAGAGAGAGACTAAGAAGTAACTGCGTAAAGGGGCGGGGGCTAGGTATTGCTACCAAAATTACGGAAGGGTCCCCGCCTCTCTCTAATATTGCTATACACTGTAGAAAAGAGCTATATACTATATATTTTCTGCGATAAATTAACGAAAACGATAATTTTTATATGATCTGTTGAATCTTTGTAGAAATAATGCAATTAGGTTGCTTAATGCCTGGGAACGCGTGGGTAGACCCCTTCTCTACGGGCAGCTAGCGGGGCCGCGACTACGAGCAACTGACTCCAGCTGAACTGGACGGAAAAGTTAAATGGCGGGGAAACACGAGAAGAAAATGGAGGTATATACTTACCCATCTTATCCGGTTCTCTACCCCTGCTATGGTTCAAATGTATGCTCTCGAGTTTCTTCAACTGACAAAAGTAAGTACTTACAGAATACGGCATTGTGCCTGGGTAGAAATCCGGCGAATGACGCATTCCGGGCGACCCGGCCCCTCCAGTCCCAACTGGGTAAGCGCCCAGCTAGGGTAGGCTAGGGCCGTTCAGTTCCCACAGCATACATCATTGGCTACGCCAATCGTCTCCCCTCATTGCTGTCTTTTTAACTCTACATCCACTTTGATCGACACCACTGCCGTCTGGTAAAGTGAAGCCGTACTGCTGAAATGTCTAGTCGACAACTGCGCAAGCTGCAGAAGCAGCGGGAGCTGGAACAGCTTCAGGCTTCAGGGCTCGCCAACGACGATTCGGACGAAGGCGAAAACGACGCACCTGTCCGGGTTGCCAGGACAAGCACATTTTCGGCCTTCGCCGCTCTGGGGGGCGACGACGACGGAGACGACGAAGAAGATGAAGGCCATGATGGCCACGATGACGAGCACCACGATAGTGACGACAAAGCTCAACCTTCAGGGCCCTCGAGCAGCGCCTCTAAGAAAAGGAACAAGAACAAGAAGAAGAAGAAGAAGGGGAAGAAGCCGGGAGATTATCTTGTCTCGCCGTCAAGCACCGACCCTATCCAAACGGGTGGTGATGACATCGATGAAGCCCTTCGCGAACTAAGCCTATCCAAAAATAAATCCAGCGCGCCCACCAGCTCCCCAGCCGAGAGTCCGCAATCCATAGCCTACGAACGGGTATGCGAGCTGCTGCGTATCAATACCTATCATTTGAAAGCTGTCAACGAGATACGCAATCTCTTTGGCCGGGACACCATTGCTGCCGCTGAGAACGAGGAGAACGAGGAACGCGGGCGCACACCACGGGAACCAAATATGTTAAACCCGGTAGATATAGAAGCTTACCTCAAGGGGCAGCTAGGTAAGACGCTACCCGAGGTCACCCTTCGTAGGAATCCGTTCGTTCTAGGAAAGGAAACCTGGCCGCGTGCTCCTACCGAGGGCCTTAGTATGACACAAGTCAATGAAAAGGCGGTGGCAGACAACTCCCTCCCCGGTACGGTAGAGTTCAGCTTCGTCCACAGCCCGGACTACAATACACTGGAACAGGAGTTCTTCCGCCTTGCTCAGAACTTTGAGCCGATGGCGCTAATAAACTTCCTCCGCCGCCATCCGTACCACATATCCAGCCTTATCCAGGTCAGCCTGCTTGCCAGGCACGACGCGAACTTGGTTCTTTCGGCCGATTTGTGCGAGCGAGCCTTATTCACGTTTGGTCGTGTGGGACTGTCGGGTTTCCGACAGAAGCTGGAAGAGGGGAAGGCTAGGCTTGACTTCAGGCGGCCGGAGAATCGGCAATTCTGGCTAGCGGGCTACTATTATCTCAAGAACCTGACGAAGAAGGGGACGCACAAGACTGCTTTGGAGTGGGCCAAACTGCTGTTCAGTTTGGACCCGAGCGACCCTTACGGTATGATCCACCTCATACACCCCATGGCTATCCGAGCGCGCGAGTCAAAATGGTTCATCGACTTTTGTGACTCGGAAGCTTTAGACGGATTCGACACGATGCAGGACTATATCCGGCAGACCTTGGTGCTAGCTAGGCTGCAGCAGGAGGACAGGGCCGGTGCTAAGGTGCTCCTACTTGAAGGCATGGAGCGGCTCCCATGGCTCTACAGCGGCCTCTATAAGGCACTCAATCTCGACGTGCCCAAGTCAATATGGGGTATGCAGCCACGTAACGAGGATGAAGATCTCTTTGTAGAGCTATACATATACCAAACGAAGCGCTTCTGGGACAACCAACAAAGTAAAGATTTACTCAAAGAGGCGGCGCGCGAGGCAAAAAAGCCGGACTCCCAGACATTTGGATTCCCGCCGGTGGTTGGGCGGAACGTTGCCAGACTTGTCTTTCTGGAGGACTTGCGCTCCGTGCTTGGTCGTGTTTCGCGTGGGTTCCTCGACACACCACCGAACTGGCAGTTCGATCCTTTGCCACCACCAAAGGAGGAAAATATCTTCTCGTACGACTCGCAACAGGAGCCATGGGAGCCACGTCCCCGCCGTGGCTTGGAGGAGCCTACACCATACGAGCGCCAACTCGTGGACCAAGTCAGGCGAGATGGTGTGCCGCCGGAATTTCAACCATTCATCGAAGAAGTCATAGCCCAGAGTGCCGAAGCCGGCGAACCCGCGCCCAGCCCCCTCCAAATCATCATGAACTTGTTTCGCGCCAGAGGATTGGTTGATGACGATGACGATGACGATGATGAGGAGCTGTCCGAGGTAGAGAACAGGATGCCGGGGGCGTGGGTGGAGGGGTTAGATGACGAGCTGATGGAAATGCTTACTGGAGGATCCGATGTGGCGGGAGAGACGGCGGATGACGCGCCGGCCCGAGAAGCGGGCGCTTGAAAACTACCTACCTACTTACACTGAATGATTAGAATGCCAGATGAAAGGCACACACCACATCTATCTGCTACTTAAGGGACACTGTGTAGCCTATTTGGCCCATTTACTGGATCGGGCGCGACAACGTGTTGCCAGATGCGCCGAGGCGGGCAGATTGCGCCGGTACTTGCTGCAGGGCAGAGATGACTTACACGGCAACGGATTTTCTTGCTCTCTCGGTCCAAGCTACCTGCTTCCCAAGTACCGTACCCCGGGGAATGCCACGGTATGCTGCGGTATGCTACGTGAACAGGAATCCACGTAAGTAGATCCGGGCGTGCTACCCACGTCAAAAAATCAAAGTCTACCTACCTACTCGTGCCGCCTCGCAAAATGAGCAAGTTTCCTGCTAGCGTTGTCTAATGGGGAATAGAGGACGAGACGGCTGCTACCGTGGTTTCATCTGGGGGATTACGAGGCATAATGGAAACCTGCTCAAGTCTCACATCACATCTGGCGGTCGTGCAGAGTACCTAGGTAGATACCTAATACGTACACTAGGTAGTATGTGGCCCCGGTACACGTATCTAGACGTAGACGTAGCTGGAGCACGCGAGTCCGGAACAGAATTCGTCAGAGGCTCGTACAGTAAGTGCTTTGCGGGTAATACGGTACCAGTACTTGTCATTGCGCGGTGCAAGTGCGGTCCTCTAGCGGGTGGCAATAGGTACTCATCTCCGTACGTAGTACCGACTCGGAATGCGCCGCACTGTAGAGCACCTGATAGTACGTACTCCGTACTATTCAGGTTAGTAGGAACAAGGGAAGCTCATGGAGGGGTTATGGCTATGGGCAACCCCTCCTTGATTCATCCGTTGATCCAGGGTTGCAAGCTGTCGCAAGTCCGAGCCGACTAGGTCCAATTATTAATACTGAGCTGACGACCGATTACTCACTACCTCCTAACCTGTCTCGCGCCGCCAACACTCAAATAGCTGTCGTGGCCTCTTCTTCCGCCTGTTGCGACTGCACCGCGCTAGCCATCGAATACGCCTCCCATACAGACTCAACCATCGCGATCGTACCCGCCCCCTCATCGACTGCGATAGCCCGTCAACCCGCCATCCCGCCATCCCGCCATCTCTTGACAGCTCCACATCACAGCACCGACGCAATGGCCGACACACACACTTACAAGTTCAACGTGACGATGAGCTGCGGTGGCTGCTCCGGCGCCATCAACCGCGTCCTGGGCAAGCTGGAGGGTGCGTTGTTTCTGCTTCTTACCCCTTAGCTTGGTCAATATCCCCCACTGAGTTTCGGCCCGTCCTGCCGAATGCCCTGCCGCGTCACCCGGCGTGAACGCTCTCCCCTGTTGTCTCTCTATTTCTTTGCGGGGCCATCTCCGCCCGGACAGACCAGAACCCCCGATCAGCTGACACGTGCGCGTGGGAAACGGAACAGGCGTCCAGAGCTACGATGTGTCCCTCGACAAGCAAGAAGCCGTCGTCGTCGCCTCGCCGGGCCTCGACTACGAGACCGTGCTCCGGACGATCAAGAAGACGGGCAAGAAGGTTAACTCGGGCGAGGCAGACGGCGCGGCTAAGAGCATCGAGCTGCCCGAGTAAACCCTCCATCCCCCTCCGCCGCTGCGCTATACGGAGAGGGGGACCGTGGAACTGGGTGGAACGCCACTGCTCTTTTTGGATGGGCACAACCAGCTGGCTGCTGAGCGGGTGGGCTGGCCGGCGAGTTTTGTTGTTTGACGAATACTTTGGAGTTGGGCAACATTCAGATGACTGAATTAACGATGAGATGAATCTCACTGTGCGTGGATAGCATGTGAGCAGTACAATTTATAGCTTGTGAGGACATGTTTCCTCCAACTCCTCGTCTCTCAAATACTGTGCATGTTTCTATGTAGATACTATGTGCCGTTCTAGACATAGACTTTCCAATATTCCCAATAGTTATATGATGTCGTTCTTTAAATCAAGATTATACAAGTATTTAAAGAGCAGACTTCTGACGATGACTATAGACCGAAGAGCGCATAGCTAGCAGGAGGTATGAATGTAAAAGGAGACAATCCCGTATGTAATCCTTACTTGCAACTACATATTATTAACTACTATTAACTAATACATTGGAATGCCAGGGTATAACTTAGTCGTAGACTTCAGGATATCGACTATCTAATAACCAAAAGAGCGAAAGAAGAAGAGAGGAGAAAATAACAAGGGAAAAAGAAAAGGGACAGGCTGAGAAGGACGAAGTGGATAAGGAGAAAAGGAGTTAAAATTGTGAGCATTTCGAGTTTGAGCCTTCTTTTTTTTTCATGTCTTTTTTTTTTTTTTTTTTTTTTTGACGCTAGTCCTATAGATGAAAGATGGCGATCCAATACGTCTTTGTATTCACCACTAACCTATCCAAGAGCAACACAGCGCAACGGAAACCAAGCGAGATATAGAGTAAAACCCGGGCTCGCCTTTTACTACCTAGCTAGGCGTCAGGAGCCATTCACCTCATCAGCCTCGCGGCCTTGAGCGAGTGTGGCCCGGCGGCGCCAGGGGCGCGATCTCCCAGATGATGCCGGCGTAGGCGATGCGGGCGAAGGCGATGCGGGCCTCGGCGCTGCCGACGCTGCGGTAGCCGGCGCGGCCCCCGACGCCCTCCCAGAAGGCGCAGCTGGCACCGACGAGGGCGTCGAACTCGGCGCGGTCGCGCACCGCCACGTAGTAGGTGCGCTGCAGCCGGACTCCCGAGGAACCGCTCCCGTCGCCGCCGCCGCCGTGCCCGCCCTCGCCGTCGTTGTCGATGCCGTCGCGCCGCGCCCGCAGCACCACGCCGTCGACGCTCTGCAGCAGCGACGTCGGCGCGCCGGAGCTGGGCAGCGTATCCTCGCGCCAGAGCGCGACGCGCCGGCTGTGCGCGATCCTCGACACGTACCGCCGGATGTCATCCGTCGTCGGGACGAGGGCGCCGTTCTCCTCGTTGGGCATCGCGGGGGGTGAGCAGATTCGAGAGGGGGGAAAAGTAAGTGCGTGGGCTCGACTGAGGGGGCGCCGCGTGTTATGTTGGGCACTTTACGGCTACGGGAACGGCAAACTTACGTGGTTGGTATGGGGGTGAAACTGGATAGTGGAAGATATGCTGGCACGGTTTCGCGTGCGGTATTCTTCGCCTTGAGAGCTGGAGTCGGCTTTTCAGCGGTCAAACGTGTTGGCTAGGAGTGTCTGTTGTCGGGAGATGGCAGGTCTTTACGGCTATCATAAGGGAGCGGAATGTCCTGTTATATACATGAGTTGGGCTCGTGGACTCTAGTTTTTTTTTTTTTAGAATTTTCATGCTGCATGAGGGTGCTTGTGAGCCAGGATATTTGAGTAACCATCTACGGGGAGTGAAACAAGTTTTACGTAGGCAGAGAGATGCGTCGCAGTGCATGAAGATGGCGCAGTGCGTGTGTAAACTATGAGATATGTTTATTCCTGGCAAGTGTAGGTTTTTTCCATCCCCTGTGTGCAAGTGAGTATGAAGGCTACTGATTTATCACCCTTATACCATCCGAATTGTCAATCCAGGTTGAGGCTCAAGTGCCAGATAAGCCCCTTGTAGTGGATAAAGGAGTAGGCATCCCTGGCGATTACATCGCCACACTTATGGGCGTAGCTGTCCCGCCCGCCCTCCCAGAGCTGGCAAGCACGCCCAAAGATCGAGCGGAAGTCCTCGAGGTCCTCTGCCGTGACGTGGTGCTCATACGGCGGACGCTCGTAGAGCGGGGGGAGGCCGAGGGGGCTTACCCGCAGGCAGACGCCGTCGTCGGTGTACTGGACGACCTTGCTACTGTACGACGTATTGCGGCCTCTCCATTCATCGAAGTCGGAGCCGTCGACGATCGAGAAGACCCGGTCTCTGAGCTGCTCTATGTTGGCGTTTCGCTTATTCGTCGTAGAGCTCATCATGAACAGAGCGGATGGAACGCTGGGTGTGTGTTGATGGGTTGGAAGCGTATACTTCGTACGCTTGGGATGATGGCATGTTTCAACTCAGTACAGGTGCGGAGTGGTGCTACTTTATAGTCGAACTTGTAATAAGCCATATTCTTGTATAACTGTGTGACAAATTTTCCGTGTTTCAAGTTCTGGGGCGCTCGTATCGCCAAGCTCCCTCACCGTTGCACGGAACTCCATTGAATGGGCGTGATGCAGCATTCTAGTCACAAGACCTCGGCCTTGACACAAGCTTATTGTAGCATCTGAATTAGAAAGAGTGTAGGACCTAACATGTGACTGTAGCAATCAGAGAGAAACTTGTCTACCAAAAACAACCAGAAACTCCTTAAATCAAGCAAACGTGTACTTTGTAGATGGGATAGGAGGAATAAAATGTAAGGAATCTGATGTTTCTATTCCTCGTCGAGTTTCCTGTCCCTGGGCTGTAGTATTGGTAAAAAGGGATAGAGAGTATCATGCCACGTATAGTCATACTATTCTAGGTAAATACTAGGCATCTGATGGGCACACGCCCCAAACTTTGCTATTGCCCAGCTGGTGGGGTTAATTTTCCAATAGGGAGGACAGAATAAGGGCTTCGTATCATCATGGGGCTGTTGGCGCTTTGGGATGCCTTTGGCTGATATATTGAGATTACAGTGACAGGTATAATCTCTGAGGCATTCGTATTGTGCCACCTTTTTGAGGGGGGCTTGCTGCTAGCTGCAGGTAACCCAAGAGGTAGTGGATATGTAGATATGCCAATTGTGTCACGGAATAGAACTGCAGCACTATACCATGGCACCACTGGCAAACGTAGAAACAGGTAGTCAAGCCGAAGACTTGAAACCCTGCAGTTACTTGTATGCGTACTGTGACAAACTGTACAGCGACAGCCAGTGCCTGGGTTGTATGTTGTATTAGCTTTTGCGAATACCGAATATACGGCCAGGCCATTCCTTTGTACGACCCTTCACTTAACCATGGGATCTCCTTCTCGTACGACTAGGCGGCACCAGTTTCTGTAGGGCAGAGCTAGTGTCACGAGAGATTATGACAACCAATCCTCCGGTACGTAGTAAGCACTCGGAGTCGAGTAATACTGATCTAACAGAAATCAGAGGCTAGCTTGGGAGCGGATTTATGGGCTGCGAGGGCCTTGTGTGTTCTTAACGACTAGCGTAACCTGTGTGTGCTACGAGCCCCTTGCATAAGATTTCAAGACTCTCGCCATCCCCTTACATTGTTGATTTCTTATACCTTGTACGCAAGGCGCCAAGGGGAGATGACCCGAGACTATAGTCTGGGGCCCCTTTGTACTTTCAAGCTTGCCGTCCTCCTATGCGGGAATCAACAAGCCGACTGGTTCTAAAATGATCGCGTCTGCCCGGAGGCTCCTCTTAAGAACTGGTGAGCACCGGCTTACATAACTAGTATGAAGTGACTAATAAATGCGAGTCTGGAATTGTTGTAGTATGACGCAAGCGACGGGCCGTTGTTAAGATGGGTTACCCATTGGTGGCTGGCCATGTACTGGAGTACAAACCCCTTAGGTTAGTTAGGCAACTTATCGCAGGTTAATATTCCAGCAATGCACCAAGGGAAATGCATGCATTATCAACAGAATGCCCATAACGGTCAGATGAAGTTGATACCCCTGTGCGTATACTGCAGCTAATACTAATTCTATCAACACGTGACCTAGATCCCACTGTACCTATTCGGGCTCGCTTTGGGCTGTTTGCTTACTTGCTGTCGCTATGGTATGATGGCGGTCTTGGCCTCCAGCAACATCACAACCGGCCATCCTGGAAGTTGTAGCGACACGTCAATAGGCAGACGGCCCAGATATCCGCTGGGAATGGGGTCTTGGAGCGCTGGTGTTTTCATTGCGTGACTGAAGACCCGGCCGACTCGCTCATCCCTTCTCACTCGGGTGGTTGATGCTCATGTCGATTAGGCGCGGTGGCGGCGGCATCCGCTTGTGATGGCTGAGAATACCGCGAATGGGCCGGCTCTGGCACAACAGCGTGTCGTGAAGCGGCCGCGCCCCGTCAAGAGCTGCTTAGAGTGAGTCGGCGCCCCTTGCCTTCTTTCGTGCATTGAGGCCGTGTGTCCTTTTCTCTGCTCTCGTGTAGATGCCCGGCCGGCCGGCAGTCGGATGGCACGTATAAGCGGTCTTCATGCTAATGACGCCGGCGAAGATGTCGTCGAAGAAAACTGAAGTGCGACCGCCTCTTGTCCTGCACTCAGTGCCAGAAGGCTCAGCGGCCTTGTCGCTATGTTCCGGACGGAGAAATCTCGGATGCGTCAGATACTGAAGTGCCCGACCGTGCGCCGAAGCGTAAACATGTTCTATCAAGCCAGGACGGCAGCCTTCATCCTGCTCACTCCAAGCGTGAACACCAGGAGGACTATGGCGCTAGGCTGGATAAGCTTGAGCGCATCCTCCTAGAGAAAAACTCACCCCTCACTGAAGCAAGCAGCAGTGGGAGTCGCGCCCAGAGGCCCATGGCGTCGGCGCTCACGATGCGCGGGCTCACCGTCAAAGACGGGTCTCGAACGCGCTTCTTCGGACCGAGCAGTACGCGGGTACTGGTGAATCTGGTAAGCCTGGGCTCACACTATCCCTGTTCTTCGTGCCCCCCAAACTCACGTAGCTGTCCTAGTTTGATGAAGCAAAAGAGTTCATGTTTAATGACGGCGACTCCAGCGACGTTCTTCACCCGTTCTTGCTTACCCACAAGATCCATAAAGCTGTACAGAATGAGCACCGGAAACTCACAGCTCCGATTACAGTTTTCGTAGACTCGATGACGCCGATCCACAAGCGCATGGCTGATCTCTTGCCCAGCAAGCATACCTGTGACCATTTGCTTCAAGTCTATTTAAACGGATCTGAGACAATCTACCGCGTGCTTCACATACCCACGTTCATGTCTCAGTATAACCAGTACTGGGAAGGGCATCAACAGCCCGCTTACTTCTTGCCGCAACTCTTATCAGTGCTGTGCATCGGATATCGATTCTTCGGGGCTGGCATAGGGCAATTCCAGGGCGAGAGGGAAGGCATTCACGTGCCTACTGCATGTGCTCTGGTGAGAGCCTGGCTAGTCAGTCTCCGGGGTAAACAACTGGTCGAGTTTAGCTCACTGCAAGGCGAAGTCCTTGCCCTTATGGCCGAACGAATGCTGAATTTGCAAAACCACGAGACCTGGATGCATCTTGGCCTTCTTGTGAGGATGGCGATGACGATGGGTTTGCACCGTGATCCGTCCGAGTTCTCTCGCATATCGCCGTTCTGGGCTGAGCAGAGGCGGAAACTGTGGCTGACCATACTTGAGCTCGACATACACATGTCTCTGCTGTGTAATCTGCCTAGCTGCATTCGCGAGGGCGATTTTACCTGCCGCCCCCCTGGAAACTTCAATGACAACGAACTGTTTCCGACCATGATTGAGCTCCCCCCGTCAAAGCCTATCCAGGTGGAGACCGATTCCCGTATCCAGGTGTATGCTGCTACTACTTTGATGGCTCGTTTCAAGGTCGTTGACCTGGTCAACCGAATCGATGCTGTTCAAGATTATCAGCAAATCCTTGACATAGGGAACGAGTTGGAACAAGCCCTGGAGGATATTCGCTACATAGTTCCGCAGAGAAATTCGATAAACGCAAAGGAAGCGCACCGGCAGTGGACGACGCGCGTAGTCCTGGACATGAATTGCCGTCGACCTCTGCTGGCATTGTACCGGCCCTTCGCTCTGAGTAGCGTTGACGCCCCTCAACGTATCATGACTGGTTATTTGAAGTCATGTATGATATTACTTACCTATTTAGACGAGGTAGATCCCGCGACGCCTGATTACGCTCAGATTTGGCATATGCACAATCTCATCCTGCGCCAAGATATCATGCATGCTTCATTTGGCGTCTGTTATTACATGAAACGGATCCAAGCTGGCGCTACCAGTACACGAGAGTCAGAAACACCTGAATATTGCGCCGGTCCCGATCTCATCGAAGTGGCCTGCACCACTGCCTCTAGGAGCTCGATGTTGCTCTCTTTGCCTCGCCTGAGAGCGACTGTGGAAAGCGTGATCGACACTATGATCAAGCGTATCGGTGAAGTGGGAACGAACTTGAAAGACTTAGTCTCGTTGGCGATTGTGTTTTATACGTACCAGGGCGAGACGCGCGAGCCGAAGAAACATGTTAAGGAGGCCTTGCAGCGGATCGTTGATGCTGGTCTTCAAGCAATCCATGCTAGCCAGGAGGACATCTCGGCCCTGACAGTGAGTGCGAAGCTCTACATTTGAGTGCCAATGTTAACTGGGAAAACAGATGGTTCCAGCGACGGGACAGATGCAGATGATGAACTATCAAACCGATCCGAGTCTCTTGATTAGTACGGACCCATTCATGTGGGCGGCGGATATGCCCACCGCCGTGAGCCTCCCCCCTCGCCCGCATCTCTTGATGCGATGTTAACGTCTTCTAGCTGTCCGATGACTATGCTCAATGGGGCTCTGAGTTCTGGAACCCCTTTATAACAAATCATACGCCAGTGTTATAGATAAAGACCTCCGAAGATTCACGCCGCGTAAGTGATTGGCGTCCTATGCGAAGAACCCCGCCATACCACCGTCCTTTCAATCTCTTGTTCGTCTACAGGCATGGCTTTCCCATCCAATGACCCCATTCCTGGGGCATTTCTTAAAGGTTGAATTAACATCGAAGAATGCTCAGTTGGAGATGACTGGGCTCTTGCCGACGAAGTCATCCTTTTCGCAAGCCTGGACCATGAACCGCGCAACGCTCGCCCTTGTGATCTTGGGCAGGAAATTAATCTCTTTCCCGTTGTCGGGATAATACCGAATTGGCGCTGCCTCGCCATCGGCCAACAGGCAAGCTCGTGCCAGCACGAATTCCACACCAGACTTCCGAGTCTCCTCATCGATGGTATTATGGGCTGCTAGCCCGTGTCTCATGTTGGTGTGCTTGAACATGGCGCGAAAGAGGAAGTTCATGCTGTCTAAGCTATTGCCGGCGCCCCATTGATTCAGGATGACGATTCGCTTAGTTCCGTACTTCTTCATCACCGAGATGGCATTGGCGACTGAGTCCTCCACTATTTTGCAACAGGTTAGTAAATGCCATCAACGGTGTGTTTTGCACAAGGGTTTCAAGTTGGGTATCTCGCAAGCCCGGCGTCTAATCTTGGGATTTCTGGAAATAACTCGAACGGGCGAAGAGGACATGGTACAATACTCACTAAACCTGTCTGGCGTATCTGGAGTGACGGCGGCAAAAGGAGAGTCGGAGACCCTTCTCAGACTTAAGGCTACAAGGACGGCCTGAGGTGGCATAGGCGCTGCCTCGAATGCTTTCTCGATATCCTCTGTTTTCATCGGTGTTCCTTGGATGGCGGTCAGGCCGGGGCGGGAGGTCAGAGAGGAAGGTGATCGGACGAGGGCAGCCACACTATGGCCTTTGGACACAGCTTCTTCCACGATCAGCTTGCCTGTTCGGCCGCTACCGCCCAAGATGAGGAAATGCATTACGAATGAACGGTGACGAAATAATGTGGGATTGCCTAGTGAGAGGCAGTGATAGTGACTAGGGAAGACTGAAAACCGATGGAGAGCCAGAAGACAATACTGAGGAGGAAAGAAGCGCTGCGTTTCTAGATACTTCTTCTTATATACCCATGCTTGAATATAGATACCCCTGATTCCTGCCATCCAGCTCCGGTTATCATCCAGACTCAAACCACTAGATTCCGTCTCCTATGCCATATCTCCAACACTGAAAAACAGCAGTTGCTTCAGTAATCACTTGCGAGAGCATATGCGACGGAGCCGAATGTGCGGCGTACCAGCTCACTCGGCCGAGACACTCGGACAAGGGTGACCTGTTAGTGGATCCTTCGCTAATGGTGAAGCGCCCTGAGCGCAGAGTATTACAGCCCATCACTATCTGGGGACGACGGAATAAGCATTAAGAAACGACTTGTTTCAATTAGTCATTGAGTATGAGTGTGAAGAGATATCTACGATGCCTTAGAGGCATGATATGTACGTCTTGTGCTTTCAACTCGAGTTTGGGGGTGATTAGACAATTCTCCACCATATTGCATCAGCTACCAAGCAGGTAGTAACCAGATCTTCATCGGGGCTGAATTATCTACTTTGTCACAACGGGATTAGTGTCTAGATAGAGTACGGAGTAATGCCTCATGGCTAGCCAAAAACTGAAATAATCTACCAGGTCATATATACGGATACAGCGTCGCTAAACTCCCAGAGTAATGAAGAAAATGGCAGTCAACCGCTTGCATACTTCGTACCCGTATTGATCTGAAGTAGGTATCAAAAACATGCAAACTAGACTGCAGACACCATGGTTTTCTGCCGTGGCTCTGTCGCGAATGAAATCTGCCGGAGCCTCGGTGATTTCCCCGCCGTCTCTTCCTGCCTGCCAACCCATTCCCGATCCCTCCCTATGCTGGTGGCCTGGCTCAGGGAATAGCCCTGCTTCAGCGCCCCGGTCGCCGTGCCCTGGCTGTGCTGGTCGTCCTGGTCAAGCTTCGGCCGGTCCCGGCTGCCGAGGATGGTCCGGTTACTGCTGCTGCGCGCGCCGCTCGTGCTGAAGAGCGAGAAGAAGTCCTGCGTGAATGTCGTCTCGAGGTCCCGCGGCTTGCCGTCAGTGGTCCAGTAGCGCTCGTTGCTCAGGTCGGTGCTCAGGTGCCGCCGGAAGTAGCGGTCCTGGTTCACCCACCAGCCGCGCCACGCCGACAGGATCAGCAGCGTCAGCGGGATCGTGAAGGCCCAGTAGATCCAGAACGAGGGCATGATGGTGGGCGAGGGCAGGCCCGGGGCCGCGTCCTGGCTCGCCGCCGGGTCGCCCGCCGTCCCCTTCTGCCAGTTGAACATGGACACGCCGAAGAGCGTCCCGATGTACTCGCCGGGGAGGAAGATAGCCGTGATGACCGCGAGCGCCTTCATCGATGAGCTGTCGCGGGTGGATGCGACTGCCATTCTCTATAATACACAATTGTCAGAAATGCACACTTACACTAAGAGTCGACCTATTCTGGGGGTGTGGGATGCATGCGCCGGCATGTAACAACGTATGGTTCGCCGGAAGAGGAAAGATAAGACGTCGAGATGCATACCGCGTTCCTTGGATAGTGTTAGTAGTCTTCTAGGAAAATGGGAAATGCTAGTGTACTCACAAATTATTATCCTCCTATTTAAAAAGTTAGAGTCAGCTATCGAGTTTATAGTAAATGGCTTCGGGACGTAACGAGAGTATATATAATAATCCTATTTGGACAATTCGTGGCTCTAGACATTCTCAAAGGAGCAATGGAAGGAGTTGAAGTGGACTGACCTGGGCGAGTATTGAGTAAATCACGTCAATACGGGCTCTGATGCGTAACTCCGACATTCTCCTGTCTGTCTCTAGTGATGTGCAGAGTCGCCATATACAGTCGAGATACTGGCGGATCTCGTGCCAGTGACATGACAGGTCGTCCTCATCATCTTCGTCGCTCGCTTCAGGTTCGCCCTTCGCCGCCGCCTTTGTCTTGAGGGCCTTGACACGCGCATCCAACTCATCCCCGACTTGCAACAATAGCTTGAGCGCGCGTTCCATCCACCTTAAAGTGTCCAGAAGCTGGATTGAGCCTTTCAGGACCTCGTGGGCTTCCTTCATTAAATGGATAGTTTGCGGGGGGATGTATTCCGGATCGCTGGTGGCACCATCAGTTTCGCCTCTTGACGGCTGCGGGAAGATATTTATGGTATGTGGCTGTTCCAAAAAAGAACCTCCGTTTTGCCACGATGGACTTCACAAGCGGAACAGGTCGTTTAGAGAGACTTACTACAAGGTGGCTGCTAGATTAGACACTGGCGTGTCGTTATGGTCGCGTGCCCCGTTTCTAACTTTCTCCTCGACGTATTCCTTTAGCGATGACAGTCGCTTCAAAGGCTTAAGCTGGTACGGCCGCGAACTACTTTTTGCAGCATTTAACTTGTACGCTTCGGCGTTGGCTTGGCCAGTGGTGCCTGTAACGGCGTCGACACGCCCCTCTAGCAGAAGAACTTCGCCATTGTTGGCTATGACCGCCTCCTCGGTCCGCTGCAATTGAACCTGTAGTAGCACTATGGGGAGGACCAGTGGGTGCGCCCAATGCGCTCGGCACGAGTCTAGTCGCCGCTCGTACTCGTCCAAGGCATCTTCATCGTGCCACCTCGTGTCAAAAGACCGCCGAATCATTGCAGTTGTGTTGTTGGTGCGCAGATTGTAAGTCATGGAGAGGAAGTCGTAGGGTGGCTGCGGGTTGGATGAGAAGCTGAGGATTAGGTCTTGACATGTTTCGTCAGTAAAGCCCTGCCACTCTCGCTCATAATAGCACCCGAATTACTGGGTAAACTATTCTGAGATCTGGGTGATCTTACGGAATGTTTCCCTCTTCGCGTCCCAAAAGGACGATTCACTTGTCACTCGGGTTAGACCAGGTAACGTGGCAGCGTGAAGACCAAGTAACTTATAGTCCTCGATTGTAAGGTCTAGTCCATCGGGTACGCTCCCAAACCCATCCGCTATGCGATGGCACGGTCTTCGGCGAGTTATACTGATTGTGAAGTGATTAGCCTCTGAGGTGAACACTTTTCTCCAAGGTCACTTCCGGATAGGATTTGTCGCTGACAATGGTTCACGGAAGACTGGTGTCTACTTACACTTGTCGCACTCGTCCTTGAAGCGAGCGCTTTCCTTTGGGGTTTGCAGTAAAGTTACCCTACTTATAATCAGAAGTGCATACTTAAGGCAAAGGCATGGATTACAACAAGTACTCAACTCACCTCGTTATCCAAACCGTGTCCATTTCTCATCGCCTGCCGAAACGTGCGCAAGCCCTCTTCCCCTTCCGACATGATACTCGGGGATCGGGGCTCGCCATCGGAAGCCTCATCCGGCGGCGAGAAGACGGCATACTCATGGTACGAGACGCGGCTGTCGCCATTTCTGAGGAGAATCTCATTCGTCAGTCCCCTGAGACCGAAAGTGAACAGGTTACGCTCATGAAGCGTTTTTCCTTTTCGTCTCGCGGCCCCGTTGCTCGGACCAGGAGCAGACGGTACCACTGCACCGGCGGAAGTTAGCAATCACGATTATAAGCATAGTCCGTGAGCCCAAGGGCATCACAAGCGTCTAAGGCGTCTCATACACAACCTCCCGGCTTCAGCAGAGAGCCTACGCAACCGTGGAATAAACAATGCGGCGGACACGACGATGTCGCGTCGCCGACAATTACTTACAGCTCCCGCGCCTCGTATTGGGCGCCGTGCGCCGACCCTCGCTAGCCGGGTCTGCGGCGACGGCGGCGTGTTGACGCACCTCGCTCAGTGCGAGATCGAGATCGTCGAGGTTGTAGTTGTTGTTATTGAAATCCATGATACGGGCCTATCGTTAGGGAGGTTTATAACAGTCCAAAGGAAGACGAAGCATCCCTTAGTAACCAAGACTCCTTGACGGAGTCGAAAGTGGAGAAGCAAATCGCAGCTTTTCTGGACCGCAACGGCTCATACCTAGTGTGGAAGAAAGCTCCTCTCTCGGCCTGTCTGATAATGTGGCGGGTCAGGCCTCTTTTAATGAAGATATTTCGACGGCCCCTGCTATCCCCTACACGCTAAGCGTCACTGGCGCGATGTACGGGGGCTGTGTTGTTGTGGAGTCTCTTACACCGTATCGTGATCCAGTTTTCATCAGATCGGCCCCAGACGAGCATTCCCGTTCGGGTAAAATCGGTTTTCCCCCTGGGAGCCAAGGGTCAAATGTGCGGATTCTTGGAGTCGATGCTGCTAGAGTAGTATTCAAGTAAGCCAGGTGAGCAACTGCGCCACGTGAAGGATCTTGGGCATGAAGCTTGTATGAACTTTGGGCAGCAATTATCACGAACTGCGTTCCGAAGCCTCATGTGATGCGTTGGGAACCCGGCAAAGCCAGCACCCCAATATGTGTTCGTTATTATCTCTATCTTCGCTGCGGCCACACTACCTCATGACTGGGCAGGACTAGCGCCTTCGATTCTATAGTCTTTGAATTGCCGTGCTGGAACCTTTCTATCAAAGAGCACGTCCAGCTCCTCAAATGTCCTGCCCTTCGTTTCGGGCACTCGGAAATAAGACCAAACAAGACACAGAGCGCCCAATCCTCCAAAGTAGTAGCCTAGTTTGCCTTGCAAGTTGGCCTCGTCGGGATTGATCATGTAGGGAATTGCCACCGTCATCACGATACCAAGCACAGCCTGGACAGCCGTGGCGACGGCGATCGTCTTCGACCGGACACGAGTTGCTGAGCACTCGGACAGGATCACAAAGGTGACGGGACCAATTGATAGATCGTAAACTCCGTTCCAAACCAGCATAAGTGAACTCTCCGCCCAAGCTACACCCGATGGGCGACCCGGAATCGTGTCTAGAATGCCAATTATAAACATCAATATAACACAAACTGTAAGCCCTACATTAAAGATACGGCGTCGCCCAAATTGTCCGATCAAGTACCATGAAATTACGGTTGAGACCCAACCCACGGCTGCTGCCTGTCAGTTTCGTTATGTAGTTGGGGGTGGCTTAGACCAACCTAGAAATCCAATGCCTAGGTAGAACGCATCTTGCTCGCCCACTCCCGCCTGCTGGAAGAAGTACGTGCCGTAGTTAATGAGATAGATGCCTGACAAGACCTGTGTGCAGTAGACGCCACTTGAGATCTCGGTGCGGCGAAGGTTGATCCCCTGAATGGTGTCTAGATAGGTGCTTCCCGCTTCCATTTCCAGCTCCAGTCGGTCCGTTTCTGCGATCACCGCGAGTGTCGCGTCGATATCAACCTTCTTGGAGGCCAGTCGTCGCAACGAATCTCTGGCTTCGTCTTGCCGTCCTTTCCGCACTAGCCACCAGGGGCTCTCCGGGATGAAAAAGATGCCTGGCAGAATGACAAGGACCCAGAACCATTGCAATGCAAACGGGATGCTGTAGGCCCAATGGTTCTTCAGCGTCGCAGTACCGGCTGTCACGCCATTTCCGAGTAGCTGCCCGGTGACAAAGCACTACAATTGGTCCGGGTCAGTAATTATCAACCGGGCATTGCTCTTAGAGCGTCCTGTGATGCCTCTAGAACGTGGTAGAGTGAAAGGGGCAGCCCCGGTATGTCTAAAATAGCGAACTAAAAGCAGAACCCCCCAAGAATCACTTACTAGGTTCGTGTAGGAGGTCAGGTAGCCCCGGAGTGCCATGGGACAGACCTCTGACGCGTAGGTTGGCCCGATGACGACGAAACATCCTAAGACCAGACCCCCGAGCAGCTCACCAACGAGGAGAGCCTCCAGTGAGCGAGCGAAGAACTGAATAAATACCAACCCCGCTGTCAATGTGACGCATGCGAAGAACGTCCATTTGCGACCGAATCGTTCCATCGGATAGGCAGAACACAACGCCCCTATCACCTGCCCGAGTGGGTTTCCCAACGACAGGCCGGTCTGCCACCTTGCGGGAATGACGAACTATAGGACTCGTATCAGCAACCTTTCGTCTTCCGACTGAGCGAGCTCGGGGAATATCGAGTGGGGGACGCTGGGTGGTGTAAATGGCGCCCGTCGTACCTCGCCATTAGGATGCTCGACCCCGAAATCCTTCTTGAACTGCGGAATGGCAAACATGTTCCCCACGATCTGGGGATCGAACGCCAGCATGATGACGCCGATGGACACAAAAGCCGACCACCCCACCGCCGTCGGGTATAGTTTGACGGCGTCCCAGAAGGCCAGCTCATGTTCCTGCTTGATGGCTTGACTAAGAGCTAGGGAGTCGGACGGCTCTACCTTCGCCGAAGCCTTATGATCGCCCTTCTGATGCATTGTTGTGGCTCGACTTGATTTCGCCGGCGGCCGTGGTGTAGACTGATGCGAATTGGTCCCGACCGCTCCCTGTGCTTGAGAAGCCGGTTCGTCGGGGACAAAGAACGTCCCGTACCCAGACGGGAATTAAGCAGCCATATATACGGTATCGGATGTCGCACCTGTGCCTCCCATGCACGCGCAGTGTTGTATCCCCGCGTTACTGGATTAACAGGGGCCGCTCTCATAGGCTGATGAGGTGTGGCGGGTTGATAAGATGGAGGGGAATGGGTTGGGGATCATGACGGAGGGCGAATCGCGAGTGAGGGGGCGCTGTCTGCTGACAAGGGTGAGGGATCGCTGCAACGTTGTAGCTACCAAATTATTTTTTAACTACCGGAGCACAGGCGTCCGTCCGCGCCTTAGACATTCCGGGCCTCATTGTTAAATGCCTGCCTTCCCTGGAAGAGAAATGGACAACGCGTACATCTCCCAAGTGGGAATAAACAAGCCACCTATGAATAAGTGACCAGATAGCCGTAATTCCTTACTACTGCAACCCAGCGCATCATGGAGCATGTCTACTCCTCACTCACGCAGCGGGCCGTTACCGTCTACAAAAAGTCGGTAGGCGACGCGGGTCAATGCCGAATCATCATAGCTTTTGCTGGACCCCCGGGCTCTGGGAAATCAACCATTGCGGACCAGGTCGTACAGCGAATCAACACACTATTCCGACGCCCCCTTGCCGCCTGTCTAGCCATGGACGGATTCCACTACCCCCGAGCATATCTCGACTCTCTGCCGAATCACATCGAAGCGCATACCTGTCGAGGAGCCGCATGGACATTTGACGCCGGCGGCCTCGTGAGACTCGTCAAGACTTTATCCATCTCCAGGAAGGCCGCGGAGCCTGTCGAGATCCTTGCCCTAGCTTCGACCATAAGATCAAAGACCCTGTCCCGGACGCGATATGGATCGAGGTCGAGATTAAAATCATCATCACTGAGGGCAACTGGGTTTTACTGGACCGCGACCCTTGGAGGCAGATTCAAGAGTGCGTAGACGATACCTGGTTCGTGGACGTGGACCCGGAATTGGCACTGCACCGCATCGCCAGAAGACATCTTGCGGCAGGGATAGAGAATACTTGGGCGGCGGCTGTGGCTAGAGCAGAGTCGAACGATTTACGAAACGGCGCTGAAGTTCGTGCACATTTGCTAGAACCTAACGTCTGGGTTAAAAGTGTAGAGATTATCAATACATGAGAACAAAATGAAGAAGAATAAAATCCCGAGTAATAATAGTTAGAATTTAATGTTAGCAGCCTAAGTAGGTGGTACACAATAAACTTTACTGCTGCATGCAGGGCCTAAATACCCCTGCGCACTTGTTTACCCCTTAATGTCCCTGAAGGGAGGCCGTATTAGTAATAAAAACCAACCTTCATGTTATGTATTGACTAGCAACTGAGTGACAGTACAACATGAAATGACGTTTTTCATACGGCTTTTAAACTTCGTCACGATGCTGGGAATCATGAGCAGGCTCCTTTGATGCTGCTTTGTCAAGAGTGCCACCGAGGGATTGAGTCCCATCGAATATCACAGCAATATCCTCCAAAGTGTGGCCTTTGGTTTCAGGAAAAAGAAAGTATGTGATGGCAAGGAAAATGACCAAAAGCACGCTGAAGACCAGATAATATTTCCAACCGATATTCTCTAAACCAATTGGGTTTACGAATGATACCAGAGTGAGAGATCCGCTGTGGTAACTAATAGTCAATATAATTACACTTGTGACTTTGGGGGCGAAAAGAAAATCATGGAAGAAAGGAAATAGGTTCCTAGAGGATCTTCTAGCACGTGGTGAGATCACTTACTATATGCCGAACAATTCGACCGCTATGCCCTTCGCGCGGATGTTAAAGGGCAAGATCTCAGTGGGATAGCCGAAGAGCAGTGGTGTAAACGATATGTCATAGTGAAAGAAGAAAGTAAATAGCGTCACTACTACAACAACGCCTGCCGCGTGGTTGCCCGACATGCTCACTACAGCGGAGCACGCCGTCAAAATAATGTACGAGATCAGCATGCCAACACCGGACCAGAGGAATAGCTTCCTACGACCTAGCCGGTCAACGAGAAATGCTGCTCCCAGAGCCGCCGCGAAGTTGAAGACTTGCAGAAGCCCGTTAATCAGTGTCTGCGTGTAGGTCGAGGTGATTCCAATCGTTGACAGGACCAGGGTGAGATAGTATGAGACGACCGCTACTCCGTTCCACTGTGCCATGAAGCCGACTAAGAAGGCGATAAGGACCCGCTTCCTATTACCCGGTGTTGATATCAGGGCACCCCATCCAGTGCTGCTCGCTATCTTTTCTTGCCGTATCGTCTGTATGATTTGGTCGAGTTGGTATTGTACTAAGGGCGACTCTCCAGAGACTTGCTCGGGGGCATGATATCGCGAAAGGATTTCAGCGGCCTCTGCCGTACGGTCCTTCGAGACAAGCCAACGAGGAGATTCGGGGACCCAGAAGAAGAAAAGTAGCTGGACTATAGGAAACCCGGCTTGTAGGATGGAAGGGATGCGCCATGACCATGTGTCCTGGTAATCTTGACAGCCGAAGGTTGTCCATGACGCCAAAATAGCACCTGACTTCGAAGTCAGAATGATTGATTTTGCCCCGTAAGTGGCTAGGACCTACCTACCAAGGTAGTACATGGTCCAGAAGGCAGATGTGTATTTGCCACGGTGTGTTGGGTAAGCCAGCTCGGCAATGAGTAGCGGGCTTGGATGAACAGAAACTGCCAATTTTCCCGATGAGTGTACGTCTCAACCTGTTTGGCGGTTCTGCTCGACTTACACATTCCACCGAATCCTACGATTGCGCGTGCGATAATGAATTGAGGTAAATGGAACGAAGTTGCTTGTACAGCAGTTGCCACAATGACGATCGCAAGCCCCGCGAACAACAATGGCTTGCGACCATATCTGTCTGACAGAACGCCTACAAAAGGAAGAGCCAAGACAGAGCCGATAGCCTGTGCAGCGTTCACGAGACCTAGAGTCGCACCCCTAGGGTTTCTGAAATATGTTTGCCAGCTCTCTAGAGACTGTAAACCATTCATGAGAGATCCTGAATTGAGATGTTAGTGCATCCCACTTGCAAGACAAGGCCTAAGAGGAAAGGGAGAGAGGGCTGGATTACCATCATAACCAGCAACTGAAGAAGAAAGGAGGGGCACAAGGAGTAGCAGATTGAGTTTTAGGAGGTGAGGCTGCTGAAACCAGTATTTATCTGTTTCTGGCAACATCCGGGCGAGCGCCTCGCCTACGATATGGGAGTCTTTCATGATTGATGGTTGTGCTCCAGGGCCGCTAGGTTGATGGATAGTGTTGACAGGATTGATGTTTGTGTACGCAACGACAACTTAGAATAGCATGACCCTTGTGTGACTTCAATACCTTCACTGCTAAGTAACTAACCTGGGTTAGTATCCTAAATGTCCCTCGTAGAGCGTTATCCCCATGGGGTGCATGGCCATGCTCTTTGTACTAAGTAGAAATGGAGACCGGACATCAGTCACCCTATGCACCCATCTGCCAAGGTCCACTTCTGGTCTCAGGTCAAGCACAGGTTTGTATGCGGATAGGTCGGCATTCCTAGCCCCTAAGGCCCGCCAGTATGTCTCATGTTAGCGAGGGCTGGTTGCCTGGAGGCTGGGGTCGGGAATGGTCGACACTGCACCAAAAAAATGCGTCCGGTGGGGGGACTTGAGAGATAGATTAAATATAGTTATTGAGGCACTGAGATGGGCTAGAAGTGAATGTGATAGGATGTGCGTGAGAGAAATTGCATGTTCTTGTATATGAACTTGTCCTATGCCACGCCTTGTATCACGACCTTGAGCGTGTTTTCCTCTGCTTTTCTAACAGCTTCAAAGGCCTCCTCGGCCTCCTCGAACTTGAATCGATGGGTAATGAGTTTGCGCGGATTGACCTTTCCAGACGCAATCAATCTGACAGCTTCCGGATAGCAACCCGACTGATACCTGATACTACCCTTGATAGTAAGGGCCCGAATGCAAGCCGTTGTAATAGGGAAGACGACATTCTGAGTCGCATTAGTACAAATAGATTCGAGCTGATTAATGTTGGCTCTTCAGGGGTGACGTACTTCCTTTCCCATCCCAGCCTGAACGAATGTCCCCCCCTTTTTTGCTGCAAAAATACCTGCTTGGATACAGCTCTCAACCCCCGTACACTCAAGCACAACATCAGCCCCATTCAGCCCGAAAGACTTTATAATCTTTTCCCCCAGTGCGCGCGCGGCCTCTACCGGATCTTCGGGCGCTTCAGGTTCCCTTTTTGAAACGAAGACCTCATCGGCCGCGAAGTCTTTGGCGAACTCAGCCCTGGCCTCAGATATATCGACACCAATAACTTGACTGGCCCCGTAGGCTTTGGCCACTGCTTGGCATAGAACTCCAATAGGACCGCAGCCAAATACAAGAACGGTTTGGCCACCTTTGAGGTTGGCTACCTTGCAGATCTGTACTGCGACGGCAACAGGTTCGACAAGGGCACCGTCTTCCATAGACATATGGTCAGGGATGGGGTATGTGTAGTCGCCTGCTACCACATAGTATTTCTGCAGAGCTAGATATGACAAGTCAGTTTGACAGATTGCTGCAGGGGATCTAGCAGATGCTTACTTCCGTCCCAGGGAGGCGTCGCCGCGAAGATGGTGTCCTCACAGACATTGTACATGCCTGAGCGACAGTAATCGCAATGGCGGCATGGGACTCCAGGTTCAATTGCGACCCTATCTCCCATCTTCACGTTCTTAACCTTGCTACCAACTTCCACTATTGTACCGGAGCTCTCATGACCCAGGATGATGGGACTCTTAAGGACGAAGTCGCCAATACGTCCGCGCTGCCAGTAGTGGACATCGGAGCCGCAGATGCCCGTCTGTTCAATGTGGACGCGAACGTGGTATTCATCCCGCAACTTGGGCACAGGGCGATTCTCAAATGAAACCTTCTTCACCTCCTGCAACACGAAAGCTGGGTTCTATTGTTGTAACTGTCAGCAAGCATGTGTGTTTGGTGCATCGTGCTACATACTGTTTCTGACATGGCGGAGTGCAAGCCTACAACAGCTTGATAATAAGATGTGAATAATCAAGACTGCCACGATACCAGCTTTCTATTCAAACCCTTATGTGTAGCGAATCTGTTACCGCGATCGGCTAACGTCCCCCGCTTTGTTGATCGGTCGGAGCTGTCGTCCCCTGTGGCTGTGGACAGGGGCGGGGTTAGACAGAGAGGGTGACAGTAACCCTCCACACTCGGTTCCGCAAGGGGTCGACTCTTCAAGGGGAAATAACCTGTCGGCTCTTGCTCTAGAATCCCAGGTCGAGCGACAGACAACCGCGACCAACACTGGATCAATGCTAGCCACATGGCCTCCTCGGCATGGGGGCGCCAAATCATGTCTCCGGCCGCCGCTAATGGGGTGAAAGGAGCTCTAAGGGATTTCAATGGCGATTAAATAGAGGTTCCTTCACTAATACTTTGACTTGCTCGCTGTAACTTCGTCTTTCATAATGGTCCGGTCATCTTCGAGACCAGCGCTTCTTCAAATGTAGTAGTACCCCTATCTAGGCACTCGAGTCGACTATTAAGCATCTCGTTGCATACACATCGCACTTCATTACTATCAAAATGGCAATTCGACAGAGCATCCGTGCCTCAAAACCTCCCGTACAGGATAGTGTCTTTAAACAATTCCGTCTTGATGGGCGAACAGTGATCATCACCGGCGGAGCTGGCGGCATCGGCTCTGAGGTTGCAAAGGGACTCGCTGAGGCTGGAGCAAACGTAGGATTTCTGTTAGCTCGACCGCGATTCACCGAAGAGCAACGCTCACTATTCCTAGATTGCGATTTGGTATCACAGCTCGAAAACGGCAGATACCCTTGCCGCAGAGATAACCCGGAAATTCAGCGTCAAGACTAAGACATACCATGTGGATGTCCGGAGTTATCAGCAGGTCGAGGCCGCCGTTGCCGCGACTGTCGAAGACTTTGGCCGCCTGGATGTCATGATCGCCAATGCCGGTGTGCCCAGAAAGGCGGGCGGCCTTGACGATAAGGTCGAGGATTGGGACCGTGTGCGTGCGGTTGATTTCGACGGCGCTTATTACTGCATGCGCGCCGCCGGCCTGGTTTTCAGAGAGCAGAAGAGCGGTGTTGGGATCATCACTGCTTCTATGAGTGGCCATGCTGCTAATGTGCCTCAAGAACAAAGCTGCTACAACCCCCGCAAGGCGGGTTGCGTAAGTCATCATTTGAAAATCGGTGTACTCCTTGTGAGGCGAAGTATGTCTGACTCTGTGCAGATACACCTCGCCAAATCTCTGTCCGTGGAGTGGGCTAAATGGGGAGGTCGCATCAACTCCGTGTCTCCTGGATATATTGATACAGCCATCTCTGGCGGTTGCCCCTTTGAGATGAAAGAAGAATGGCTCAGTCTAACCCCTATGAAGCGAGATGGCGATCCGAGAGAGTTGAAGGGGATCTACTTATATCTCGCCAGCGATGCTTCTTCTCACACTACAGGCGCTGACTTCACTATTGATGGTGGTTATACGGCTAGATAGAGAAGTGTCAAGAATTATAATGTCCGCTACTTAATATAACCTGCAATGCTGGTTCAATCTCGAGCCTTGAGTCCGAAAGCGACTCACTGCAACTACCGCATGCATGTGTTTGAAGCCTTTGTGCAATACTCAAGCTTTACACACATTCTACCTAGTTGAGTACTGGGGCAGCTCCGTAGCCTACCAGTGCTCATACGTAAGGGGAATGCGACCAATCAAAAATAAAAGTGCGCCCCAGTGTCTGCGGTACAAAGGGCTTGGGAAATGCCAGAGGGTGACAAGCGTCCGATGTCCACTCCAACCTGCATTCACGGGGCAGTGCAGCGGGGGATAGGCCGGGGCTACGTTTAAACATGACCAAGTACATGACGGTGTAATATATTCACTTTCAAGGAATTTTCGTACCCATATCCTCGTTCAGCCTTCCGGCGTACGGGAAATTTCTAACTAATCCATTGCGCCTGGCTACCCCTGTCTCATTTTTCAACATGGTTTTACCCGAGCATTCTAGCCCCGACGCCCCCGTTCTCTCACATTTCAACTTGGCCGGCAAGACAGCTATCGTCACAGGAGGTACGCGTGGAATAGGACTGGAAGCTGCACGGGGCCTGGCTGAGGCGGGCGCCAAAGTAGCCATCACCTACGCATCCACCGATCCCGCCGAGGCAGACAGGATTGCGGCTGCGATCTCGACATCCGGAAATGGCGTCCTGGTTAGGGCGTACAGATGCAACGTAAAGTCCTCGGTCGATGTCGAGGGACTTGTTGAGAAGGCTACGAAAGAGGTTGGAGACGGCAAGCTCGACATCGTTGTCGCGAATGCTGGCATCGCAGCCCACTACCCGGCCACACGGTACGGAGAGGAGGAGTGGCGCGAGATGCTCGACGTCAACTTCCACGGCGCGTTCTGGACAGCGCGGGCAGCTGCGAGGGTATTCGAGCGACAGCTCAAGGCGGGCGGTGATGGTCGGGGATCCATTGTCTTCACAGCTAGTGTCTCCGGCATTCTCGTGAACGTACCCCAGCAGCAGTCCGCCTACAATGCAAGCAAGGCGGCTGTTATACACTTGGCTAAGTCCTTAGCCGTCGAGTGGGTTGATTTTGCAAGAGTGAACTGCATCTCCCCTGGTTTCATTGCTACGGACAGTGAGTTTGAG
Source organism: Xylaria palmicola (assembly GCA_022385595.1). Classification (NCBI taxonomy): domain Eukaryota; kingdom Fungi; phylum Ascomycota; class Sordariomycetes; order Xylariales; family Xylariaceae; genus Xylaria; species Xylaria palmicola. The sequence goes on along the minus strand of MU281336.1, from coordinate 50,087 downwards.
TACTATTAAAATGTGCAGCAGAAAACAATGCTGACAGACATCCAGTGCTTTCGGTGCATCCCAAGGAATGGAGGAAGAAATGGTTCTCGATGATTCCTGCGAGTAGGCTGTGTCACGCTTCCGAGCTGAAGGGCGCCTATGTTTTCTTAGCGAGCGAGGCATCTAGTTACATGACAGGTGGGAGCACTCTCCAGCCCAACCCCGACCCAATACTAACTCGAAAGACAGGAGCTAATATGGTTATTGACGGCGGATACACTCTGCCTTAGCTCTCGGCATGCGGCACAACTAGGTTTATTTAGATGCAGCATGTACTGCCCATCGCCATAGCTTAAGTAATATGCTACGTGAAATTTCGTTTATGAGCTATCTGGCCACCATTCGTTAGTCGTGCTCCTCAGGAGATTCGTCCAAGCGTCGTCTTCCATGAACACTTCCGATGGGCTGAATGACGCAGCGTCTGGCCACAGTGGAGATGGCTGGCTATCTAGTCCGTCATGAGAACTTTCGCAAGCTGGTTGCAGTGCTTCTATCATAAAATGCTCTGCTGTAGTAGACTCGGGGCGGTGTGATCCAAAGCGTGGGCGCTGTTCTGACGACAAAGCATTAGGTGGATGTGGAAGAGGGGTACTGGTAAATTGGCCACATAGCTCTGCAATAGCCTGACAGCACCGTGCTGAACTTGAGTTTAGTGATGCCAGAGCCGTAATAGATTTCCATGCTGACATGATTTGTTCTTTCCAGTCCTCGGCGGCAGGAGATGTTGAATCGTTCCGGAGGCAGATACAGGGTATTAGGGCAGCCTGGAATAGGAAGTAACTATTACTTATTCAGTGGTATTCTAGAATACATCTCACAATATAGCTGTGCACTTACAGTGTATACCACGCTTCTAGGCGATTGCACTTTGTCTCAGCGATGTGGTTGCTTATGCTAGTAATTGTTTCTCTAGCTTGATTTAGACATATGTCATATGCTCTTAAATCATCGGCCGACTCATTGCTGCGGTGATCGCGGGAATTAAGATACTTTCGGATAACGAAAGGCCGGTACATGATGATTCGGAAATTTCGTAACCTCCATTTCATGACTAAATGGGCATGTCGATATCTCATAGTTGTCGTGGTGCTCTCGGTGAAGTAGCCTGGCAAGCTTCTTAGCCACGGTTCGATCAGCCTGCTTTCCATGCTAAGAAGCTCATTGGCGGAGGGTGGGGGTTTAGAAATGACACGACAATATATGGGAGTTGCAGCAGCATGGAAGTTTGCTTGTGCGATTAGAGCCGTGTAAGGTGTAATATTATCAACCTCTTTGGGATACACCCTGGAAAGGGTAGTCAGGGACTGGCAACTCTATTAGAGAGAAATTCCGGCGAGTTCTAGGCCAGGGTAACGGCTTACTCTATCATCGACATTTATAGGTAACGCTGTTTCAACGCCCTCACGCGGCCACGAATGAGGTCGACTGAATGTGATGGTCGCTCCCACCTCGAAGACATAGAGCGACCACCACGTTCTCCGCCGAATCTCCATAGCAAGAGGCGAGATGTTCCAGTTTTGAAACTCCTTGTGTAATCCCAGGCCCATGGCTACACGCATTGCCAGACCGCTGTAGTTGTAACCCGAGTTTGGCTTGTCCCTCTTCTGCTCATAATTCGAGATCAATGTCAAGGCCTGAACTAGAGTGATATTCCCAACCTCGAGGACATTGAAAGACAACAAAGATCGTGCGTGGGAAAAGAGCTCAGTATCGAAGGTTTCAAGGTTCTTTGCCGCCGTCCAGACGCCAATAGTCGCCACCATATACGCCAAGATTAGCCAGCAGTCTCCGTGGGGGCGAGGTATCACTTGGGAATACTGAGCGCGGAAAGTGGGTTCGTGAATGATGGGATAGCTTAGATGATACTGGCCAAAATACGCGTCAATCATTGTATCAGTGATCAGGCGAGTCGGATCGGGCTGTGAGATCAGAGAATGGCGTAGTTTGCGGATCTGGCCTGAAGCTCGAGACGAGATAGAATCCAGGCGTGCCCGGGGCGTCGTCGCAAATATTCGAAGTAATGCAGCTCCTGATGCAACACCCAAATACCCGGATTCTCTTTCGTTAACCGTCAAGGATGCCATACCATCAGTGATGGCCAACTCGTTTCCGTCTTCGGTGGTATTGCATAACGCATCAGGCGAAGCGGAACTGCTGGTCAGGGCCTCTTGCTCGTCCCACTCGAATTCATCCTTGGGCGAAGCTTCAAGAAGGTCTCGAACATGCTGCAGTCTGCCCGATGACGCACCAACGTCGTTGCCGTCCAACTGGGAGAAATGACTGTCCCAAGACCGGGTTGGCGGCCGATTTGTGTCGCTGCTACCCGAGTCCTCGAGGGTTGCCGATCCTACGAGACCTTGACCAAATTCACGAGCAGGCGAGAAAGGCAGTGATAAAATTTGGGATTGAGTTGATTCTTGAACAGGCCATCTATGAGCGCTTTCTAGCTGCAAGGGTACGGATGTGGCAGAGGCCTGCGCTCGGAGTTGAGCGATGATGAGTTTCGCGCGCTCGAGTTTCTCCTCAACTTCTGTGAGACGCCTGAGAAACATTAGTCCATGCGTTCACGCTATTCTCCTAGGAAGTAGTAGATGGGATGATACCTGCGCGTGAGCGGAGTGCGCGAGTGCTTCTCATAGAGACAGTGCCTGCGATACTTGACGCATAAATCGCAAGCCCTAGATGGCCGTGTTAGAGTAAAGGCATCACAGACCGGGGAACTTCACTCACGGTATTGTCCTATCGCATTTCGATTTCCTTCTGCGGCACTCCTTGCAGGCTTACCCCAGAACTTGCGTCAGTAATGAGAATCTAGAGTCCAGGCTGCGTTACCTTGGTCGGCACTCATCGGAGACAAATCCGGAGAGGGCTCTCTGGCTAGCACATCATCCGGAGTAGGCATCTTGCGATGTCGCACAGCTGCTTTGCGATTACATGGGGGGAGATTGATAGATACCTGATATCGGCCGGAGGTGGGTAGGGCTTAATAGGTGGGATTGGCACCTATTATGACTTCGCTGTTTAATTCCTCTTTTATGCATGCACCCACGTAGTTTTAGTTGGTACATTGAAGAGACACTCGCTTCAATGAATCAACTGGTACATTACTATATTGATTATATGGCATATTAGCATCTCTTAGCTCAAATACACCCTGATTTATGTAACATTACAGATTGTCTTCCAAGATGCTTAGGCTGGTTCTGGACAGGTGGAGGGTTGTCGAACAAAGCGGGTGGCCGGAAGAAGGGCACCACAACCAGCCCGAGGAGTTGATTGATCAAAGAAACCAAACCCAGGCTCCTCGAACAAGAGTAATTCATATCCAGAAAGACGTGAAAAGCTGAGTGATACGTACTGATATCCCCTTCGAAGCCACTAGGCACTTAGAAGCCTCCAATAATCACTCGCGTAATAGACCTTATGCTACCTGATAGTGCCGTCATTAGGATTGAATAGCAGTTGATGACGCGAGAAGGATGAAACACGATAAATACTATTTCATTAAGTCCGTGGCGTCAAGGAATTATCGCCTAATAGCACCTAAAACCACGGCAATGTTGATCTATAATACACAAACTATAGACTCTGTTTGTCAGCGGCGATTGTTGGCATCACCGGAGATAACTGTCCCAATTCTCCTGTCTGCTTGCGCTACGACTTTCGCCTCTCTCTGTCATTTTTGGCATGTTGGTCACATCCTCCTCGACGACTTCGACGCTCACCGTTTTGATGATGCCGAAGGGCCACTCGCCGGCGCCGGCCGCGCCGCGCACGGAGGAGGCGTCCTCGAAGCTCCCCTGTAGACTCCTCTCGAATGCCATGTCCGACCCTTGACTCCCTCGTCTCTCGGCTCTGCTGTTCTGGGACCGCTTTGACATGATGGATGGGGTGATTATCTCCCTCGCACTTGCGGCGTCGTTAAGCGCCTGGCTTATCGGACGTATGTTCTTGGAGAAAAGCGATGAGATGGGGAGGATGTTGGCGGAGATTATGTTGAGATTCTGCCCGAGTCTAGATATCATCTCTCGTTGTCAGTAGGAAGCGGCAAAACCAAGTACATGGACAGAGCGAACACTCACACCGCCATAACGGTCGTTATGATCTCAAACATGTAACTCCCATTAAAAGGTATCAATGAAATGTTGTATGTCCTCAGAGCTCCCAACATAGCGACACTGTATGTGTCGGTTAGTTCCGGAGTTATTGCATCTTTCTGCGGCTTCTCGACCTACACAATACTCATCATTGAAAGCAGATAAAATGGCCATCGCACATTATCCGGAATCTCTAGGTCCTGAATACCCATGATGGGGTACAGTGCGATAAACAACTGCGTAGAGACGTCAAAAGCTGGAAGACAAGGGATCTGATCAGCATCGACAGCCATAAACTCTCTTTTCGCGAAAACCTTGAGAATAACATACCACCCTGGGAATAACCTATGCTCTGCTGGACGACTAGGCTCCAACAGCGGCCGGGAATGTCCGGCTTCCACACCTTCTCGAGCGGTCGGCACTGCAGCAGCAGGGTGAAGGTATATGCGAGGCTCACGAGCAGGAGGAGGATGATTTGCACCGCAAGTACCATCCGCCAGGCTCGCGCCCTGGCGACGAGCCGCCGGATGAACAGGCATATCGACACCTTGCTGAGCGTCGAGCCCATGTTCAGCCACGGCTGCGCCAGGTAGTCGAACTGCCGCGCGCCCTGTGGATCGTCCTGGCTCGCGCCCTCGACGATGGCGAAGCTCACGCCGATGATCCCCAGCAGCTAATACGCGGCCCCCTTCTTTAGCTAGGGAAACGAGTGGGGAAAAGGAGATGGGGAGATTGGGTTCACGAACCATTGCGCCGCCGACGAAGTAGTCCTCCCATCCTATCGTGCGGTTGATCCGCGACTGCACAAAGTAGCGTAAGATGCAGGTGAGAAGGGCGATGCTCAGCGTCGCGACGGACACCGCCAGCAGCGCCGGGCCCCGCGAGCCGGGTACGAAGTACGCTGCGGTGACGGCGTCGGACGGCTCCAGGGCAGACATGTTTTACGAAGTCGACGGGGATGGGCCGCTCGCGTGCGCGGTCATCGGAGTAGACTGCCTAGTTAGGTCTTCGTCGGGTCCTAGCCCGCGGAAGCGGCTCTCGTGGGATTTTTACGCGATGAAGTCGGGTCGAGGTCATTTGCAAGAAGTCCCAGGTTTGTCCGTCGTGGGGAGAGTGGAGCGCGGCCGATGATATACTGTTTGGGTATTTCTCCGACAGCACGGGCTGCTCCGGATACGTGGCGGGTGTCCCAGGTCTCGGGACGGCTACGTTGCTGTTGGTCACGACATGATACACCGATCTCCAGGGACGAGGCCGCTACTACCCATTCTCGAGCCCTGTCCTGGTGGCGAGTATTGGAAGGCTGTCTGTATGATTCGCTCTTCTAAACGCCTCCCGAAAAAGAGGACTGGGTCGAAGCGTGAATGTGTGCGGTGGAGATGCGCGTACAGAAACGTGGTGGTTATTCAGGCTATTACGGAGAGGCTCGATGAGATTAACCGTAGCATGACAACTTGGCTGAGGGTGTATAGCAGACTATATCTACCCACGCCATGTCCAGGTCTGCGATGGCCTTATCCGAGCACCTTTAGACAGATGAAAGGAGAGCGATCAAGTACAATTTACTACGGCGGAAACTTGAACTATGATCCACGGGCGCGGGTACGGCAAAATGCGGCGTGTAAATATGGGGAGAATGGGAATCATCTTTTCGCCTCGGTATGATCACCAATGATTCATGCGAGGCATCGACTGAAGATGGGGAGATATGTGAGGCGGCTCGGTGAATCAGTCGGTATCTCAGGGCCGCGCTCGTTTCGAGTACCCTCCTCGCTATCTCTGCCGTCTGCTACTTAACATGCAGCGTGTCTGGCATTTGTGGCTAGGGAGTTAAATAACTATGGGGTCAAACCTATAACAAAAAATGTGGCCGAGGGATGAGACACATACGTAGCTATGCGGACATTAAATTATACGTATGACTTGGACGACGGCTGACCGTTGTATAGCATCGCGGCGGATTTGGTAGCTACGTGATGAGGTACGATAGTAGGTAGTATTGAGTGTTGTATGATCGGCGGCTAGGATACCTATATTCCTAGCGGCCCGAGCACAAGCGGCATGCCAACAAAATTACTAAGGGGCGACGTCCGAACATTTAAGGCGAAAGCAACCACGATATTTCCCTGCCTCGTGTCAAATTTCCAATCGGGTTTGCTCCCATCCCAACATAATATCGCGTCCATAGTTCAGCACAGAAGGTCGAAAGGTCGATCATCGGGAGAGATTCCTTGAAGATGTCAAACCGGATCCTGCGCCGGAGAACGGCATAGCGTAAGGTCGGTAGGTGACCCAGGTTGACCTTGGAAATAAGAATGCGAAACATAGACACGGCATACCGAAGACAAAAAGTTGACTGCACTGGTTGAACCAGAACGATATACTCATTCTTAAATTATACGTACATTTAACAGCGCCATCTGAAGTTGGGGGGAAGTAGTGCTGAGCGTTTATCTGCTGGTAAGTCTGGTGCTGCTTAGAATCTCGCGAGGACCTTGCTTTCGGTGCCCTGTAAGGCCCATGCGCTTGTCTTGGTCTTGCTGAGGACCGACCTGGCCTGCTCTGCTGTGAAGCCTTTGGCCACGACTGCAGGGTTATAACCAAGCTTGTTTTGCTTTCCAATGGTAGCGTCGTCCACCTTGGGAGCCACGCCCCGGTCGGGACGGGAGTATACCGTGACGACGACGGCGCCGCCGAGTCCCAGGTTATGCTGCAGCGCGAACTTGGTATTCGGAACGGCGCGATTGTTAGCCCAGCCGCGCATGTGCCAAACCAACTCGGCACATTGAGCAATGCCGGTGGCGCCAAGGGGATGACCCTTAGAAATCAAGCCGCCCGAGGGGTTGACGACGACCTTGCCACCATACGTGATACCGCCTGCACGAACCAACTCGTGTGCCTTTCCGGGCTCTGAAAGGCCGAGGGCATCGATTGTGAGCATCTCATTGGCCGAGAAGCAGTCATGTAGCTCGCACACCTGGACGTCATTCGGAGTAATCTTTGCCTCCTCCATAGCGACTTTACTAGCATGCCTGGTCATCCCGGCGCCTACAAGTTCGATGGCGCTCTTAGAGAACAGTTCGGGGGAGTCAGTGGCAAGGCACTGGCCGGCAACTAGGATAGCCTGGTCCTTGAGGTGTGGCCGTGCATCAAGGAAGTCTTGCGAGACTAGAACGGCGGCGGCACTACCGTCCGAGGTGGGACAGCACTGTAGCTTGGTTAGGGGCTCGTGGATCATAGGCGCGTTCAGGATTTGTTCCAGGGTATAGACGTCTTGAAACTGAGAATAAGGGTTGCGGGTGGAGTGCTCGTGATTGATGCGTCCAATCTCTGCGAAATCCTCGGGCTTGGCGCCATACCTATATGGCGTGTATAAGCACCATTTCCGCAGCTGAGATTGTTAGAGGCACCTACTTCTGTACGTACTCTCTGCCAGCATTGCCGAACATCTGGGCGGCACCGGGAGCTTTGGTGATGCCACGGGTCTCGGCCATCATCTTGGTGGTTGTTCCGGTGGGGCTCTCGCGGTCGTTGAAGAAGCTCTGGAGGCTACCGCGCATCATCTTCTCAAAGCCAACGACTAAAATGCAGTCAGCGCCGCCGTGGGCGATGGTCTGCCGGGCCATGGCAAGACCGGTCGATCCGGTGGAGCAGTTGTTGTTGACATTGACGATGGGGATCTGTGTCATGCCGAACTGGTAGAAGACACGCTGACCGCATGTTGAGTCGCCGTAGCAATAGCAGGCGATACCCTGCTCTACGTCGTCGTAGTTGATGTGCGCATCCAGCATGGCCTTGACACCAGCCTCGAAGCCCAGTTCCGTGTAGTCTACTTTGCCACGGGGCTTGATGAACTTGGTCATGCCCACGCCGAGCACGTACACGGGTTGCTTCTGTTTGGCTGGCATTTTGCCGATAGCTTATGGTGAAATTATACAGGGGTCGAGTCGAGGGGCTGAAGCGAGAATCGAGTAAAGCAGCGCGCGTGAAGGGGCTGAGACAGTGAGTAGTAGTACTGCAGTCCAAGTTCACCCCGACGATGTGTTAGATCTAAATAGCTGGGCGAGAGATAAGTTCCTGGGGAAGCTCCATTTTCAGGGACTTAATACAGAACCCACTAGCTTTAGCACCTGAGCTACTGGGACATCCCCGGGTTGGGGCTGCTGTTTTAGTGGCGAGGACCCCTGCTAGCGACTCCCCACGGCATGCGGGGAAGAGGAGCCTAGCCGAGGCAAACCCCGGATGGGTTAGCCTTACCGCTTCTTGAGGACTGCACAAGGATAAGGACTGCACAAGCCGAGCCCCGGCCGAGGACATTTAATAGCATGTTTATCATTATTGTAACTGTGGTTTTCAACTCTCTCTATCTAGCCTTAGATGTATACTATCTAGCTTATCTAGATCGGCTAGTACTGGGATCAACGATGGTCCAGAGTCCGCAAGAAGGAACGAACTATGAATGACATGTGCAAACGGTACACAAGTTAAATTTTACAAAAAAAAACGATGAATTGCCAGAGGGAACTTTGAGCACGCTTTCCAAGTTTACTGTATCTGAGTACTTCGGTTGGATGCTACCCTGGTTGCCGCAGTATAGCAATATCTGGTTATGCCCGCAGCCGCCGATCTCGGTCAGACCGTATCTTTTCAAATCGAAACAGGTCTCGAAGCTGAGGCAACCATACGGTCTCTGCTTCTGTTAAATAGGAATCTTCCGTATGATTTCATTCCCCATTATTCTTTTACCGTGACAATATAATAGGTTGGGAGTGATAAACCATCCCTGCGTTAGCCCGGGCATCCTGTTGTAATCTCATGTCCACAATGATCATGTAATCGCCGAGATCAAAAACACGCATTTTCTTGAAGTGCAGTTCACACAAGCCGTAATACGCTTACTATTCCTCTCATCGGAAAGCTTTAACTGGCCCTGAAGGGAAGGCGAAGCTTGAGAAGTTCATAACCCGATAACTATAGCACGACAAGGTTGGTAGAATAATCCTTACATCTACTATATACAGATAGAAATACTCCCCAATATCCCCCGACTTGAAGCCTCGTCATACATTATTACCATTGGTTGTATCTTTTACCGCCATACAAATAACGCCAGGCACCGTAATACTGGCGTTTTTGGGATGAAATTAAGGTTATTTGCCGGGGAACCCGGCTGGTGGTAGGGTTCGAATGGGGATACAGTTAAGCTTTATCGATAACGCGCCTTGGTGAAACGTGGATGGAACTGGCCCCTAAGGCGACAGGCTCCCGCTTAGTGGCACATGTCCCGCTAAGCCTAATCTGGGCACAGTGACGAAACACAGCGAGGGCGGCCCCTCGTCAGACAGATGGATGCTCGAATTCCTCAACCTGGCTTCAACATGCACAGCTTCATGTTGAGCAACCCATCGTTTCCGAGACATCCTTGAAGCCACGGCTAACCTTCCCAAGTCCGTAGGTGACTTGGACCTTATCCCCGCCGTCAGCTGTCTAAACAAAACAACCGACCTTCATTTTAAACATCATGTCGAGAATGCCATTTGGTGGTATGGGACTGCCCGGCGCAAACCCACGCGTACCACCCCGCGAGAAACAATACCCCGACGCGCCCGGAACCCCCTATGGCGCAAGCCCGGGGTATAGAGAAAGAGATCCCCGGATGGCTCCCCAAGGCGGCGGCGGCGGATATGATGCATCTCGGCCCCCGGGAGCGTCTCGACAGAGCGGTGCCGCGCGAGGTCCCGCGAGACAGGTCAGATTAAGAGTCGAGAGGGTCACGGACAAATCTCTCCAGGACAGGTTGATTTTCTCCAACTTGTGAGCAATCCCGTGCTGCCCCGCCTCCTTGTATCCCCATCCCGCCGCTTCCTGGGCTGACCGACCGCCATCCGTCCAGATGCGCCGTATCCCCGGACGACTTCCCTCCTCCTCGCGACGGTTCCTATCTCTATATCCTCGTCCGTGGCGGCCAGCCCGTTGGCGAGTATGTGGTCACCGCACAGGCCATCCCGGGCTACCCCCAGGGCTGCATCAGCTTATCCGACCCTCAGCGTTCCTGGTGCGGCATCACCCTGAGAGACGAGTTTACCGGCGAAGTATACGACCCTTTTGCGTCGAGCGGCAAAGCCTACCTCGGCTCATTGGATGTAGAGATTGGATTTGCGTCGACCAAGAAGAGGGTCGAGACCCCATACGACGAGGACGAACTGTCCAAGATCTTCATCGACACCTTCCAGAATCAGGTGCTGACCCCCGGCCAGCGAATCCTGATGAATGTTCGGAACATCCCGCTTTCGATAGACGTCAAGACGGTAGGCCTGGTCGACCTGGCCATGGCCTCGGACGAGTCTAGTAAACAGGTGTCGCGGGAAGGTTCTGCACGGGGTATCCTAACCAGCCAGACCCGAGTGCTGTTCCATCGAGATGGCAAGGGCGATTTTAAACTGAAGCCTTCGATTTCAAAGCCGAACTCGAACGCAATCTTGAGTCCAGACTTCAAGTTCGAGGACATGGGCATCGGTGGCCTAGGCAACGAGTTCTCGACTATCTTCCGTCGAGCATTTGCGTCCCGTGTCTTCCCGCCGGGATTGGTCGCGAGGATGGGCATTCCTCATGTCAAGGGAATGTTACTTTACGGTCCTCCGGGAACAGGAAAGACCCTGATTGCTAGACAGATAGGGAAGATGCTGAATGCCCGCCCTCCGAAGGTCATCAACGGCCCCGAAGTCCTCAACAAATTTGTCGGCCAATCCGAAGAGAATATCCGAAAGCTCTTCGCCGACGCAGAGGCCGAATACAAAGAAAGAGGCGATGAGAGCAGCCTCCACATTATCATATTCGATGAGCTAGACGCTGTCTGCAAACAGCGAGGATCCGGGGCTGGTGGTGGTACCGGCGTCGGTGACAGCGTGGTGAATCAGTTACTATCCAAGCTGGATGGTGTCGATCAGCTCAATAACATCCTGCTAATTGGAATGACGAATCGGAAGGATATGATTGATGATGCGCTTCTTCGTCCTGGTCGTCTCGAGGTCCATCTTGAGATTTCACTCCCCGACGAGCCTGGCCGCTTGGAGATTCTCAAAATTCACACCTCTAAAATGAAGACCAATGGCCTCTTGAACCCTGATGTGAATCTAGAAGAGCTAGCTGGAGTCACAAAGAACTTTTCGGGTGCCGAGCTCAATGGTCTTGTCAAAGCAGCGGCTTCATTTGCTTTCTCTAGACACACAGAGGTTGGGCAGCTGGCTGCTGTCAAGCAGGACGTGGCAAATATGAAGATCAACCGCAGTGACTTCACGAACGCCCTAACTGAGGTCCGCCCCGCCTATGGTGTGTCCGAAGCGGAGTTAGAGGAGGCTGTTAGGTTAGGTATCATTCCTTACAGTCCTCATATTGACAGCACCATCAAGGAGATGATGCGCGTTGTCGGCATGATCAAGGACGACCCGAATAAGTTCAGCACCTCTGTACTTTTCCACGGACCCAAATCCTCGGGTAAGACTGCACTAGCAGCCCATATTGCGATGCAGTCCGGCTTCCCATTTGTCAAAATGATTACGCCAGCAGACTTGGTCGGCTATCGAGACGACTTCGCCAAGAAGGACTACGTCCATAAGGCTTTCGCCGATGCCTACAAATCTCCAGCAAGTATACTTATTCTCGACGACTTCGAACGGTTGATTGGGTGGAACCCGATCGGCATGCGATGCTCGGAAACCATGCTTCAGGCGCTCACTACACTCATCGTCTCCAAGCCACCTAGGGTAAGTGCTTTAAAGGCTACTACACATCATACATAGTAAATATCATGCTCACATTCGTACAGAACCACCGTTTACTGGTATTTGTTACTACATCTAGGGCGTCCATGCTCAAGATGCTGGAGATCGACATGGACTTCGCGAAGAAGGTGGCGGTTCCTGCTGTGACTCACCTGCAGGAACTAAGGACGATCCTCCGTGAGTCTAGGGTCTTCAACCCGGACGACATCAACGACGCGGTCGATCTGGTGCAGCGGGGCGCGGGGTCGGACAGGATCGGCGTGGGCATCAAGACGGTGCTGGACTGCATCTTCGAGGCGCGTGCGGGCAACGAACCCGACGCCGACATGACAAGGACGTTCTCGGAGCTCTTGGTTGAGAAGATACAGGAATTGCAGGTCTAGATTTATACCTACCTCTATCTAGATAGAAATTCTGGCGCTGCTGCTTGAGTCTATAGTTGGCGCTAGGTGTATGGGGCTAGACGGCGCGGTAGACTAATAGGAAGCTTTCCCCGGCGATGCCGTGACTATTAATCAGTGCTTGTTTTTCTATATTGCTACGCCCTTCGGGATACTTCGGTTACTGCCACACTGTACACCCGCTCGATGTTGATCGATCAAGCAAAGTTGGGCACACAGGATACTTAGTACCCGAAGCCCTCAGCGCCATATTACCGTTATCAGACATGCAGCCTGCAATACATACATAGACCCTACAGACATATCCCCTTTTTAAGCTCACACTGACACCATTTCGTCTGCCCAGTTCCATCCGCACTACATCTCCCCGAACAATTAGAGCCAATCTAGCCGATACATATAACAACAACCCTCAAGCCCAGGCCTTGCGGAATTTCTCGTCGAAATCTTGCTTCAACAACGTGAAAGCTTTCAACACATCCACCAGACCGTGCCCATCTCCCCCCGAAAGAGGAGGCACCCCTGTGGCCGGCGTAGAATTCCCCTCCGCGCGATTAGGCGTGGTACTAGTCCTTTCACTGTTGTAGCCATTGCCGTCCTCTTCGTCCTCGTCATCGTCGTCCCAAGACTCGACCACCTTCTTTTTTCTGAGGTTCGGGCGCACGGCACCACGTTCGACACCCCTCGGGGGCGGCTCCGATTCCCGAACAACGGCATCCTCCGGCGTCTCGGCGCCATCATCCTCGAGGCCGATCATGTCGTCGACGGCGGCATCATCGGCTCGGATGAAGTTGGTGAGGCTGGCGACGACGGTGGCGAGCACGAGGGAGAAGTCCTTGAGGAGAAACCACACGTCCCCCTTCTTGATCCCGTTGTCCCGCGTCAGGGCGGCGTAGTCGCCGTGCTTGAGGAAGTCGTAGATGTACGAGTTGAGGGGCCGCGCCAGGTCGTGGGGCCAGATCGGGATGTGCGGCACCGCCGACTCCTCGAGGAACACGCCGCTCCGGATGTCGGCGCACAGCTCGCGGATGCTCTTGAAGTCGTCCGTGTGGCCCGACAGGGCGGAGAAGGGCGAGCGCAGCTTGGTAGGCGGCAAGTCGCCCGGAAGACGTAGGATGCGGGGGTTCTCGCCCCCTGCCGGGAGCCCGGTGAAAGGCAGATGTCTGTCTGCGACACCCTCGAGGTACTGATCGACAAACGTGCTTGCATACGTCTTAAAGATTTCTAGTGTCTCGTTGTTGTGACTGATAAGGAGACTTTCCGCATCAGGTGGGAGCCGCGGGAGCGATATTGAGCGGAGATCGGACGCCTCAGGACCTGAGTTGCGCGTATGGATACGGTTGAACAAATGTGCCATGACCAGGCCCAGCGTCCTCAATTTTTCCGTGTCTTCGGGATCGATATGCGAACAGAGACGATGGAAGTAGCCGCCCTTCAGGAGGGAATGGAAGGCGAAAACGGCATTCTCCGTGAAATACAGATGTCCCACGAGGCCCGCAAAGTTCAGCGGCTTACCATCGGCCGACAGGAGGCGTTGTCTTTGAAGATACTCGACGGAGAACCTCAGATGATGCTGAATGGACATGCCCGCCCCTTCGCCGCCCAGATACAATCTGCTCTGAGTCATCAGCGACTTGACCATGCCCGACGTGAAGTTGGACTGCCCTGCCGTCTCGATAAGGCCGAGGATTCGGAGGACCAAAGTGGTCGTTAAGGGGAAGTGCCCTTTGAGATCTGGCAGACGCGATGTTATGAGCTCGTAAGCACGATGTCGACTCATGTTGCAGAAGACAACATTCCCGAGGAGGTCAAATCCTCTGCGACCTGCTCGCCCCGCGCCCTGTCGGTAATTTAAGGGAGTCAAGAAAGTAGAGTCGCCGATAAAGGCGACCGTCTTACAGGGCATATTTATACCGAGAGCCAGAGTGCCGGTCGCGACCACAGCCGTCAGGAATCCTTTGCGGAAGAGTATCTCAACCACTTGTCGGTAGCGTCTATTCATGCCGGAGTGGTGGACTGCTAGCCCTCGTTTCAGAGCCGAGATAAGATGCGGTCGAATATTCTCTTCTTTCAACATGTCGATGAACCCATTTAGTTCAGACGGAACAAGTCGCGAGCTATCCGCAAAGCTAAACTTCGCAAGTGGCCTATTAGGATCGAAGCTTTCCCATCGACTGACATTGACGTTCGCTTGTTCGCGCATTTTTTCGTCTTTGGTTTGCTTTTCCGAGGTCTTTTTGGGAATTTTTATCTTGTCTTCTGAGGCTTTCCATAGGCTGTATTCCTTTATCTCTTTCTGCCATTCCCGGCTAGATTCCTTCCATTTTCGTTCAGCCGACTCGAGCTCCTTGAGCACAAACTCTAATACCTGTTCGCATTCAACACGGTCATAATTGAATAAGATTGCTGGGAGCCCATCTTCTCTATGCAAGTCGCAGAGGAGTGCGAACACCGAGAGCCTTCCGTTCCTCAGGGTGGGGCGATTAGAATCCCATGGTTTATAGTTAGGTCGTTTCTCGTCCTCTGAACTACTAGTAGGTCGTCCCTGTATATCCAAGCGGTGACGAACTTTATCAAAAGGCGAGTTAGGATCCTGCATCCAGATGACCAGGATATCCTTGAGCTTTCGTGTCCACTCAAGCACGTCGGATTTTCTTGGGACCCCAGAAAAGTATTTAGACGGGTCAAGAGAGCTTTCCACCTGGAAATTTGGGGCCTGAGATTTGTTCATAGCCTCCCACAGAGTCAACGCATCCCGTGGCTCGAGGCTAACTTCTCCGAGTTCAGCACCCGTCCTGGAAACACAAATAATTAGTATTGTATTTTAAATCAGATTTTGGGGACATGGTGTCTTAACTTGTTGACCAACGCGGCAATTGGGTGAATGAACTGAAACCTGGAGCTTGTTTGGCTCGGGCGATCGAGGCCCGGGATCGGGAAATGGTCGGTGCGATCCAAGCCTTGAAATTGAAAATCTACTGGTGGTAAGTATTGAAACGCTCGAAGATCAGAGTACCGAGTGTTGTGCGTTATCATCCTGAGTTTGAAACCCTTGGATTCCTGAGAAAGCCTGAGCCATTCATAAAACTCTTCAGGGTTACCAACTGTTGCAGAAAGCGCAATGATGGGGCACGGAGCCATGAGCAAGAGCTGTTCCCATATAACCCCGTCATCGGCTTGACCAATACAGTGGACTTCATCAAAAATGATCCGCTTGACTCGTTTTGACCAGGGGTTGCTGCCCGTCGCGTTGGACGGCGCAAGCAGCATGATTTGCAGAACGTGAGGAACTGTGACTAAGATCTGACAGCCCGTCGCGTTGTTGACTCGGTAATCGCGCGTGTGGATGGCCCAGACGGATTTCCCTTCGTGATGATACGTCTTTTGAAATCGAGCTTGAATCTCAGCTGCGATTTGGTTGACAAGCGCCTTGGTGGGAGCGACGTAAACTAGAACGCCGTCGTCATCTGTTCGAAGGACCTTTTCCATTGCATAAAACGAGATAAAAGTTTTGCCGGATGATGTGGGGGCGACGATGAAGAGGCTGTCGTTGGCATCGATCCTGTTAAGCACGTCCTGCTGCCACGCATCAGGATCGAATGGCACGCGGTCATCTTTCCGGGAGTCAAAGCTCCGTTCCAAAAAGGGGCCGCAATGCCCTAGTTCAAATTCCCGGGGTTGATTAGATAAAGCCGTACGCTGCATCGTGTAATATATGCGTGGTTCGAAATTCAACGGACGGGAGTTCACTTGTATGTTGAAAACGATCTCGCTTGGGATCCCGACAGTTGAGCTGAGCTTTTGAAGGACCGCGATGATTTCCTCGGTCAAGCCGGGAAGCATCAACGTCTTCATCGCCTGATGGAATAGCAATGACCCAGTTCCCAATGCTATAAGAACGATTAGACGAGCCCAAAAGACGTGCCCTTTTAATAGAAACATACCTTGTGGACCACTGGTTGCGGCTGCTTGTTCCTCCCAAGCACAGTAAAGTATATCACATAGATACAGGGAGACTTCTGCTCCGATTATCTCCTTGTGTTCCTTAGCTAGACTCAGAAAATGCTTGTTAGCTTTTTGAAAGCGTCTTGTTAACCTTGGCTCCTGGCTAATCTCCCGAGCGACGACAAGCCAGTGCTGGAATGTGGCGTTGTTAATTCTCTCTCGTTTTTGAAATTGGGTGAGCAACGCAGCCTCGCGAGCATTATCCCTACCAGACTTTCCTCTTTTATTCTTCTTTTCGGGCTTAGCAGCCTCTGTGGATCGTCCGGAAGGCGTGTGGTTACGTAGTGTGTTCTTTGATGCACATGCCGAAGCCACTACTATAGTTTGGGGCTCAACAAGTTTGCCAGCCGCATTGGTGAGGCTTGCTGAATACACAAGCGTATCAGCCATGAATCTCTGGGTTCTCTTCATGGCATAAAAACCGGGTTTTCCCTGTCGTTTCTTCAGATCGAGGGCGCGCCTAGCGTTATGCCAGTGTGTCAGCTCTTGAAAAATCTTTCCTTCCTCAATGTCTTCACTAAGTTGAGTAGTTTGTAGTTGCACAGGTGCAAGAAACTCGTTGAGCACCTCATGATCAAAAGAAAGGACCCCGGCTTGGGATGAATCGCAGTAAGGGGCAATTGGCTTTTCTTTTGGTTCCACCGCCCCTGACTCCTCCAATACTTGCAAGTAGTTGGAATTGAGCAACGATATTCCACTCCAAGTTTCAACGCAGATTAGTAGGGGCTTCGCCTTGTTAATCAAAGCAGCGGGAATCGGCTTCCTCGTTGAAAGAGTAGCATTCAAGGATAGAAAGAGTCTGCCATCAATGATGTCGAAGACGTCCCAGCTTAATCTTCTCGCCGACGAGTCGCCTAGATCTGAGGAAACCAAACTGGTAATTTCCTGACAAAAGCGTTCAAGGAAAGTAGTAACATGTTGGCGAGCGATGGCGTCAGACGCCGGTTGGAGCTCGGCTAATGACCTCTCCGTTACTCGTGTATGGGTAATTATCATGCTGTGTAATATCATTGCGACTGCCATGATTTTGTATTCATCGATGCACTCATTCCGTAAAACTCTGCAAAGAGCGGCTGCAGTCAAAAGTTCCCTATAGCTACTACCTTTGTAGATAGCCCAGTCGAGTTGCATTGGCGCTTCTGATATTGTTACATTCTCTGTCGGCCAAAAGTCTTGTGAGGGTCTCAGGGACAGTATTTTGTGAGCTGCCGTTATCATCGGCATGATGACCTAGTTTTCATGTTAGTCCATATGTGGCATGCAGGAGGACTAGGCAGATGGTTCACACGCACCCTGGAACTCTTGAACTCTGTGTTATCAATCAAAGCCACACTGGAGCCCATTCTCAGGAACTGGTGAATCATGTACTGGAATGCTGCTTGATGGGGCGAGTGCTTTCTGGCGGAGGTGTGGCCGTCGTGACAAAGCAAGAACGTGGCCGGATGCTTCGCCAGGTGGTTATGGAAGCAAGGGCTATCAATGGATGGAAATATGAAAACCAATCCTGTAGTGCCTTTACCACAAGTACTTTGGGAAGGTTGTCGAAGATGCTTGATCAAAATAGCCCGTGTCATTTCCCATTTGTATCTCGTGTTGGCTGGGGATGTGGGGGGAGCGCATGACTCCCGTTGGTTGTCGAAAAACACCACTTGGAAGTCACAGCCTCGTGCTCGGAGACGCTTGAGGAACAATTCCACGGCGAAGACTGCGTGCAAGAGCTGGAATCCGCCTGAGTGCAAGATGTCATAAGCGATGGAGGAACACTCGAGCTAGAGAGAAAGGGGGCAGCATAGTGGGCGTGGGCGGCGTCTTACCATCCAAGTCAACGGCTGAAGCAGCGACACTGTGTAGCAATAGCGAGTCTCCATCGATGAGGAATCGCTGCTTCCCGCCAAAGTCGCCGACGATATCGATCTTGCGCGGATGAAGACCTTCATACCACTCAGCCAGCCTCAGGCGGGCCCGATGGTCCTTGACCGACATGGCTGATGACAAGACGGCTAGGAGTGGCCCCTCGACCCCCTCGACAAAGACTAACGCAAAAAGTCTGGATCTGGGTAGCCGAGTTGGTCGGCACCGAGTGAAGATGGGTTGAGAGGAATATGATATGATCAGTTCGAGCTGGGTGTGGGCATACTTTTAACAGCATTAGGTTAGGTAGTCAACTCGACTGGTTATGTGGTGAATGGGGCAGCAGCCAAGAGTCCTAGACATCCGGCCAGCCTGAGCAGGCGGCAGGCCTCAAGGCACGTGTTTGCTTGCCGCGTTTACAGCACAGCGCCCAGCCAACGTAATTGCTGGTCCAGGCATTGGCCCGTCGCGTGGTGACACGAGTTGGGGGGTCAGCGATGTGGTACATTTGGTCCAGTATCTAAGTCGACAAATGCATCATACCATCATACCATCGGACCATCGGCTGCCTGCCTTCTAACTTGGGTTATCCAGGCCGACTTATCTCCCACATTGTGGATGTGGCGGAGACACACAGATTCCACAAAACCCGTGAGACCTGGGACGCGGTTCAGTGTTGGGCGTGTGTGAATGAATCCTCACGTCGCTGTTTCGCATTCTGCTGGAGTACCTTACCTTACCTGGTACCTACCTAGGTAGATAGGTAGTGTCACGTATCTGTGGGGCTCCCTCACTGGAAGGGGGGAGCTTGCGTAGCTGGGTCAGGTGATCTCTTATGTCTATAAATCCAGGGCTCTCTGGCCTGTAGATAGTACTATCTAGACTAGATAGGTTCTTCTACTTAGAAGGATCATCCGAATCTTACCTCTCTAGATCGCAACTGGAGAGTGTGCGCTGGTCCGCTTCTTCCAAAGTGATCACGCTACAGTATCCGCCGCGAGACTTAGGTAGAGTACCAGCGGTGGGTGGCATCCAGCGCAACAGCCACGGCTAAGCCATCCCCAATACGATACATCTCCTCCACTTGCTTCTCCGACCTGTTGATGAACGCAGGTACAGTAGTCGAAATCATATGAAGTATCCCGAAACCCTTTTCACCACGTAATGGTGTCAAATGTACCACCAGGGCAAAACAGCGAGGTAGTAGCTGGCACTTCGCAGTAATCGAAACAGTTCATCACTTTGTTAAAGAAAGATGACACGGCGTCTAGCTCGGGGAACGTACCTTGGCACGGTAGCCTGCAGAGGACGTGTGTGTATTTGGGTATCCGGGTAGCAGAGGCGTTGGGCGCGCTCCCATGTATGCAGCGTTCCTGGCCAATCGACAACTATTTTCATCGCGATCAGTGACCCCTGCGCATGCGGGCCGGACCAATGGCATGTCGAAGGCATCGCGGCCGTAGTAGAAAGCTGGCCGTGGCATAGACCGATGCAAGGAAACAGGCTATAGTTGGTGTTAACAGTCGACTATGCTGCTCTACTTGAGGAAACTGTTTGTTTGAAGGTATACTCGGCAGGTATCCCCAACAATTTTCAATGTGTCTGTTTGCTACGGTAAGTCTGTGACTTGACAACATGCCACTTTAGTGGTATAGCGCTGCGGTTCTATCCACTGACGTTGTTCAAAGATAAAGTACTGAGCCGTGGTTATATTTGGTCGCCAGTCTTGACTTCCAGCACTCTTGTCGCCGAACAGAACCTCAACACTATGCCACGACACCACCAAAAGGTAGTATGTTGTCAAGTCGGAGACTTGACGGTCTGCCGTTACTTACATGTGTGTACTGTAACAATTTCTAATCTAAGGTTTCTACCGGTGTGTAATATGTAAGCAGCACTTTAGGCTTTCTCAATTCTCCCAAATCTCCGTCTATTTTGAACTGAACCCTGGTGAATTACAACACCTTTTCTTACGGTGCGCTTTGTCTCTAGATATAGCTCGCTTTATCGTTTCTACTTGGCAACTATTCCTACATTGGCCCGGTCCAACAGATCCCCCCTCCCTACTACTTACTTAGTCAATAGACGGGAAGGCGTTACACATGTCAGGGGTCTCTTGTCTTAGTGGTTACTTAGTTTCCGGCCTGTTGTGTTTTCCGATGCCCTTTCTTACCTTGGCTACGGTCCCAGGGGTGAAGGGGATCATGTATAATACTACCAAGATAAGCTGTGGACAGGCGGCGACTTGTAATATCCGTCACTATGGGCTAGACCCGAAGCCTCCCACCTGCGCCAATCATTATGCGGCTGAAACGTGCCAGTGTAATGAAGGGGCCCAGGCATGTAACAGGGGGACAACAATGGAATACAAAAGGCATTGGCGTGTTAAGGCCTGACAACAATGATGAGTTTGTAGTTTGAATGGCTAGCTGGTTGGTGCCCGGGGCAGTACCGGTACAAGGTTAAAGGAGAAGACGATGGCGGTCGCACAAGCAACGTAAAAAAGTCATGGAAATCAGGTACTAAATGAACTAACGAGTCTGGTGTGCTGCAGGTGGCCAAGCCTACGGCTTGATAACGCTCTACTTTTGCAAATAGTGCTATCGCGGGCGGTTCTGTTCGCCAACACGATGTGTACATCTCGAAACTACCCATTCGGCATGACGATGAGACAAGGAGAACAACGCTGTTGACTCACCGTTCTCTCATGCCCAAGGAAAGAACGCATCATATCTCCTCTCCAGCAGCCCGTCGTCTCTGCTCTGAAAGAGCGCGGAGTCTATCTTTTTCTGTGCGTTCGCTCCTCCCGTGATTTTTTAGTTTTGATCTTGTCACGCAGCCTATACTTCGCAGTCCTCTCCTCCCAAGAAGTGCTGTTTGCCACTCGATAACACTCAGCGCATAAATCATACCCCAGATATTCGCCCCCGCCCGCTTTGGGTTTGATGAGATCGCAGTTTTGGCAATACTCGAAGTTATTCCACCTCAGAATGCTATTATTGTGGCGGCACTCCATGCACAGCGGATTATACCCACTCACATGCCCCCCGCCGCAGTTGAGGCACGCGGACGGGCAAAGGGGAGACTCTGTGGTGAAGAACCGCACATAATCCGCGAGCAGACGCGTAAAGCGCGCGTCGGCTGAGCGTGGCTCCACCCCCATGCGCGACGCCTGCAACTCCAACAACGCTGGGAGGTAATGGGCGCTCATTGCCTCCCACTTGTCCGAGCCTTGCGGGTTTGGATTATGACTATTCCACGGCCGAGGTAGTGCTACTGCATCAAAGACTTCTTCCTCATGGCCATTAGTGCAAGAGCGGCACTGTCCGGGTATGGCTGACGTAGTGAAATCTCGGTGGGTGACGAGATGTGCCCCATAAAAACAGATGGGGTGGACGAGCCGCCGCGGACCTCCCCAGCAGGCAATGCATTTGAATTGGCCGTGGGCAACCTCCTTGACATCCATCAAGAGGTAGGAGAAACTGCATGCCGCGCATTGTCTGACAATGTCTTCCAACGGCAGGCCAGTATTGGTGTCTTTTAGAGAGTCCCAATAGTCTTGCTTCCCCTGAAGTGTACTGCCGTCTCCCCCCCAAGGCCCGGAGTAGCTCATCGCTCGTATCTGGAAAACCACGACTTGGGCGTGGAGTGTTGCCGGTAAGATGAGGTAGGACTAAAGTGACTTTTTCAGGGCTGGTATTAAACGAGCGTGGACGAGTGGGCTGTGTGTGTGTGTTCGACTTGGTAGAAGTGACGAGGCTTCAACTGGACTGGCTGTGGAGGTTGGGTTTTTTTTGCAATGTGAATGGCAGCGAAGAGGATCCTAATATAGATATTCGTCGAGGGAGTGTATAGAGGGCGTCTGACTGAATATGCCATTATTTACTAGGATGCTGTTTTCTTATGAGTAGGGAGACTCACCTTAACCCCTTACATCGTAACCCTCAGATTTGAGTCGCAAAGTGCGGCCTATAAGGGCCCTTTCTTAAATTGAATGGCTTAGAGGCTATAGCATTTAAACATGTAAAAATCCCTTACTGTGCTTCACGAAGAGCTTCCAGGACGGTGTCTAAGGCCCAATTCCAACGACCAATAAGATGCATGTCTGATCCATGGAAAAACAGAAAGAAACAAACAACCAAGATTTTGAATAGGGCGATAATAGACAAATGACTGTAAGGGCCATGTGAAGGCAATTACCCATAACCATGTATTGGAAGGTCTTGGAAGAATATATTAAATCTAACTCATGGTAAACACCACCAATTGAACATTACTTCACTTCCCTACATGCTGTACAACAGTTGTTTGTCTTCTTGCTTCTCGTTGTTTTAGGCCTTTAACTAGTGGCACTGTCAACCTCTCCAATGGCTTCAGCAAGCAAGGTAAATATTTACTCTTCAAACGAATCATACCATTGAACACGTAGTTAAGACATCCACTTGCCAAGGCAAGTGGAAATCGCTGCGTAGTGTTTCAGCTTCCATCCTGAAATCGATTTCGCCACATAGGGTCGGTCATTCATCAACTGTTGATAAACAACACACCCTGGCTAGCTTGACGATACTGCCGCAGGTGTTGGCGATAGAGCGAATAAGCCCTGTCTGCAGCCAAGGGAATAGTTGCTGGGACCTAATGGAGTGTCAGGTGGTTATGTCTCTGGAGTGAAGTGGTCACACAAGTAGGTCACCGGTAGGTAGAATGTTGGTGTAAGGGCTCAAAGGGATTGATTCCCGAACCTCCTCCTACCTGCTGGGGAGAAGTCCAGCCTTTTTTACACATAGTTTTCACGCTGTCCTTAGCCAGTGTGTGGCTTCGGCCTTCCTGTGATCCAATGCCCTAACATGGAGTGATGGATTGATTTCAACGACCCGAGGCTCGAGGGACGGTGGCCTTTTGTTATAGTATTTATATGTAAGCTAATATAAATGGGCAAGGCTACCACTTAATTGCGTGTTATAGTGTCGTGGTCAAAGCTGCATTTCGTTTCCGTGACAGTTGTTTACCCATATAGACATAATTTCACCCCCTAAGTAACTAAAGGACTTCTTCGTATGTGACTGAATCACTTGATAGGTACCGTTTGGTTTTCGCTGGGCGAATTACAGTTTCGAGACCCCCGATTTGAAACTTTCTTGCCATCCCTATCTACAAAATTCCAGCGTATCTATTGATGTCGTGCCCTAGAAGCTGAGTTGCCGATCTTCTGTAATATAGAGCGCCAGGGAAGCGGAGTACTCTTCAAAGGCACGTAAATACTGGAGACACCATGAAAAAAAGCCGCTAGTTCCACGTCGAAACCAAAGGTGTAGCGTCCATAACCAATGGCCTCGCCAGGGTCAGCCGATAGAGATATATCGGGTACGCAGTCCAGACCAAAACCATCACTAGCCCAGACCCCGATTGCGTGGGGATTAATTAGGCTCACCTTGGGGAGGGAAAGGCATTGCAACATAATTAGGATTTTAACTAGTTAGCCGTAGCCATACATGGAGACTGATGAGTAGGCCATAGTTCCACATACAAGCAACCGGTGGCGGTCCAGTCTCCTGACTTGACAACATACTACCTTCGCTACTAATATCGTGGGTACAGGCAGTGCTGCCGTGTTATTAGAGGGTATCACAAAGCTTTTCATTGACTAAAGCTCCTAATAAGAACATGAATTAATTCATCGACTACCGCAAGTTAGAGAGCCAGTATGGGCCACCCAGCTCCACAAACGCCTGTATCTAATGCCTTGAATGCCGTGTTACTTAACTAACGCCAGTCCACAGTCGCCGCGAACCATACAGATGCCATGTAAGTCATAACGGGATATGCCATAATTCATGGGCTGGCAGCTCCATAGCCCGAAGCACCCAATTCTGGTGCGTACACTTGGTGCTTCTGCCAATCAACCTAAACTCTGTAAAACATGGAGATGCTGGCTCCAATATTCTGTCGGTCGTAGGGGACGATCCGCGCGCAAAAAAAAAAGCATTCCGATCATCTGCGCCTTGCCATCATTAACGCTTGCATATCTCATGAACCCGTACTATTAGAGTTAAGCCACAACGCCAACCTCGTCATCTTCCATGCGTCGCTTCTTTCCAAGAAACAACTTCGGGCTGTCAGGCTCAGGGTCTTCGCAGAAGCTCATGTTCCAGACCTCTGAGAGGGCATCCCGCCGTCGTTTCCGGTTGAGCTCGCGAGACGTTTTCGACTCCTCGTCATCAAATGTCTCGATATGGGTGTCATCTATATCACCCACAATATCCGAACCAAGGACTTTGCCTAGGCGCTCTTTGAGTCCTATGACTGGCCAGAGCGGAACCCGGACATGCTCAACTTGGATCTCGGGGTGCCTGGTTGGCGCGACGTGGGGTCGGTGGAGCATCGCAAGTGTGGCTGCGGGTATGGTGGCGCGGTACACAAGCAAAGTCTCATCCTCTACCGCTTCCGTCAACAACCGGACCTCGACGTCTCGAGCGGTAAACCCGGTGCCAGCATTTAGGTTTGCATAAACCGACTGCTGTGCCATGGCAATCATGACGCCGAGAAAATGAGCGTCCTCATCCTCATTCTTGGGCAGCAGGCGTTTTCCTCGCAGAGCTTGCATCCGCACGACGGGAATATTCCATACGCCGGGTGGCGCCTTCACAGCGTATAAGCCCTGTCTCCGGAGACAGTTAATGTGAAAACGGCTGATATAGGCGAGCACGGGCCCATCACTGGGCGCACTGGCGGCCATCGAGTAGCTAGCGGTGTGGCTGGCTGGCTCACTTGCGATCCTGGTAGTAGCAGAGTCAAAAGACACGACTGGGCTGCTCGAACAGAGGGGATACCACAGCAGCTGGCAATAGACAGCGCTACGATACAAGGAATGACCGAATCGCATATTCAGATCCGTACACAGAGAAGGACATGAAAGACGGCCAGGGTACAACAAAGACAATAAATCGACCATGGCATTATCCTTGTCCCTCGTATCTCTGAATGAGCGTGGCACGCTATGGGACATGAGGGCACCAATGTTTTTCTCAATCCGGCGAAAAGTTCGCGACGGCTTCCGGGTACGATGGGGCGATGGCGATGAGTCGGGTGTTGAGAATGAGAGAGGGGGCCGTGTCTTGGGGGAAGGAAGTTGGACAAAGCGGCAGCCAAGCAGCCGTGAGTGGAGGTCTGTCCAGAAGATTGGGCGCAAGAAGAGCGATGTGCCGACATGGTCATGAAGTATGTCATAGAGGGACCCGATCTCGGGCCGTTTGAGCATACGATGCAGCTTCCTGCGCTTCGTCGACGGCGTGGGAGTCGCCGAGTCCGCCGAGTCCGCCGGGATAGCCGCAGTGCGCTCTTCGCTGCGAGGGGACTCGGCGCTTGATGATGCCGCGCTGGGTGATTCCATTTTTCTCTTCATGATTTTCTTTTCCAGGGTACAGGTAGACTTGGTCTTGGCTGAGGTAGGGGTATGAGCGGTGTGGTTCGCTGCGCCCGGCATGGGTATCCGTGATCCGTGTCGCGAGAAATGGCGATGCGGAATGATAAGATATGGAATGACGGAAGAAGTAAGGCGGCGGAGCAGCGCGCGCGATGCGGCGACTTTAAACAAGGAGCCAATGCAAGGGGGCCGGCCGCAACCAATACAAAGGGAGGTATTGATGGTTGCACGGGTAGCCGCCCAGAAGGGAGGTCAAGTACTTATGCGACGCGAGTTTGAGACACTCTATCGCACTCGGCGGGTAGGACACACCGTGGATGGTGGCGGTGCGGGCGGCTCTGTGACGGCCGATTCGATTGGAGGGACCGCGTGGGACGAGAGACGCGAAAAGACGGGGGGCGGTAGTGAGAGAAAGACGCGACTTGGAGAATGGGGGGGCTGGCCCCTCCAAGCCTTTTATAAGGCCACAGCGAGGGATGCGACTGTTACGCGTGAGCAGGTGACTTTGGGCCCACTCGTGTGTTGGGAGTAGAGTGGGCGGTCCCTGCCACAGCGGCCCAGGCACAAAGCAGGTTGAGCCATAGGTGCTTTGCCACATCCCCCAGTCACCACCTGCGCTTGTACTATTTAGGGAGTGCGACTCATCCGTGTGCCACAGTACTATGCACTAGTGCGTAGTACGGCCGAGCCGTGCTACCATAGCAGTGCTAGCGTGGCTGTGATTTCTCAAACGATGCAAGGCAGCAGCATCCCACCCCGGGGGCCAAGACATCCGGGCATGTATCTTACGTAGGTACCTTATGTCACAGTTAGCCGGCATTTATCCGCGCTACTCGGTACCTTAGGTACCTATCCATCGAAGTGACGTCCCCAAACGAAACGCCGCGAAGCTACGCAAGTGAAGTGCCATCGATCAAGCGGCCGAGCCTTGTCCAGGTGCCTCCACCACAGTCAAGCCGCCCACCCAACCACACAGCTGCAATCGAGCCTCAGCATACAGCACCGAGCAGCGCCCGGTCCCTGCGGCGAACCATTGACGAGATGCCGGTATGTAGGAGACTCTGCGCGGGGCGCCGAACTACCCCGGGCATGCTGTGCGCCGTGCATCGAGGCTGCTTCTGGCGTCTGGCGTCTGTGGCATCTGGCGTCTGGCATGCGCGCGCAGGGGGTGAACACCGCAGCACGCCAACGCAGCCCGACTCATTCCCAAGCCGCGACGCCGACGCACGGAGGCCGGCGCCATGACGTGACGGCGCCCGGGAGAGAGGAGATGCCCGCCGGCCCCCCGTCCCCGTTCCCGACTCCCCGTCCGTTTTCGCTGACGAGAGATGCCACCCCCGGCGCCCACCAGGCCTACAACTCCATGTTCAACGAGGACCCCTCGGTCCCGCGCCTCATCGGCAGCGTGCCGCTGCTCCCTCTCCGCACCAAGACGCGCGGGCCCGCCTACGTCCTGCCGCCGCCGAACCCCCCCGTCGCCCCGCACGAGTCGCCCGACCCCGACGCCGAGTCCTACGACATCCTCGACGAGGTGCTCTCGCTGTTCCGCGCCAACACCTTCTTCCGCAACTTCGAGATCCAGGGCCCCGCCGACCGCCTGCTCATCTACGGCATCCTCTTCGTCAGCGAGTGCCTCGGCAAGATCCGCCCCGCCCACGGCGTCCGGGACGCCACCAAGGAGGTCATGAACACGGCCCTCGACCTCAACTTCGCCATACCCGGGGACCCGGGCTTCCCCCTGAACCAGGTACGTCCCCGCCACCCTCCTACCCTGGCTTCCGTCTCCCTTTTTCCATTCGCTTCGTGCGCTGACCGCGTTATTCTCTCTCTCTCTCACCAGATGTATGAAGCGCCTCAAGACCGCCAGGACGCGGAGCAGCTGCGGCAATACCTATCACAAGTGCGGCAAGAGCTGGCGACGCGGTTACTCGCGCGGGTATACGAGGACAGCGAGGACGGGAAGCCGAGCAAATGGTGGTTGAGCTTTACGAAGAGAAAGTTTATGGGCAAGTCGTTGTAGTCGAGAGGCCGGGGAGGAACAAAACGGTTGGGGGAAGATTTTTCCCCAACTTTTTAGAACAGACAAGACTCAAGACACTTTACTCGTGCTAGGCGCCGGCTCAACTGAAATCTGCAAGTTGCGCCCGTAGTCCCACGAAGTTAAGATGACCACAGTAACCATCAAAAGAGAGGGTTCATCAAGTCCGACGGGGTATCTTTTTGTTTATAAATATATATGCAAAGTCTAATGCTCGTCTCCCCCAGCACCGATGAGGGGGCCGTTGTCTAGAGTTATTTCCCCCCTGGGTCCCTGAGAGATATATATATGTATGTGTATATAAAACCTTAAGCCGCGCTGTGGTCATCTACCTTCCGCTTCCTCGACCTCAGTTTACCCCTGGCCTCGACCTTACCCTCCGCGGGCTTGACGCGCCACGCGGTAAAGACGTACCCCTCGGCGCCGCCCTTGCTCGACATCAGCGGGTGCGTGCGCCCCGGCAGGACCTGCCACCGCCTCACGCGGCTGGTCTGGATCGAGGCGCCGAGCACCAGCGACGGGTTCAGGGGGAAGTCGTCGTTGCCGGCCCAGCGCTCCTGCTCCTCGGGCGCCCTCTTGGCCAGGCCGTCGGGCATGTGGGCGGCCCACGCGGCGCGGCGCCCCAGGCTGTAGCAGTCGGCCAGCTCGGCCAGGGGCTCGACCGACGGCGAGTAGATGGCGATGGGCGCGCCGCCCGCGAGCAGCGGCACGGCGTGCCGCATGATGGAGATGGGGTCCATAGCGCTCGCAACCACGAGCCCCGAGAACTCGCCCCGCCGCGTGGTGTCGATGACGTGCCGCGCCTTGAGCCACCGCTTGCGCTTGCGGTGGAACGTGCTCCGGCGATTGGTCTTCCACGAGTAGATCTCCTCGGGCGTGGCGCTGGGGGGTGGCGTATTGTATGTGCTGTCGAGCTCGGGCTCCAGCAACTGCAGCCAGGATAAGGTCATGAGGTGCTTGGCGAGGGGGTGATGGGGGCTATGATTCAGGTTCGTTATATCGAAATCATAATATCGCAGGAAACTGAGGTTGGGCTGGGCATTGGGATGGATATGAGTTATGGTATTCGCGTGAGCATATGGTACGATGTCATCTCTGCGCTGCCTTTCATGCTCGCTGGGCCGCTTGTGTGATACCTCGGGAGACTTGGGTTGAGCTGTCTCTTCAACCTGCTGCTTCTTTTCGGTAGTATCATTCTGCGCCGCTTGGGGTGGGGCGTCGTCGTTCGGCATGGGCTGCTGTCCACCGGGTACGCCTCCTTGCTTTGGTTTAGAAGATTTAGATGTTCGCTTCTCTCGGATTACCTTGTCGGCATCGTCTGCGTAGAGTATCCCCATCCGCTCGGCCATAGCGGCAACGAGAAGGCCGCCTGTGTCGTCGATCACTAGCCAACGGCCAGGGGTTGATGTCTGAACCGGCTCGGGCTCTTCCATATTCGCATCTTCTTTTTCTTTTTCCTCCGCAATCGTCGGTTGCGCCTCACACGCATCTGTCCCGCCAAAATGGACATTCGCCCAACATCCCAGGAGCGCGATCATTTCCTCTCTCATCTCCATGATCTTGGAGGCGTCCTTGTCCTCGAGAGTCCAATAATCGAGCACTGGTATATCCAGCGGCAGGACGGAGAATCGCCGTATATACTTGCGCGTCTTCAGGATCTTATACTTTGCAAGCGAGTACTTGGTCTTCTCATCAATCGCAGTATGAGATAGCATGAGCTTCGCAATAAGTTCTCGCCCGGCGTCAGTACCATCTTTCTTCATAGCCTCGATCTCTTGGAGTGTAAGCGTCTGGCGCGCCGAGGCGTCGATCTCGGCACGGTCCGTGATGGCAACAACGGCGCCGGACTCCGGGTCCACCAACGAGTATTCAACTCCCGTAGGAGTGGCATTGCCGGCGCCCTCGGCGTCGGGTGCTGGCGTAGCGTCCTCGGAGGCCGGAGCGTCTGTGCCTTCGGCGAGGATGTCGGCATAGAGTTCAGACGATGGCACAACTCGGAGCCGGTTGAAGTTCTCATTGGGTTGCTTATCTTGCAGTTCGTAGGTGAGATGGTATGGACGCTGAATGATGAGGTTTGTGGGGAAAGATCCGTATTTTCCTAAAGATATGGTGCTGGGACACAAGTAGCATCAGTATGGGATCGACAAGGTTGAGCGTTGAGCAGGGGAAGGAGGACCATCTTACGTATTGGGCGCAACTTGAAGAACCCGTAGGTTACCGGACGGGAGTCGGAGGGCCACCCACGAATTGGGTTGCACCAGAGAGTGCATGATGGGCGGGCGCGTCTGTTTTGGTAGATATTGAAGCAGATAGATTGAAGAGCGCCGGCGCAAGAAAAATTAATTTGGAGCTTTGCTAGTCCTAGCTTCTCGTCGTTTAGTTGCGTTGCTGCAACCCCGCCAAACACCACGACCCGCTAACTTGACTTGGTACCTACCTGAATAGGTAAGTACCTAGGTTAGTGAGACCCACCGGTGGTTCTGACCCATTCATTCAGGGCTGTGTTAACCAGCTGTGATCCTCGCCTTGGTCAAAATAACCAGTCTCTATGAGAACTGCAAGACTCCTCAGAGGGGATATATCTACATCACTAAATCATCATGTGGGAAATAAAGAAGAATTCATTGGTATCTAGTGCTACAAGGGCATGGGATATTTGCCTAGCGCTGTGACATCCTCAAAGTTGCTGCTAGACCGCCCAACGCCATCCATGCAAGAGAGGTATCAGCTGAGAGAATAAGTAACTAACCAGTCCAAAAACAAAAGAGAAAAAAGGGAGATTTGATAGAATTGACTCTCCTTGTAAGCCAAGGACCGTCACGTCACGTTCGACATCGAAATCCAAATAATTGATTCCTTCGCTACTTGCTTGCACCGCCCTGGCTCCCTTCCCGCCGGGCAACTTCGTTGTTGGGAAGCTTGCCGAACTGCCACTCAGGCAGGGTGATCCCGGTCTGCTCATGAATCGTCGACATAAGGGGGGGCAGAAGCTGGTAAACATTGCGCATCGTGGCTGCGCTGTCCTGGCCGCCGCCGCTTCCACCGGACCCTGAACCGGCCTCCGAGCCCGTGTTCCAGACGCTGATCTTGGGCTGCATGCCCTGCACGGCGGCAGCGTTGGCCTTGGCGAGTGCGACGTACGTACCCTTCTCGATCATCATGTACCGCAGGAGGTTTTCGGATCCGCCGAATGCGTGGCCCAGCTTCGCGTAGGCTTCAGCCATAGCGGCGATACCGTCGGCCTCCTTGAGCTGTTTCTGCAGATTCGCTTCTGTGATCATATTGGCCTTCTCGAACTCTGCTCTCGCCGCGGCCTCGATCTCGTAGGCTCTGGCGTCAGCCGCTTGCTGTTTCGACTCGCGGTCGATGGTTGCCTTGACGACATCCGTGGCACGCAGGCGCTCAAGCTCGGCAGCGGCACGCTTGACCTGGACATCTTTCTTCAAGTCTTCGTCTCGGGATTCCGTTGCGCGAGTTGCTTGGATACGGGCAATCTCGACATCACGGTTGAGGTTGGTCTTCTGGGTGGCCAAGTTGGCTTCCGCGGTGGCACGCTCAATGTCTCGGTCCGTCTTCTGTACAGCGGTCTCGGCATTGATCTTGGCGATTTGCCGTTCTTGGTGGCCGCGTCTGTCGGCTTCACCCACATTTCCCCGAAGCTGGGCATCGGCAACATCGATACGGGCCTGATTCGTGGCGCCCTCGTGGGCCTTTTGCGACAGCGACTGGAAGTATGTGGATCCAGCGGCATCTTTCAATTCTTTCACGTTGGCGTTGTAGATCTTGAGACCAAACTGGTCGAGCTCCCCCTGAATGTTGCGAAAAATGCGGCGCTTGAACTCCTCCCGCTCGGTGAAGATCTCTTCCATGGTCATGCTTGAGACTAACACGCGGGTCTCGCCTTCGATGATGCCCTTGACAATGTTTTCAAGATACTGCGTACCCTTTTCCTTCTCCGACGAGTCTGCCAAGAGCATGGCGTACTTCATGAGAGCATCACCGCGGTCCTCATCGTCGGCATGCTCCCCCGACCGTGACTCAAGGGACCTCGCATTGGCGCCGCGTGCATTGACGTCGCTTCAAATTGTAAGTACTCAGTGTGGGTATCGAAAAGAGAGCGCAAGACTCACGGGCCGATAGTAAAGACTACTGGAAGTAAGAACTGCAGCTTCTCCTTGGTCATCGCTGGTGAGCGATCAGTCGGTTGTTCGCGGGGTCTGCAACTGAGATGCGAAGAACTTACCCTGGAGGTTCATGGCATAGTCGTGGGGCTGCACAGAGAAACGGGTGCATCTCTGGAAGGGCCAAACCCAGGCGGTCTTGGTGATGAGTACATTCTTGATGTTCATGCCAGTGATGGCAAGGTACTTTTGATCGCACAAGTTAGCAATTACTGCTCGGTGATGATATGTCGCAGGAGTACGTGAGTGGCCAGGCGCGCGTGACGCCTTTCGACACGCCAGAAATAGGGAACGAGGGACGCGGGACGACACCCACCTCATCTGGTGCTGCGATCCTGTACGACATTTTGGCCAAGTAGTGAGGGAAGAGGCGTGGTGACCAGTCAAGGGAGGTTGGCGACGGATTGAGAGCCACCTCGCTGTGATTGAGGGGTAGAAAATGTAGTAGAAGATGTCAAGGGTGGCAAAGTCACTCTGGAGCCGATCGGGAACCAGACAGATAGTTAGAGCTATCGTGTAGATTCGATAGCTGATAGACAATGTGTGTAGAGTAGACGGGCTATCAGGCGACCGGGTTCCCAGCATGAGGGGAAAGTTTGTTGCGTATTTATAGAGAAAGCGACCGCCTTCATGAAGTGACCGTAGCACTGAGCACTACCAAAGCTTCTGGCAGGGACGGGGTGCGTGAGGCTGTGCTACTTAGGGGTCCCTAGTAAGAATGCATTGATCTCGCAAGGTTAAGACACAGCACGACTAGCGAGCTTGGCGGCAATCAGAAGGGTCGAGACACCCCTTGACGTTGGGCACGTTAGGCTCACACGGCGCTCTCATTGGTTTAGCTCCCATTCTGGACACCGACTGCCTTTGTCCGTGCCTTTGTCCGTGCCTCTGTCCGGGGCTTGGGTAGTACGGTATACTTACCCCTACGTACAGCTAAGTAAGTAGGTACCATTGGGCAGACAAGTACACTTCCTTTCAGCGACGATGGTCTTGTAATACTAGGGATCCAACGCGGTAGGTATGGTATGGCCTGAGGATTAATGGGTCTTGTGCCGGACACCGGACACCGGACACTGGTCCCACGTGCGCTGAAGGGGCCCATCAAATTATGGGGTTTAGTAGGTAGGTAGCCTAAAGCCAACAACAAACAAGAAGAGAGTAGTATGCCTCTTCCATTGATCGATCACCCGACGCTTTGTTCTGCGAGGACTTGTTTGGGCGCTGCCCCGAATATTATCATGCAGCGGATCATAAGTACCGGTGGATGCTGAGCTTAATCCACCTACCTGGGCAAGTATGCAACCGGTTCCCAAGTTCCGTACATGCACCGCATATGCAGAAGAGACAATCGGAATAAAAGACGCGGCGTGCCAGTTCGTCCGACCATTTCAGGGGTTTACCAGCGCGAAAACGACACCGAGCGAGCCAGTTTGCCTCGCAGCCCCATCTCACCTCGCTTGTTGCGGCCCAGCTCGGCTGTGTCGGCTTATGTTTCTCTGCTGAGCCCGCGAGCCAACCTACGGCTGAATGCAAGGCTGAATACCATTCCAGCGTAGCGCTATTTGAGACAGACCTATTAGTCAAAGTACCTATCTCTGTCTCGCAGAAGCGGCCCACTTTCATCAGTGGCTGTGAAGCTTATAGTGGGAGATAGTCAGTTGCGATTCCCCACCCGAACTTGCGTTTCCTTGAATGATAATCCAGCAGTCTTCTGGAAGGATTCCCCCACGTGCTAACCTGACCTGGGCCCACACTTGATCCCATGGACTAGGTGCGGCTGTACCCACTTCAACGGCTCCGATCACACCAAGAGGCGGAGCACTGATATAGCCCGCCCGACGACACCACCGTCTAGGCACAGTCGGACATAGACTCGGCTTCTTGCAACATAACCGTGTCGCCTTATTGCTAGAACAGCAAACGCTTTGCAGAATCCTTTGCAAAATCTCCCGCCACAAGCAAGGCACCAAGATTGAGATGGGCTCCAAACGTATTCCTGAAGAGGACTTGCCCCCTCCGTATAGTGTGCATTTTGACCATCATGCCTCGGCCTCGCAAGCCACTCAGGCAGCCTCCTTGACCTCTCATCTACAGTCTCATCTCACCTCGTTGCCAAACCGCATTCGAATGAACCGAGAAGCACATTCCATCCAGCAATCTCTTGACGACGCTTCGCTACTAGACCTTCTGCTGCCCGAGATAGATGACTTCTTGACATACCTAGGGAGTCTGCACACCACCCCTAGGCTCGCCCATTTAACCCTCGTTCCCGAGGCCGCCGTACCCCCCGATGCCGTCCTCAGTGGTATGGCGGAGATGCGACAGCGGGGCGAAGTTTGTCGGCTGGTCCGCGTGAACACGAAGCCGAGCAGCGATGAGAAAAAATCAGCAACCTCGAGCGATCCTGTTCCGGGCGCGAGTGACGGCGAAACATGGTCTGTCGGACGAGAGTTCAGCGACTGGGGCCGATTCGGGGATCCCACGTCGAGCAGTGACTCTCCGCAGGCGCGGGACGTGCTATGGTGGAAGGACGAAGACATGGCGCATCGGTTGGCGCGCCATCTACAGCCCCCACCAGCGCCCGCTCCCCTCCAGACGCCCGTCCAGGTCGCCGTTGAGGAGCGACTACCGGCCCAGAAGGCAAAGAAGGGGTGGCTCTGGGGCAGGAAAGGCAGCGCCTCGGGCGGCGACTCTACATTCGCGACTAAGACTGTGCAGGCGGACGTCGATGCGTTCCCGGCACGGGATGACACCACGCACACTACGCAAGGAAACGCCCGGGAGAGGGACCAGAACGGGGCGAGGATGTCAGTGGCGGCGGAGGAAGTAGCTTTTCGAATCGAGAATGACCTAGGCATCGTGGAGAGCGCCCGTGGATGGGCTGTGGTGGTTACAGTGCACGTTAAGACGTGAGCGTCGACGACCGGAAGCGTCTTATACGGTTATGCGCGCTCTTGGCAATTGTTGATTTGATATATTCAGACGAGTCCTCGCCCACGGTGGTTGTCTTGAGAGATACAGATCTGTCTAGGACGGCCTAGGTGTGGCGATACTGAGGGACAAGTCATACGCACGGCCGACATGGTGACTAGTTGCTGCTCGCAGTTGAAAGAAATCAGGTACATACATCTAGTTTTTCTCAGGCATATACAACTAATGTAATGTCTAGCATCAGACTATAAGACACAGTTTACGCTGGAATGCATATATGGCTTAGACGATTTGCCGCAGAGTGCGACGAAATAGTATTGCTGACAGTGGACGGGGTATCTGATTTTTCCTGGAAAAGCGAAGAAACACCGATATCGTTCCAACAATGAGGCGCAACATATGTCTAGGGTGAGAGAAATCATAGGAGCCAGAAAAGTATAACGTAAATGACAATTACCAATTGTTGATGTTGTAAGTACATTGTGCCGTTTAGAGCGAAGCACTGGTAATATCAGTCATAGGCAATGAACCCCGCCTGCCCACGACTGAGCGTGGGTGTCTTAGGGTATCAGGCTTGCATCCCAACTCTTGCCCACCACCGACGCAGCCCGTCAACATCGTAGCAAGAGAACTGCGTGGGGTCCTCGTACCACCAGTCCTCGCCGGCCCTGGGTCGGTCACTCGCGTATTTCTTGAGGCTCCCACCGTCGAAGCGGTGGTTCTTGACTCCCGTGAGCAGAACGACGCTTCCGACGCGAGGGCTGAAGAGATGGGGGTCGAGAAAGACGGTGAGCAGTACATGCTTGTCCGTGGACGGGTCTGTAAGTCGAGCTTGTCTCTGGGTGTAGGGCGGGATGCCGGCTGGCTCGACCTCAGAGATTGCCGATACCACGCAGAGAACATTGACGCTCCAGTTCTGCTTGTATGGGAGGTTCGGAATAGAGCGTAGCTTGGTGAGCTTTAGGGACCGCGAAGGATTATTTCTTGGCCAGGAGAGGCTTGTAGACTCAGTACTATTGTCCCGCTCGTGTTTTACGATTGCCGCGGCCACTTCTTCGCGGTGTTGGGCTGCTTTATCTTGAGAAATCGCCATGACCTCGAAGTCGTCCTCTATATCGGCCGCTTCCATAGCTACAGGCGGCGCAACCGCCGTTTGGCACGGAAATTCAGCTTTCGATGGCGCAATCACAGGTGACCGGGTTTGAGAGCTTATAAGTGCTTCACTTTCGGCCTCGACATGGTCAGTGCCAATTTCTTCCCGGGTCGTCGTCGTCGCAGGGTCGGCCAACGTGTTGTTCCATCCCACCACGACCAGGCTTTCCACAATCAGAAAGACCATTTGCCCGGTCCTGCCCTTACTCGAGTCACCATGACTGACGTGTTCTCGCGACGAATCAGAGCTGCCCTGCGCGGCGTCCCGCCATTCGGTGCGGAACCGTTGTAGCTTGACATACGAGCCAAAAGAGACGTCGCCGCGGTCGACAAGCCGGTGCATCTCAGCAGACAGCAGTCCCTGGATGCACAGCTCGCCATCTCCGAGAAGCAGGCGCACGATGCGCCATCGCTTCGACCCGGACGTGTGGGCTACATCGACGCCCTCGACGAGGAAGATGGAGTCTGGAACACAGAAGTCTGTGCGAAGAATGTCGGCGATGAGGGGCTTGGGTTCAAATGGCTGCGATGTGATGTACGTTATATCGGCGGACGCATTGGAAATCCGGGGTGCCGAGACCGACATGAGTCCTCCTCGGGCGCTGTCATAACTTTGGTGTGACTACGCCGGGAAGTTGATGGGATTCCAAGGCCGAAAAGTGAACAGCTATGAGATACCTGTATGTCGCGTTGGGGTGGGGTGCATTCACCTGCACGGCGGGGCAATGTGTTATAGGACATGCAATTAACCAGCTCGCCAGGAGAGGTACCTATGTACCTAAGGTACGAGACAACGCGCAACCCCAGCCCCCGCATTACACCCAAGACGTCGACTTAAAGAAAGGGGAGGTGTGTTGTATAAGAGCGATTTTGGAACGTAAGTGGTATTTTTCACACCGGCAGATAGCCTGTCGCCCATACTCTTACCCGGCGCCCGTTCTCTAAGCGCCCGTTCCGATTCTCGGCATGGGCCAGCAGTTGATATTCAAATACCTACACCCCAACCAAGCCCTGCTTTCTTTCCCGTTTTGAGTGTCACTTGGAGCTCCCCTCAGCCGTGATATGTGAATACCGACCTGAACACTTGTCAGATATTCGGATATGACAACATCTGAAACTAAGAGACGCTCGTGCATCTTTGTATCTGGAGTACTCCCCGCGCCGGAGCAAAATCATCAAGATGGCGCTATTAGCAACGCAACCGGAGCCTTCTATGATTCATGAAGACTGTCACAGGACCCGTCTTGGTACACAACTGAGCCCGACATCTAAAAGCCTCGAGATCACATCCCATAACGTCACTACTATTTTACATTATTTCGAAGAAAATGAAAAAGTCTCTCCCTCAACGCCCCACAGTATTAGTAAGACAGAGAGACGAACTAAGCCCACCAAGCCACAAAAGACTGTAGTGCATGATATACGTGGAAATGAGTCTCAATATACTTTAGACACGAAGGGGTTCCAAATCGTCAAGCACAGAAGCGAAGAGAAATCCTTCCTTGATGACAAACAGATTGAGCGCAACTACTACCCTGAAACAGAGGCGTTGTTGAAAAAAGTGTGAGTGTGAAATAACCCTAGAGGGGTCGCTGAATACCTATCCACCTAGCTACCTATCTCTATACATATAGCACCGGAGCTTCGAAAGTCTTCATTTATAATCACACCATTCACAAATCAAGGGGGTCCCACGGGGCCCCTCACAATCCCAGTAAACCGCTTCCCACTCGCCGTCGCCCCCTCCATCGCGTTCATATCGACACGTCCTACGTCGCAGCCCCCAAGTGTGTCGCTCACCATCTGTCCAAAGAAGCCCCCGCTCTTCTCAGGGGGCGGTATCAAATCATCAACGTCTGGCGACCCATCAACACGATTCTCAAAGACCCTCTGGGCGTTGCAGAAGCCGGCTCTGTTCCCGATTCGGATCTCGTTCCGATCAAATTGATTTACTCGGATAGAGGGGGAGAGAGCCCAGAACACAAGCCGGATGAAGCCGGGGACACGTTTTCCGTGAGAGCAAGTCTGGGGCATAAGTGGTGTTATCTATACGGACAGACGCCTGGGGAGGTGCTACTGATCAAGTGCTTTGACTCAAAAACGGATGGAAGGGCGCGGAGGGCGCCGCACACGGCGTTTGTTAATGAGGAGCATCAGGATATGCCAGGGAGGGAGAGCATTGAGGTTAGGGCGCTCGTCTTTCATCCCAATGACACTGAGTGAATACCGGTGGAATATCGTCTATTGGGACATACGACCGAAATCCATATTTCAAGCACGCATTTCTCAATTATGTCATGTTATTAATGCTCTACGGATTCATATTCATCAAATCGTTCAAAATTTAGGCCACTTATCAGACTGGTTGTCCTTCGTACCATCAGCACTGGTCATTCGCACTCGCCTCCCTTTTCGGCATGCCTTCATTCCAAGAGAGGCATGGCCTCGGCCTAAAATCCTATGTGATCCAGCACGCCTAGAAGCCGCCGCTCACTCAGGCGTCTTAGTGCCTGTCTTTGACCCTCGTCTTGATTCATTCTCAAAAAGTCTTCATTAGTCAACCTCCAGGGCGACAGGGCGCCCAAGACCTCATCAACATCCGCAAACTTGTCAACCCCTTGAATGGTACTGGGCCGCCTCTCATCCATTTTCCGCAGCTAATCCTCCCACACTTGTGCGAGTTCCCAATCAACCCCAGGGCCATTGACAGAGGCTACTGGACTTGGAAAAGGCGAAGGGTACTGGCCGGTCAGCTTAGCATTTCTAAGCGCGGTGGCTTCCTTTTCCTCCGCGGTCGTGTCGCCGAGCCAGCCAGTAAGCTGGCCACCGGTGCCGGCAAAAGAGCGGAAGAATTCATATGCTGGGCGTGATATGCTGGCAAAATCATAGTCAATAAGTGCTGTTATACGACCAGTCGCAGGGTCGTAGAGTAAGTTATCTGTAGCTGTGTCTCGGCGTTAGCGCGCGTGCCGCGGAGGGTAAGCAATTTGAAAGGAAAGTCATGCTTGTATTGGATCGGTGTGATTGTGGCTTGCTTAATGACCTTGTCAGAGTTGTTGTTGTTAGGTCAGATATTCTTGCCGGGGCTTCCAACTACACTTGTTGACATACTTCACCAGAGAGACCCAAATAGTCTGCTAATATATGCTCAGCGAAGTCCAGGCACTCTTGGTAGTGAGCGTGGTTGTGCGAAACAGTCGCCATGGCGATTGCTTGTTGGGCCGAGTGGTGAAGTGAGCGTGCACCGCGCCTACACCCCCATCCTTTGAATATATACAATTACCCCCTTGCAATAGCTGGCGTCTTGCGGGGTACCTTAGGCACCCAGCTTATCTTACACCAGCCAGCACGTCTTCACGCAACTCCCCTTTTCAACCCGCACAACCGGTGCTTCCATCATGATGGCCGTTCATGTCGGTATGATTGTTTGGTTTCACCCCAGGTCATCCAAATCAGAGAAGGCTTCTCCGCATGTCAGCCTTCCGCTTCGGGAAATCCCTGCTCCCTCTCAGGAATAAGCTCAGGAGTACTGATTAACGGGTTCTTGCATGAGTCTGGATGTGAAATTTGGAGCACCTGATGTCACGTTAAGGACTTAGGATCAGACAAAATACGAAGTTACTGACAACAACATCGCTACATTTCACTGTTGACGGATAACTCTTCACCTCCCCGCCATAGTTACAACCAACACGGCCGATAAAACATGCTGAAGGGAGTCTTCGGATCCTCACCGCCCCCAGGCCCAGGGGCGCAAATACTATCCCCACAGCTTGTGCCGGGGCTCATTAAAGCAGCACGGGTGAGAAACCCATCATTACGAAATGAGGGCCCATGCAATACTCAGCTGTAAGCTTGACGAACCCATATTTGATGGCCCAGTTAAAATGTGACCTCGGGTGGTGCC
The DNA here is from genome assembly GCA_022385595.1 of Xylaria palmicola. Lineage (NCBI taxonomy): Eukaryota > Fungi > Ascomycota > Sordariomycetes > Xylariales > Xylariaceae > Xylaria > Xylaria palmicola. The sequence goes on along the minus strand of MU281336.1, from coordinate 10,284 downwards.
GCAGCCCTATGATGATGCGGAGGCGGCTGACATGTGGGGTTTAAGGCGTACAAATTGTCTTGCATCACCTAAGACGATTGAGTAAATTGATGAATTCTGACAGGCCCCAATCCAAAGCAAATTGTCATCTGATTATTATGCCACAGGCTTGGCTTCGGAAGGGGCCCAGCACACTCCTCGATATCGAGAATACCCCATCTCGGCTCTTCTACAATAGCCCGAGAGAAAAAGAAATGAAAAGACACACCCTTAGCTCATAAGTTCTATCCTTCCCCGGTAGGGCTGTAGGCTAATCATCGACTTGTTTGCCACCTCCGAGCTTAGGCAGTTTTTCGGCGCAGTGCCTTGTTGTTGCTACGAGAACTGTCGCGTGTAGTCGTTATTACTAACACGATAATAACGGCGTCTTTATTCCGTGACAAGAACGTACCGCAAAGACTGTAAGATATCATATCAACATCTTTAGCACTTTTTACTTTCTATAAGCCTTGATTTGTTCAGGTAGACACTGTTGTATTGAATACACTCCCCGCTTTATCCTGGAAATAATGGAAGATGTACTGTTACTTACCAAATGTAGCTCCCTCCCCGACACCGACTCGTTTAACATAATAACTACCATATCCGATGCCGTGCAGTACGTGGCATCTTGTGTGGCTAGCTGAGACCAGGTTGCATGTGTCTGGCCGTTTTCGTTCAGCTGTGACAGTTGGTTGCTGCGGTATCTGCAGCCGGTTTCGATGCAGCAGGGTATTACGGGATGACCCAGAGCAACACGCTACTTCAACCCACACGAATACGTGGTAGGTACCTAATGCACGGGACAGACGGCAAACATGGTTATATCACAACTTCGCTTGTGAATATGAATATGGCTGAACTGCGCCTATAAATATTTCATCGTGCCCATGGTAATCTTCGCCATGACCAGCCTCCACCAAGCTTTCATAGCTAGCTTCCAGCAAGATCATCCATACTACCCATCCTCCGTTTTCGCAACAGATCTCTTGTCAATTCATCAAGATGCCTTCTAGACAGAAAAGTCTCCCTGAACGCATCGCAGACCTTAGAAACGCAAAACGCGTTAAGTCCACTGATGTGCTTATTGTGGGCTCCGGACCCATTGGAGCTGTCTTCGCCCGTATTCTGAACCAGCAGGGCGTGGGAAATGTCCTCATGATTGATATGGGCGCCCAGTGTGTTTTCCACATCCGAGTATGCAACAAGAGTGGCGCTGATATTTTCTCACCAGAGAGTCTAAGCGACCCGGTGACCATCATAAGAACAGCGTTGTCGTCCAGAGAGATATCAATCTCTTTACTAAGTGAGAATCACGAGAACATAAAAAACCTAGCCCAGCACTAATCAACTGACAAAATTCTAGTGTCATTCGAGTATGGTCTATCCCAACCCAGATATATGGACAGCCAATCCCCTGACAAATTTTGATAGGGTCAACTGAGCCTCTTATCTGTGCCGACTGATTCTAGTATTGTTGGTAATTATGATGAACAGTATGTAACGAAGCCTGACATTCCTTGGCTTAAACTAAGATATTATGGCCCGCGATAGGAAAGATTTCATTTTTGGTAACATTAATCCAGATCAGGACAGAAGTATGAATCTCACGAAGACTGCTGCGACCCGTGTCGTCGGTGGTATGTCCACTCACTGGACCTGCTGTACGCCACGGCAGCACGTTGATGAGCGTTCAACCCTTTTCAATGAGGCTGAGTGGAACACGCATTATACCAATTGCGAGGAACTTTTCAACACCAACCAAGTGGATTTTAAGGAGTCAGTGCACCAACAGCTGGTGAAGCACGCGCTGGAAGAGGGATTCAAAAATGACCATAACGATCCTAAGGGTAGAGACCATCAGCTACCACAGTCTCGAAAGGTGGATGCAATGCCCCTTGCCGGAAAGCAACCAGAACCCGAGAAGAATCCATCGTACATTGAGTGGACTTGCACAGCCACTATCCTGAATAAGACTTTGAAGGACACCAACAAAATGGACTTCAGCAGGTTCACTCTCATGGAGCAGACTCAATGCGAAGTGCTGCATTTGGAAAAGAGAGGTAATTCCCATACAGTTACAGCAGCAATCATCAAAGATCTTGTCAGCGGTGAGGAGTGGGTAGTTGACGCTACGAGATATGTGGTTTGTGGTGGCGCCGTGCTCACCGCTGGCATTATGGCCAAGTCCGTGGTCAGCAGTGGCCTTCAGCTCGATGTCGTCTGTCCCGCGCTTGTGTGTATCCCCGCAATCCTTCTTTTGAGACTAGCGATGCTCACTATTTGAATTTAGGGCAAGTACCTAACGGAACAAACGATGTCATTTTGCCAGGTTATCCTCAAACCGAAGTTTGTTGAAGATGTGAAAAAGAATCACATGATTTATGGGGAGACAATCGGGAAGAAACTTGACGAACACGCCAAGGAACATCCGAGTGATCCTCTCCCGTTTCCATTCCGAGATTTTGACCCACAAGTGTACACGCCTTACTCCAAGGAGTATCCTTGGCACACACAGATTCATCGTGACGCGTTTGGATACGGCGAGCTTCCGGCTGATCTTGACCCCAGACTTGTTGTTGACTTGAGGTTCTTTGGACGTATTCAGTCGCGCAGGGAAAACATGATTACCTGGAATTTCGAGAACAACAGCCGAGACGCCTTTGATATGCCCCAGGTGAGCCCAAGCCCCAGCCCCAGAACAGCGCTACACGCCGACATGATCAGATTTGACCATTGACTTACAAACCAATAGCCCACTTTCCACTTCAGCTTAACCCCGAATGACCTAAGTCAGGCTCAGAGAATGAAGGATGAGTAAGAAGCGACCCTTATCCACCCTTTGATTATTGCCACGCCTCTGACTCGGAAATGTAAACTACAGCATGGTACACGTGGCCTCCTTTCTAGGTCACAGGTTTGTCGAGAAAGCGGAACCGAAGTTGTTGGAGCCGGGGGAGGCTCTGCACGTGTGCGGTGTTTATCGCGCCGGCGACCCTAAAGATACGTCTAGAAAGAACACCTCAGTCGTGAGCAGAGAGGGAAAGGTCTGGGACATGGATAACCTGTACCTGGGCGGCTGTGGCGTTATCCCTGTGAGCAACGCCTCCAACCCTACATTGACAGCTGCTTGCCATGCATATGCTGGCGCAGCAGAAATCGCCAAGTATATCAATGACCACAAGAAACCTAAAACCCCTGGAAAGAAGTAAGCTTGGGGCTTAAGATTGGATAGTTGGAAGAAGAAGGGAGAATGCCAAACCGGAGGTGCTATTATTTCATTTGCACCACAGCTTAGTGATCAATATATGCGATGAATTAGGTAGTTGGTTGCGTATCACCCATCTTGATCTCCTCTTTTCCTGCGTAGCCTTGATATAGGAGATTACCTGATATGGTGTTGCACGCTCCTTCTCCCTTGGAGACCCAAAACAGGGGGAGACCCCCTGAGACACCCCGAGGTTGGAGCCAACGGCCCGTGGCGACTACAGCCCACGATGAGGTGGTACGACGCCTTAAAAGAGTGTAAAGAACGTAAAGGCCTTGGCCTGCGGCACTTTTACCTGCAGTGACCCTTAGGAAGACGACCCCCCCTCCGAAAGGCACTCCTGCTCTCTTTGAGTGTTAAGCCACACAGTTCATCACAGTTTAACCAATTAAAGTCTTGCAGACTTTTTCTAGGCCAATGGGAAGCCGGCCGAGTTTTATAGAGTTTTGGGTTTTAGTTATCTGATATTACTTCTCAAACTTTACCTTCCCTTTGGTGCATGTATGTATATACATGTCGCGTATAGTCGTTAATACCAACACGGTATTAACGGCGTCCTTTTTCCGTGACAATACAGCGTACCACGTCCCATATCCCTAGGCAGGTCCTCGCACGACGTAAAACAAAATTAATCAATCAAGTAATCAATCAATCCCTTGGAGACCCAGCTATACGTGATAGAATGCCTAGTATGTCTGGGAGGGAGGCCCGCCTCGTGGCTGTGAGGATCAAAGCCCGGCTTTGAGGCTGAGCCAAAGGACACGGCGAAGCTTTGCTGTTAGAGGGACTCTCCCTAGTAGGTGTTTTACGAATCCCAAAACAACTCATCTGTTCCACCGCCTTACCCCTGTTTGGACCTGCTGCTTCCACGCGATGATAAGGGCTTGTGCCTATACTAATACATGCCTGCTATTTAGGCAGCAATATGTAGAAGCGGTTAATTGGTTGGTTGTTGTTGGTTCTTTTGCGTGCGGCATAGTTCGTCGAGCCGCCGTCGTTCTGGCCTCGTATTCGTGGGCCGTCCAAACCGTTTTGCGGCACCATGTCCGCGCTGCAAGGGATCTGTGGTATCCATTCTAACTTATTATCGTTCACGTGGGTTGTGGGCCCCGTCTATAGAACACATGGCGCTGATAACTAGACCACGGCTCGGCCTTACAAAGGAGACAAGCAAGCGTCCAGGCGGATTGTCAATTTTCAACTTCTCGGACCCCTTTCGGCGAACCGTTGGTTTGGTGGCCAACTATTGGTTTAGCAGGCCGTTGCCTCGACGGACTGCTGGTCTGGAAGTCAGAAACTTGTGGTTATGAATTCTTAAACGCCTCGTTAGGGCTAAGATATGACCAGTTTTAAAAATGTGCGTTGGCCAAAAAGCAGGGCCGTTACTGTGACAAGGGCTCTAATGGAGGGCCTGGAACGGCTTCATTTCATTAATAATCAACTAGGGGTCCTAAGGCCCATTGCCTTCACTCCCTCTCTCGGGAGGCGATTGCCTGGCCTTTTCATATATAGAACTCCCTATTCCTAAGCCCTTCTCCCTTACGTCCGTAAGACTATATCTTAGACTTAGTATTTCCCAATAGCGAATAGTAGGAGAGAAGGTATGCAAGCTTTCCCCCGGCTGTACGTGTCTCCTGAAGGGGTTAGGATGGGTCTTCCACCTGTGACAGTTACAAATTATTATCCTCGTCAACTCTGAGCAGTGGCCTCGACGAGTATAAAGAGGCATGAGGAGTTCCGAAAAGTCAAGTCTAAAGAAGTATTCTTCATCACAATATCAACCACAAACCCCCTCAATCGACAGCTCATTCTCAGTACTCCTATTCATCTTTCAACTACTCGCCAGGGCCTCCAACTTCTGACTTTATCTTATTTCGAGTCCCTTAGCCTCTCAATAAGTGCCCGTCCCGTCCCTTCTCGTAAATTTTAGTAGGTAGAGTTATCAGAGATTATCGAAGTTGCCAAATTTGAATCACGGAGCTCTAACTATTGTGAAGTCAAAAGATCCCACTTTATCCATTTCTTGACGATCACACATATCCCTCCTCATCGCCCACCATGTGCACATGGACTCGGATTTACTATTCCTGCGGCTGCGTCAACGGCTGCGTCGTTAAGGAGCCACGGTGCAGATGGTACCCGGATTGCCGCGGCACAGAAAAAGATGCCTCGTATCTCGATTACCCATGCGGCAATCATCGCTCCCCTCCGCGTTAGAGCGGTATCGGCTGGTAGACAAGGAGGTGGGCGAGACCCTGATTGCTTTCCTATGCATGATCACTCTCACGCCTCCCTTCCTATACAATCATTCTCTTATACGCCGCTGGCCGGCTGCATGGACAGGACGGCGAAATTTCGGATTAGTAGCTAAATTACTACCGTCTGCCATTCATTGATGCTCTGCGGGCGGCCGTTTTATTTTTGTTATTAGTGCGGCTGGCCCCCTAATTGGAATCCACTCCTTGAGATAACACAGGTGTACTTTAGCCACTTTTCGTGAAAGTTTACTAAGACACTTGTTTTATCTTTCTTGTGTTATAAAATAAGTATCCAATGCCACTGCGTGTTGAACTGTCGAGTAGGCGGACTGGCATGAAAGATGAGCAGCCCAAGCTAGAAACGGAAATTTAGAAATAGAGTTAATTATTACAGCCTGAGGGGTTGTGACAAGGGCTTGGAATGGCTTCGATTCATTAATAATCAACTAGGGGTCCTAAAGTCCATGGTTTTCTCCTTCTCTCCTGAGAGGCGATTGCCTGGCCGTTTTATATACAGAATTTTCCTATTCCTAAGCCCTTCTCCCTTACGTCCGTAAGTTAGTAGGCCTACGCCCTGCTTGGGTCCTTTGTATGTCTTAGATTTAGTATCTTCTAATAGCTAATAGCAAGAAAGAAGGTATGCAAACTTCTCCCCAGCTATACATGTCTCCTAAAAGGGTTAAGGTAGGTTTTCTACGTGTAACACTGCAGCCGAACTCCGCCAATGCAAGCTGCCAGACTCGGCATGCTGCATTACAGGCGTGAATATAAAAAAGCGGCCCATTCCCCAAGATATCCCTCCAGAGAGCACAGGCAATCCTCTCAGCTTCCGCCACGCTTCTTGAAAAGCTGTATGCTTCAGCTCCAATTGTTTGTTTCTATTCTGCCTTACACCGGCTATGGCCTCCTCAGTCCCATTCACTGTTGAAGGCGTCCACCAGGGCTGGCTCAACGAGCCTATCCTATATCGCATTCGTGTCCTAGCCCGCGGGACCGGGTACTCCTGTCCAGGCCAGGTAATCAGATACCTGACCGCCCCCAATCCTCCCAATGGCGCTAGCGGCGTGCCTGACTATTGCGGCAAGCTCCTGGCGTTCGACGCCGTCCCCGCTGGAGACTGGAACCTCGGGCGTCTTGTCGTCGCCGACGACAGTGTCGAGGGCAAGTTCATTCTCGCCTCGACGGAGACGGCGCAGCTGGAGGAAGCCGTGGGGCTGCTGGACGGCGGTTCTGCTTGGTGCAACAGGAAAGTCGACCTCGTGGGCCTGTTAGATGCGCTCTACACTCACCGCAAGAGCGGTCAGGCCGACGGCAACCAAGATGATATTCCGCGCATGGTCACCGACATCCAGTGTATGAACCACGTCTCCGCCGCCGTCCTCCCCACCCCCGCCGGCATCGCCACCGCCACGCTAGGGCCCGAGGTGATCGGCGTCTGGGCATGGCTGCCGGGCCACGCGCACGGCATCGCGAACGAAAGCCACATCTACTCCATCATCCAGGCTCGCGACCCGGGCCTGGCGCCCCGGTTCCTCGCCCATATCACCGATAACGGCACGCGCGTGATCGGCTTCCTGCTCGAACGCATCGCGGGCGCTCGCGAGGCGGGACCCGCAGACCTGGAGCAGTGTAAAGACACCCTGAGCCGCCTGCACGCCCTGGGCATCGCCTATGGCCGGCCGCTCAGGAAACACTCGTTCCTGGTCTGCGGCGGCGACGCGGTTCTCCTCCAGAGGTTCGGCGGATCGTTCAAGACAACTGATAAGGAGGTCCTGGGCTGTGAGATCGAGGGTCTCGAGCAGGCTCTGGCTCAGCAACCCTCGGAGCTGGAGAAGTTCAACGCACCGGTCGACATAAAGCTCAGCGACAGGTTGATTGAATTTCAGAGCCATGGGCTCACGCATCCATTCGTGTGCTGGCAGCTCGCGAACAGCAAGCGCGTCACATTGACGGTCGAGCAACACAGGGAGATGGTTGCTGAGCTCGCGGCAAACAACTACCGCTGGACCGAGGAGGATATAGAGAGGGCAAAGCAGCGCTTCGGAGGGTCGGTGGACGCGGCCGTTGTCGGTGCTGCGGGTGAGCCAACTGGCTGAAGTTGGGCCACGTCTGCATTGTGTCGCTTTAGCTGTAGGTTTCTAAATCCCCACCTTTAGGTTGGGCAAATCCTACCAAATACCGGTGAATGTTTTATTCATGTCGCATTGGAGCAGTGGGCAGTACACGCAGGCTGTGACAAGGGGGGGCCATTTGACTTGTGGCTGGCCATGCTCGGCGGTCTCAGGAGTCTGGTAGTTCAACAAGGCTTTCGCCCCCATGGAAGGAGTACAGATGTGACAATACACGGCGTATTGTGCTCACTTTCATTACCACTCTGTGTTATTTTAAGTGACGTAGACCTGCATAGACCACTGGACCAATCAACCGCCTTGAGGACTTCTCGTCACCATTGAAGGAATGCGGCAAAGCGGCTGAAGGGCGAGGACCTTTGAATTACAGAAAAGCCATAATCCGGCTAGTAATGCTCGAAAAAGGGTTTACGTGATGGCCTAGATGATCGATGTTGTTGCAGTTACTATCAGCCATGCTCTCCCTACCCCCTGAAATTTAGCTAATAATAACTACAAAGCAGCACGAAGCACTACCTCGACGGTGTCTGTAGGTAAGACATATTGATAGGATGTATTAAATAGGGTGTATAAAGTTGCTCTCAAATCCGCCTTGTTTCAATTTCCTATCCGCGATCAATAAGACATAATAAAACTAAGAATCCATCCAATGTTGGTTAAATACTTATTAATATTTGAATTCGAAATTCTATCCCCCCTCTATTAAGATCTACGGTTAATTAACCCAAGGCTTGCTTTTTTCAAACGCAAAATCCAGTCGTCTTATTTCCCTTTCCCATGGACGCCTGGGCAGACGTCTCGACAGTTGATCAGCATGTTGCTTATTTGGGCCAGTGGACTAACTGGTCCCGTGGCACGGTATTAGGTGCAACACTTACCCTTACAAAGCGAGATGGCAGTCTCGTAATTGCTTTTGCCGCATTCTTCGTTACGCTCGTGGCGTCAAGGGTCTGGGCTATTATTTGCCTATGTTGCCATCAAATATACTCCAGCGATAAGCCTCAAGGTGTTACATATCACCAACGTCAAGTCATCCTTCGCAATTCACCCTCGCCACAGTCGGCTATATGGAAACTGCTGCGTCTTGGTTGGGTTTCCAGGACTATTTCGACCGCCAATGCTAGAAAAACGATAGTGCCCTTTTCCCTCGCTTTGATATGCCTTGCGGGCTTTGCTGGTGTAACCTACGTCCTTCCACTTCTATCCTCATCGGCTGGGGACGAAATACTACTTCGACCTGGTGTGTGCGGGGTCGTTCATGGCACAGAGGTTCTGTCGAACCTCACAGAGTACCACGAGCTGGTGTTTCCACTTTACTCGAATCAAATCACCAGTGCGGCAAATTATGCCCAGCAATGCTACGCCAAAAGCACTGGTACTCTTGGGTGTACTGGGTTACTCAAAGACCGCATCCCGAGCGTTGTCCAATTCAACGCTACATGCCCCTTCGACGAGGATATGTGCCGTACCAAGACGTCGAATATATTCCTGGACACCGGCTATATTAACTCCCATGAGCATTTCGGTCTGAATACCCCCATGGGCAACAGGGTTTTGTACCGGAAGACCTTACAATGTGCGCCTCTAATCACGGAAGGATATACGACTACCAAGCAATCCTCCGCTGGTAACTACACTAGCTACCATCATGGGTTCCTTGTTACCGGTTCATTGTCTAACCAATCACTCTTGGACGGCCTCTACATGATCGAGGATGTCAAACATCAATATAGGCTTGGCTCTATTTTTGAAGATGATTCTTATCCTAAACCCAGTAGTGACTACCAGGTTGAGTATGTCCAACGGCCAGTAATGTGAAGCTTCCAGGACTGACAGAACACTATAGGGCGTTCGAAAGCCAGATATTCAATGGGTCACTGGTTGGTAACTCTGAATATTTTCCATCAGCAAAACTCCGTCGAGACGATGGTGATTCATATATCGTCTTCCTGTCCGGAAACGGCGTTTTTTTCATACAGCCATCGCCAGACGCTTGGTATAGGGCCAGCACACTTGCCGGCACACTTGATTCGGCAGTTACGGATTCTGAGGCCGAATATTTTACATTCGATGAACCAGCATCTCCTCTCGGTTGCGTACAGCAGATTCAAATTTGTTTCGAGGCACTCCCAAAAGGAAAGCAGTGTGGTCCTTTAACCAGCTTCTACGACGCTGCAAATAGAGCCTTCGATGAGAGCCCGTCAGAGACAGCTACTGTACATCTCAGATGGGTCCTTAATCAAGTTATTGGCACTTCCATAAGCCAAGTCCTCAAAGTACTCGGCGCTCATGCCCTGACATCTCGACAAAGCCTAGTACTTAGCTCGCAGGGCCCAATAGCCGCGAACCAGTGGCAGCTAGACGTGGTTCATTGGTGGGCTACATCTTTGGCTTTGACTCAGAGCAATTTCATTGATAGTATTGTTGGCCCATCTGATCGTCGACTCGACAAGTATGTTGTTCCACCTGATGACCTCGAAATTTGCACTAGCCAGGTTTGTGAGCCCCCTCCAACATAGGGTTTCAAGGCCCAACCCATTGCCAAGAACCCAAGGACCCATGGGCCCCCATGGGCCCCCATGGGTTGCCAAGGCTAGTTGGGTTGGGTTGG